>CM057470.1:116861925-117256925 GCA_030035585.1 Dugong dugon
GAAGCAATGAGAAGTGGGAAGAAAACCTGGCAGGAAGCAGGAGTCTCGGTCGGATTAGCAAGTGAACAGAACCAAGCGGTCAAAAGAGCTGGATAGAAGGATGACGATCACTCAGGCGGGTTTAAATACAGACAGCTTGAGTGGTAAGAGACCCAAAGTGAGGGATCAAAGAGGACTTGAGAATCACAGAGGCAGCAGGCCCTGTGGTCAGCTTAAGCCTTCTCAACAAGGGCTGGACAAGAGCAGGGAGGGAGGGTGCTGTTGCAGCAGGGTTCACCTTCAAACGGGAGGCAGAACTTGCCGAGTTTGGGCACTTGGGAGCAGGTGGGGCTACAGATAATAGCCATTATCTTTTCTTTTTCTTTTTTCTCTTTATTTTGAAATAATTATAGACTTACAAGACTTGCAAAAATAGTACACTAGAGTCTGTCTGGTGGGCCCTTCACCCAGTTTCCCCCAATGATGATGTCTTATATACCCTAGCAAAACCAGGAAACCGACATTGGTGCAATATTGTTAACTAGACTTCAGACCTTTTACATGCCCTAAGGTGTTGGCAAAGAATACTGAATATACCATGAACTGCCAGAAGAACGAATGAATCTTTCTTGGAAGAAGTACAGCCAGAATGCTCCTTAGAAGTGAGGATGGTGAGACTTTGTCTCATGTACTTTGGACATGTTATCAAGAGGGACGAGTCCCTGGAGAAGGACATCATGCTTGGTAAAGTAGAGAGTCAGCAAAAAAGAGGAAGACCCTCAAAGAGATGGATTGAAACAGTGGCCGCAATGACCGGCTCAAGCATAACAACGATTGTGAGGATGGCACAGGAATGGGCCGTGTTTCGTTCTGTTGTACATAGGGTCATTATGAGTCGGAAGTGACTTGACAGCACATAACAACGAGAACAACAATTTGTGTGTGTGTGTGTGTGTGTACTTTCTGTGTAATTTTATCCCATCTATAGATTCGTGTATGGAGTTCCTGGGTGTAGCAAATGGTTAAGCACTCGGCCACTAACCAACAGGTGTGTGGTTTGAATCCACCCAGAGGCACCTTGAAGAAAGGCCTGGCCATCTATTTCCAAAAGATCACAGCCATTGAAAACCCTGTGGAGTGCAGTTCTGCTCTGAAACACATGGGGTTACCATGAGTTGGAATCGCCTCAATGGCAACTGGTTTATAGATTTACGTAACCTCCACCACGACCAGGGTACGGAACTATTCCATCACCATGATGAAACTCCCTCATGCTACCTCTATAGGCACACTGCGTCCCATTGATCTCCTCTCTCTCCAGAGTTTTGTCACATCAATGTCATATGAATGGAATTACAGTGTGCAATCTTTTGAGATGAGCTTTTATTTTTTCCCACTAAGCATAATGCCCTTCAGATGCATCCAAGTTGTTGCGTGTATCAATAGTTTGTTCCTTTTTATTGCTGAGTAGTATTCCTTGGTATGGATGTACCATAGTTTGTTTATCCCTTCCCCATGGAAGGATATTTGGTTTGTTTCCAGTTTTTGGCAATTGTTATTATTAGTTGCCTTTGACTAGGACCCATGTACGACAGAGTGAAATGCTGCCCAGTCCTGCGCCATCTACACAATCACTGATACGCTCAGGTCCATTGTTGTGGCCATTTTCTGTCCTGAGTGCCTTCTAACCTACGGGGTCTCCTCTTTCAGCACTATGTTGGACAATGTTCTGTTGTGATCCATAGAGTTTCCATTGGTCAATTTTCGGAAGTAAGTTGTCAGGCCTTTCCTCCTAGTTTGTCTTAGTCTGGAAGTTCCACTGAAACTTGTCCATCATGGGTGACCTGCTTTAATTTGAAATATTGGTGGCATAGCTTCCGGTATCATAGCAGCATGCAAACCCCCATGCTACGATAAACTGACAAGAGGTGTCTGTTATGAGCGTTGTTTTCACCGAGTGATACATGAGTGTTTTGGGCCCCTGGCTTGAATAGAGAGACCCAATAAAAACTCCCTTAAGGAACTACTATTAAATTTGGTTTATGAATATTGTTTTAGATGCCCTCTGTAATGTCAGTTGTGCTATTCTTTGAGATTTGATGAGAAGAAGAATTTCTCTCATCCATCAAGGACAGAAAAACAATATTTCTATTCAACCCTTAGTAAGATTTTGTTCAAAGATACAGGGAATCTTGTCATTGATGGGATTTCTGTCTTCGATTTGGCCACCAGGAAGCTGAGCCTGGGGCCAATTGCTTATTTGTGAAATTCCCTGGTTTCATCTTCTTATGCAATGCTCATTTAACTTGGTCTTGATTTTTTCATCCTTTTTTTCACTTTTAAATATTATTTTAAGCATAACAGTGTGGAGAAATCTATGAGAATTGCAGGAATCCCTCCTCTCCTCCAGTGCTGGGGATGAGAGCACATTTCCCTGAAGGCTCATAGTGCTCAGCAGAGTAAGAGAAGAATGAGTGGGCCTGATTTGGTGGACGTTAGAGCTCCTTGTATGCCAGAACCATGTCTCGTTCTTCTTTGTACCCCCAGATGCCCAGCCCAAGGCGATGTATTTAATAGGCATGGCTAGTAATGGTCAGCTGCCCTTCTACTGTGGCTTCCTCATGAGGAGAACGGTGGACATTGCTACATGGTGGGCCCAGCTAGGAGCACAGGGCGAGGCAAAGGGCGAGTCTCTCTACCAGCCAGGAGCAGATGTGAATGTGAGAGTGTAGGGGGGTGCCTTCACTACCCCAAGAGCTACAGTATTGAGAGGGACCCAGATTTCAGATTTCACAGAGCAGAAAAAGATTTCCGGGGAGCAATGTCTGTTACTCGCTTTTTACCTTGTC
Source organism: Dugong dugon (assembly GCA_030035585.1). Taxonomy (NCBI): domain Eukaryota; kingdom Metazoa; phylum Chordata; class Mammalia; order Sirenia; family Dugongidae; genus Dugong; species Dugong dugon. Next base: position 116,864,754 of record CM057470.1, read on the forward strand.
AAGTAAGTCTATCATTTAAGCAGCTGCCCAGACACACACATGCACACACGCACACACACAAAATGACAACCACTACCATTTCCTGCCACAACCATGTCACACATGTGTGCACACAAACCCACATACAAGATGACAATCCCTGACATTTCCTGTCATGACTGTGTTTCACACACATGCACACCATGCACACACACATAAGCCACATACAAAATGACAGTCACTGGCATTTCCTGTCACAACTATGTTTCACACACATGCACACACATAAACCACATACAAAATAACAATCCCTACCATTTCCTGTTGTCATAGATTGAATTATGTCCCTCAAAAAATGTGTGTATCAATTTGGCTGGGCCATGATTCCCAGTATTATGTGTGGTTGTCCTCCATTTTGTGATTGTAATTTTATGTTAAAGAGGATTAAGGTGGGATTGTAACACCCTTACCTGGGTCACATCCCTGATCCAATGTAAAGGGAGTTTTATCTCTTAAGAGATAAAAAGGAAGGGAAAGTGAGCAGAGAGGGGGGACCTCATACCACCAAGAAAGCAGTGCCGGGAGCAGAGCGTGTCTTTTGAACCTGAGGTTCCTGCAGTGAGATGCTCCCAGACCAAGGGAAGACTGATGACAAGGACCTTCCTCCAGAGGTGACAAAGAGAGAAAGTGTTCTCCTGGAGTCGATGCCATGAATTTGGACTTGTAGCCTACTAGACTGTGAGAGAATAAATTTCTCTTTGTTGAAGCCATCCACTTGTGGTATTTCTGTTATAGCAGCACTAGATAACTAAGACACCTGTCACAACCATGTCTCTGACATACACACGCATACACACATAAACCACATACAAAATGACAGTCACTACCATTTCCTGTCACAACCATGTCACACACATGTGCACGCACGAACCCACATACAAGATGACAATCTCTGACATTTCCTGTCATGACCATCTCTCACACACATGCACACCATGCACACACACACAAACCACATAGAAAATGACAACCACTACCATTTCCTGTTATGATCATGTCTCACACACGTGCTCATACACAAACCCACCTACAAGATGACAATCCCTGACACTTTCTATCATGACCATGTCTCACACACAAGTACACCATGCACACCTGCACACATACACACGCACACTAGAAGGGAAATGTCTTGGAATAGAAGGTTGAACTTTGAATTGAACACATTGGAACCTTCTCATTTTTCTGAGCCCACTGTAGATCTTGCGTTCTCAGTGTAGATGAAAATTGGCTCTTGTGGGTGAAGAACATCTTAGAACATTACAACGGCTTGGGTTCCCCAAAGCAACACGGGACATAAACAGTATGCAGTGCATCTGTGCTATTAAATTTTCTCAGGGAGGGACCAATTAGGAAAAAAAGTCTAAAAAGACTCTTTTAGGGGGTAGTGATCATGAAAAAATGTCGAGAACCACCGCTGTAGATCTTCATGGACTAAGTGGTTGGTATCTGGGAATCAGTCACCTAGACTACTGGAAACAATCCAGGGGCCACCAATGCTCCAGAAGTGTGGGTTGTAATTGTGGAGAGCCTGCTGTGGGTTAGCACTATGCCGAGCCCTTCAAACACATCGTTTCACAACAACCATGAGAGGCAGGCGCTCGCATTTCACCCTTTTTGCAAAAGAGGAAATCGAGGTGCTGAGAGGCTATGGCACTTGCTCAGTCAGGGACCCACAGTTACCAAGTGCTGGGGCTTGGGTTTAAGCTCAGGCAGTTGGACTTAGTTATTTTTAGACCAGGCTTTCCTGGGGGTCTTGTTGGCAGTAGCTGCGGGACTGTAAACTTGCATTTCCCCTTCCTCATGAAATTTTAAAAAGTCTGGCCAAATGTTCTGGCCAGAGTCTCGTTGCTGGGATTCCTATCGCTCAGATGGGGAATAATTTCCATGGCCCCAGCAAATCCAGATGTTGGAGTTCAAAAGAGCAAGTCACAGGCCCATCAGAAGAATGATGGGCCTCCCAAGCCCAGCAATTAAGAGTCGGGATTCTCGGCTGTGGACGTGCCCCTTAGCCTCCTGATGCAAGTCTGTCATGCTAATTAAATAGGCACAGTAGTGGCTGTCACTGCACCGAGACTTCACAGGGAGGCCATGCAAGGATTGCTCCCTGCCTAGGAAGACGCAGCTGCCAACCTTTGCGCTCAGGGAAGAAAGTTTGATGCTCCAAGGGCAGTGGGAATGCATTCCAGGACAAGGAAAGGCCGCCATTGCCGTTGAGACAGATCTGATCTGGAGTGCTTGAAACCCTGGTGGAGTAATCCTGGCATTCCCTCCTCACCACCGTCCAATGGCTGCCAGGATGATGTTTTTGGGTTTTGTTTTAATAATTTATTTTATGTTTTGGTTATTGAAAATATACACAGCAGAACATACACCAATTCAGCAATTTCTACATGTACAATTCGGTGACATTGATTACAGTCTTCAAGTCGTGCAGCCATTTTCACCTGCCTTTTCTGAATTGTCCTTCCCCGTTAACGTAATCTCACTGCCCCCTACGCTTCCTATTTAACCTTTCAAGTTGCTGTTGTTTATTCGATCCCATATACAGTTCTTTAAAAGAGCACAATGCTCAAGGCAGACTTTTTTACTAATTAAGCTAAACTATTGTTTAGACTTAAGACGATTTCAGGGTATATTTTCAGTTAAAGTTTAAAGATTATCTCAGGGCAATAATTTCAGGGGTTCATCCAGCCTCAATGGCTCCAACACATTTGGATTCCATGGGAATTTTAAATTCTGTTTAACATTTTCATCCCCTTTGATCAGGATTCTTCTATAGAATCTTTGATCAAAACGTTCAATAATGGTAGCTGGACACCATCCATTTCCATATCCTCCTCCTGTTCCTGACTTTCCTTCTTCAGGCTGATGTTTTTAATGCTCAGATCATGACATGTCCCAGCTCAAACATTCTTTGACGGCTCCCATTGCTCACAGAAGTAGTTGCCATCTTTGAGGTCACATAGAATTGTGGAAGGGGCCTGAGGACATATATGCAGATCAACCATTATATATAGACTCCATAAATATCTTAATAGGTTCTCCATGTATGACTCTTTCTATGAAATGCTTGGAGATGTTTTCCCAAGGTTCACAGGCTACAGCATTCTCCTGATCCCTCCAGCTCACACACGTGGAAGCATAGAGTGATCACAAGGAAGTCTTGGCTGTTGATTTGTAAATATTTACACTGACAGGTGACAGAGGAAATGCAAATCATAAGCACTAATGAGCATCTATTTACTTAATAGTTTGTAATGAGTTAAGAATTTCTCCAATGTGTGCCATCCATCTTAAATGTAATATAGTACATGAAAGTGTTTATAAGAATTGTAGGCATTTCCAGACATTTATGTCTTAATCTAATGATTTTATGTATTTCTGAGCAAATCTTTATTTAATAAAGAAATCAAAGCGTGAGAATTTTAAGAAGGGTAAATTATGTACAAAACCCAAGAAACCGTCCACAAAATGCTAATAGAGCAGGAGAAGGGAGATAAACTAGAAAGCTTGTTCTCAAAGTGTAGTCCCTGGACCAGCAGCATCAGCATCACCTGGGACTTTGCTGGAAAAGCTCTTAGGGGCCAGTGGTGGTTCAGTGGTAGGATTCTTGCCTTCCATGCAGGAGCCTTAGATTCGATTCTGGCTAATGCACCTCATGTGCAGCCACCACCTGTCTGTCAGTGGAGGTTTTTGTGTGTTGCTATGGTGCCGAGCAGGTTTCAGCCAAGCTTCCAGACTAAGATGGACTAGGAAGAAAAGCCTGGTGATCTACTTCCAAAAATCAGCCAACGAAAACCCTATGGGCCACAAAGGTCTGCTCTGCAATTGATCATAGGGATGGTGCAGGACTAGGCATGTTATGGATGGACCTGTTGTGCATGGGGTCGCTGCAAGTCAGGGGTTGCTGATTCGATGGCAGCTAAGACCACCGCCACAGATTTACTGACTCAGAAACTCTGGGAGTGGGAAATCGACATTTTAACAAGGCTTCTGGGTGATTCTATGCAACAAATTAGATTAACACATCAAAATGTAACTTGTCAACAGAATATCGGTAAAGTACACTGAGTTAAGAGAAGAAGAGTCAGGAAGAGAAAAGGAGAGGTGCAGCACATCCCTATTTAAACACAGGAGAGATGCGCCCGATTAGAGGAGCCCTGGTGGCACAGTGGTTAAGCACTCGGCTGCTAAATGAGAAGTTGGTGGTTCGAACCCACCAGCTGCTCTGTGTAAGAAAGATGTGGCAGTCTGCTTCTGTAAGGATTGTTATTGTTGTTGTTAGGTACCGTCGAGTTGGTTCTGACACATAAGGAACCTACATACAACAGAAGGAAACACTGCCGGGTCCTGCACAATCCACACAATCATTGCTATGTTCAAGTTCATTTTTGCAGCCAATGTGACAATTCATCTGGTTGAGGGTCTTTCTCTTTTTCCCTGACCTATAAAGATTACAGCCTTGGAAACCCTATGGGGCAGTTCTACCCTGTCCTGGAGGGTCGCTATGAGCTGGAATCAACTCAGTGGCAACGGGTGTGCGGGCACCCGATAAAAATAGTCCAAAAATTGAAATCATAGTGGAAGCACAACGCAGAAATCATATTTCAGCTCTGAGCATCATAATGTAAGGTACTGGGGAGAAGAGTAAACACATGCGTTAGACACATTCATATTTTATTTACATTCATTAGGAGAACAGTGTATGTTTTGCTGGGTGCAGCTATTGTTTGTATGTCTGTAGGTTTGATTGGGTTGGACAAAGTACAAATTAATTTAAATGCATCACTGAACTTCTCATAACTTTTGCTGTGATGTGTTTTCTCAGTTTATGCTGAAAAGACAACTAATCAAAACTAGTTGCCATGGAGTCGATTCTGCCTCATGGCAACCCCACGTGTGTCGGAGTAGAACTGTACTCTAAGGTTTTCAACTGATGATTTTTCAGAAGTAGATCACCAGACCTTTCTTCTGAGGCACCTCTGGGTGGACTCAAACCTCCAACCTTTTGGTTAGCAGGGAAGCATGTTAACCTTTTGCACCACTCAGGGAATAAAAAAAAAAAAAAAAAAAAGGCTCATCAAATTGGAAATGACAACAACAAAATCACAGGAAAAAGAAAAGATTAATCAGCAAAAAAACCTAGGCTAATATAGTTGTCGTGATTAAGCATGACATTTAGCTTTGAGTTTCCTGGCAGTCCAGGCAAAAAGGGAAATACTGGGTTATATAAGTCAGTTGACCAATGAATCATAGTAGTTCATCAAGAGAGAAATGAGTTCATACGTGGCATTTACTATGTAACTTCCTATACAAAGGATATCAACAAAGTGCCACATTACTATAGTAGCTATGGAGAACATTTGTTTATTAATTCTTCAAATATTCTCTGAGAAGTTATGCTATCCTCAACACTGTGTAGATGCTGGGGCTCTAGAAATAGGTAAGACACGTTCTCATTCTTGTGGAGGAGAGAGAGCAACCAGTAGATAAATATAGTATAGTGTGATAAGTTCTGGGTTTGAGGGAAGCTCAGGGGTTTTTGGGAGTCCAAGTCGGAAACTTTGACTGGGGGTGAATAGGGAAGATTTTTGGGAGGAGAAGACATCTGAACTAAGTATTGAAAGATGAGTTGCGTTCGCCAGGTGAAGGAAGTATGGAGACAAGGGGGTGGAGAGGGGTATCCTAACAGTTGGAATGGCATGTACAGTTGAAGAAATGAAAGCGTGGTGCATTGGAGAAATTGCAAGAGATGAAATTGATGAGGCAAGCAAGCAAATGCTGGACCATGAAGGACCCTGAATGGCACCAAAGGAACTGGGTCTTTTGGTCCCATAGGGCAGGCAATGGGGAGCTATGGAAAACTTTTCATCCAAGCAGTGACATAGTCTTTAAAAGATGAGAGATGCTCCTTATGTAGCCCCTCCTTAGTCCCCCAGGGGAGCACTGCTTTGCTTTGTAGTCAGCCTGCGCTGGCCCTAAATCTCGTTGCAACAAGGCCAAGCACTTGGAAATGCTGAAGTCTGAACTGACATCAATTATGTTGAAAGGGGGAAAAATTAATTAAAAGTTTTCGAAGGGCCCTGTTCAGTATTCTTCTCTATTTTCCTGTTATCAGCCACACTGCTTTCTCTTCCGGCCGGGAGTTATTACAATATAACATTTTCATGTTGCTTGTAGGGTAATTATGTCAAATATATGGGAGATGATAAGCGGCAGTTTGTATTATTCTGTGATTAATCTCCATACATTCTGGCATTTCGATCTGGCCTCAAAAGACTAGGTTTGCTAAACTCTGGTGTAGAGGGAGTGCGTGGGGGAGCTGTGGAAGGATTGAGGGAGTGTAGACTGAGGTGATTCTGCTAAAAAACATCTCAGTTCTCCCCAAGCACCATCAGCCCCAGGTTCTACTCCCCCATCTCTCCAAGGCTCATTCATTCCAGAGTTTCTGAAAGTGTTTTCTGCAAACACCTTTCATCAGATTCAAATAGGATGCTTGTATAAGGAGTCCTGATGGTGCAATGGTTAAACGCTTGGCTGCTAAACAAAAGGTTGTGGTTCAAACTCACCCAGAAGCTCTGCAGGAGAAAAGACCTGGCGATCTGCTCCATAAGGATTACAGCCTGGAAAACCCTATGGGGCTACTCTGTTTTATAGGGTCGCCATGAGTCGGAATCAACTTGATGGCATACAACAACGACAGGATGCTTGTGTAAAATGCAAACACTTGCCCCACTTCCCTTTCCCACCCACAAGCCCAGGGAATCTGCATTTTCAACCACCTTCCCAAATCATTCTTAACCACTTCAAGTTTGAGAACTGCTGACCGAGATCACAGTGAAATAATCTGATCCTGTATAAGCCCCAAATCAAATATGAAGATTTTCCAAGATGATGTTGAAGGGAGAAGCTAACTTTGGGATTAAAACTCCAAATGATCAAAGAAGTCCCTGCTTGGTGCAAATGGTTAATGCACTCGTTTGCTAACGGAAAGGTTAGTGGTTCGAGTCCACCCAGAGGTGCTTCAAAAGAAAGGCTTGGTGACCTACTTCTGAAAAACCAGCCATTGAAAACCCTACGGTGTACAGTTCCACTCTGACACTCATGGGGTTGCATGAGTTGCAGTCAACTTGATGGCAACTGGTTGTTTTTTTTTTTTTTTTGTATGGTCAAGGGAGACCACAGCATCTCCTTCTCTGCATTTCTTTAAACACATGAAGCAGATGGAATTGGTTTATTGCTACCCAGGGGAAGAATAAAGCATTTCTTGTAACACTTAGAAAAAGGGAAATCAAAATTCCAGAAGAGGTTCTGGACAAAAAGTTTGGGAATGTATCCTAATGTTGGAATAGAGGGCAGAGCAGAGGAAACCATGATGGAGGAGGGAGGAAGTGGCCTGGCTTCATGTCCTCCTTGGGCAAGGGACTCCTACCCTGGATGGACAATCCCCGGGGTCTCAACTAGGGAGGGTGACTGCTTTTCTTGGGCAATGCTATCATCCTATTGCATTTCAACCTAGTGTTAGGATACCTTTTCCTGAATACCATGCTGTCCTGATGGAAGCCATCCACCTTGTGTTCAATCCACTAGAAGTTAAGTCCATGTTGGTCCAGCATGCCATGTCTCCCCAAACCATCTCTACTGTGGCCACACTCCCTCAGCCTCCCAAGTCTGGCCTTGTGGGTCCTGCATATTCCAGAATCTTCCCAGTTCCAATGTGGAACCCTTCTGCCAAGTAACTTTGACAAACTCCAGTAACCCTGATACTGATAGGCAAGGAATATTGTAGCTCATGTTGGGTTCTCTTTGGTCTGTGATTTATTGATGTAGAGTATGAAATTTTCATTAAAACAGACTGCTGTTTCTCACTCATTTGTCATGTTTTTTAATTTATATTTTAAAACATTAATAAAACTGACACAATTAATTATTTTTGAAATGTCAGATATAGTTAAGATGTGAGACTGGTAGACTGGGGCTTTCTGTCATAGGAGATAGAGGAATTGGTCCAAGCAAGTCACCTTCTTGTTACTTTGTGGTCTTTTCCCTCCCTCGAACCCTGTGGTCAGCTTAATTGCTTATCTCTTAATGCATATCATTGTTTGTGAAGTATTTACATTTTGTTTAGCCTGAGATATTGATTGGTAGCACCTGGTTTATGTTTGTGGTCCTAGCGTTATTAATAATGTCCCCCGCTACTCAGTGGGCTGAATGGAGGTAGTGATTCAGTGGTAGAATTCTTGCCTTTCGTGTGGGAGACCCGGATTCAACTCCTGGCCAGTACAGTTCTTGCACAGCGACCACTTTTCTGTCAGTGGAGGCCTGTGTGTTGCTATGATGGTGGACAGGTTTCAGCGGAACTTCCAGAATAAGAGACTGGGAAGAAAGGCCTGGTGATTGATGCCCAAAACTCAGCTATTGAGAACCCTGCGGATCACAATGGTCTGATCTACAACTGATTATGGGGATGATGCAGGACCAGTCAGTGTTTTGTTCAGTCGTGCATGGGGTTGCTATGCATCGGGGACTGACTCAATGCCAGCTACTAATAATGTATACATATATATACATACACACAAATGAAGTATATAATACATAAAAACATAAATCACACATTTAAATTAATGCAATATTATTGTTTTAAATTCACATAATTACTGGTGATTGGAATGCAAAAGTTGGAAACAAAGAAGGATCGGTAGTTGGAAATTATGGCCTAGGTGGTAAGAATGATGCTGGAGATCATATGATAGAATTTTGTAAGACCAACAATTAATTTACTGCAAATATCTTTTTTCAACAATGTAAATGGTGACTGTACATGTGGACCTTGCAGATGAAATACACAGGTATAAAATAGACTACATCTGTTCACAGAGACAATGGAGAAGCTCAATATCATCAGTCAGAATAAGGCCAGTGGCTGACTGCAGAACAGACCATCAATTGCTCATATGCAAGTTCAAGTTGAAGCTGAAGAAAATTAAAACAAGTCCACAAGAGCCAAAGTAGAACCTTGAGTATATTCCACCTGAATTTAGAGACCATCTCAAGAATAGATTTGATGCATTGAACATTAATGACTGAAGACCAGATGACTTGTAGGATGCCATCAAGGACATCATATATGAAGAAAGCAAGAGGTCATTAAAAAGACAGGAAAGAAGGAAAAGGACCAAAATGGATGTCAGAAAAGGCTCTGAAACTTGCTCTTGAACATAGAATAGCTAAATTAAACGGAAGAAATGATGAAGTAAAAGAGCTGAACAGAAGATTTCAAAGGGCAGCTGGAGAGGACAAATGAAAGTATTATAATGAAATTTGCAAAGACCTGAGTTAGAAAACCGAAAGGGTAAAGCATTCTCAGCATTTCCAAAGCTGAAAGAACTGAGGAAAAAATTCAAGCTTCGAGTTGCAGTATTGAAGGATTCTATGGGCAAAATATGGAATGACGAAGGAAGCATCAAAAGAAGATGGAAGGAATACACAGAGTCACTGGACCAAAAGGAATTGGTCAATGTTCAACAATTTCAGGGGGTAGCATATGATCATAGGTATGGTACTGAAGGAAGAAGTCCAAGCTGCACTGAAGGGAATGGCGAAAAACAAGGCTCCAGGAATTGGCAGAATATCAACTGAGAAGCTTGAACAAACGAATGCAGCCCTGAAGCTGCTCACTCGTCTATGCCAAGAAATTTGAAAGACAGCTACATGGCCAACAACTGGAAGAGATCCATATTTGTGCCCATTCCAAAGAAAGGTGATTCAACAAAATGAGGAAATTATCGAACAGTATCATTAATACCACGCACAAAATTTTGCTGAAGATAATTCTAAAGCAGTTGAAGTAGTACATCGACAGAGAACTGCCATAAATTCAAGCTGGATTCAGAAGAGGGTGTGGAATGAGGGATATCTTTGCTGATGTCCAGTGGATCTTGGCTGAAAGCAGAGAATGTCAGAAAGATGTTTACCTGTGTTTTATTGACTATGCAAAGGCATGCAACTGTGTGGATCATAACAAATTATGGATAACGTTGCGAAGAATGGGAACTCCAGGGCACTTAATTGTGCTCACGAGGAACCTGTACATAGACCAAAACAAAAGGCAGCCATTCGAACAGAACAAGGGAATACTGCGTGGTTTAAAATCAGGAAAGGTGTGCATCAGGTTGTATCCTTTCATCATATTTCTTCAATCTACATGCTGAGCAGATAATACGAGAAGCTGGACTATATGAAGAAGAACGCAGCATCAGGATTAGAGGAAGACTTGTTAACAACTTGTGATATGCAGATGACACAACCTTGCTTGCTGAAAGCAAAGAGGACTTGAAGCATTACTGATGAAGATCAAAGACTACAGCCTTCAGTATGGATTACACCTCAACATATAAAGAAAACAAAAATCCTTACAACTGAACTAATAAACAACATCATGATAAACAGAGAAAATATTGAGGTCTGAAGGATTTCGTTTTACTTGGATCCATAATCAGAACCATGAAAGCAGCAGTCAAGAAGTCAAACAACTCATTGCATTGGTCAAATCTGCTGCAAAAGCCTTCCTTAAAGTGTTAAAAAGCAAAGGTATCACCTAGAGTACTAAAGTGTGCCTGACCCAAGCCATGGTATTTTCAATCACCTCATATGCATGTGAAAGCTGGATAATGAATAAGGAAGACCAAAGAAGAAATGATGCCTTTGAATTATGGTGTTGGCAAAGAATATTGAATATACCATGGACTGCCAGGAGAAGGAACATTGTCTCTCTTGGAACAGAAGGCTCCTTAGAAGCGAGGATGGTGACTTCATCTCACATACTTTGGACATGTTATCAGGAGGGACCACTCCCTGAAGAAGGACATTATGCTTGGTAAAGTAGAGGGTCAGTGCAAAAGAGGAAGACCCTCAATGAGATGGACTGACACAGTGGCAACTAGATGGTCTCAAGTGTAGCAACGATAGTGAGGATGGCGCAGGACCAGGCAGTGTTTCATTCTGTTGTTTGTAGGGTTGCTGTGAGTGGGAACCAACTTGACGGCACTTAACGACGACAGGTACAATAGGGTGTACTATGAAACATCTCTCTCCTGCAGCTGGTCCTTGCTTACCAGTTCTCCCAGAATCAATCAATTACCAATTTCTTGGCTTGCCCTCCAAAGCAAATATGTTAATATATTCTTCCCCTTCTCCCCCACCCCCCTTTTTATACAAAGGAAAGCAAAGTAAACAGTGTTCTAACGTTGCTTTTTACGCTTAACAGTCTATCTTGGAGATTGTTCTGTATCAGTACACATAAAGCTTGCTTGTTCTTTTTTTTTTACAGCTGCTTTTTTATAGCTGTATGGATGTCAATGGTGAATTATTAACAGTGAATCAATACAGTGGAAAACTTCTGCAGGTCTTTGTTGTCATGGAAAGAAGTACCTAGCATAGAATAAAATAAGAGGAAAAACAGCAGATTATAGTCTAGCATAGATGACATTATCATGTTTACGTAAAATTGAACATATATGCATATCTAGATATCTGTATGAATTGGGCCATTACCTGTCTGTCAGTTTGTCGTACTGTGGTGGCTTGTGTGTTGCTGTGATGCTGGAAGGTATGCCACCGCTATTTCAAATACCAGCAGAGTCACCCATAGTGGACAGGTTTCAGTGGAGCTTCCAGACTAAGACAGACTGGGAAGGAAGGTCTGGTGATCTACTTCCAAAAATTAGGCAATGAAACCTTACAGATCACAACAGAACATTGTCTGACTTACTTGCTTTGGACATGTCATCAGGCGTGATCAATCACTAGAGGAGGACTAAATGTTGGGTGAAGTAGAGGGCCAGAGAGAGTGAGGGAGACCTTGGTGAGATGGATTGGCACAGTAGTTGCAAAGATGGAGTTGAATATGCTGACGACTGGGAAGATGATGCAGCACCAGGCAACATTTCATTCTGTTATTACATAAGGTCATCGTGAGTCAGAATTAATGGCAGCTATCTGTCTATCTACATGAATTGTGAAGAGTGTTCATTGTTAATATCCAGGTTGTGGATTTATTATGAATTTTTTGCTTTACATTTTTAATAAAAATAAAAATCTACAATTCTTATAACTAGAAAACACAAAGCATTATCTTTGTTTTACAACTCATCTGCGCTGCCTTTCACAACAGGCTGAGGATGGAAAGCTTAGAATGTGAATGATGGCTGTCCCCAGCACTCTGCTGTTTCCACCTCTTCACCTGAAGCTCATTTCCTGGGCTTCGTGCTCAGCACTTGGCAGCAGATGAAAGAAAATCTTGTGTCCAAACACAAATGAGCAAGAATGGCTTTGTCAGATGGACCTTTGAATCTAAATTGTTTTAGAAATTCATTTGCAGACTTCATTACTTTAGCTGATTTTAGTGATAACTTAGTTGCGACTCTCCCCATAGCTAGTCATGGTTTTACAGATGATGTTTTACAGATGATGCACGTTAAGGGTCTGTAATAGTTTCCTAGAGCTGCTGTAACAAAATACCACAAGCTGGGTGGCTTATAGGAACAGGATTTTATTGTCTCACAGTTCTGGTGGCTGGGAGTCTCAGATCAGGGTGTCCGCCATGTTGATTCCTTCTGAGGCTTTGAGGGAGAATCTGTTCCATGCCTCTCGCTCAGCTTCTGGTGGCTCCAGGCATTCCTTATCTTGCAGCCAAGAGTCACATGCTGTCCTTCCTTTGCCTCCCTGTCTGTGTATCTTCTCCTCTTTTGTAAAGACACCAGTCATATAAGTCACCCTACACTGACATAACCTCATGTTAACCTAACTGGTAGTGTCTTCAAAAACCCTCTTTTCCAAACAAGGTCACATTAGGCACAGGGGTTAGGACTTCAGCTTACCTTTTCGGGGGACGCAGTTCAACCCAAAACCAAAACCAAAACCAAACCCGTTGCCAATGGGTGGATTCTGACTCATAGCGACCATATAGGACAGACTAGAACTGCCCCATAGGGTTTCCGAGGCTATACATCTTTATGGGAGCAGACTGCCACATCTTTCTCCTGCAGAGCAGCTGGTTAGCAGCTGAGTGCTTAAAGACTGTGCCACCAGGGCTCCTTCAACCCATAACAGGACCCTGTGAAGTTTCTAGCAAACAACACAAAGCTCAGTGAATTTAGCTATAAACAAGTTATTATACAATAAGCGCTTTTAAAACACTCAGTCCCTGGGGGATAGCAATTACAAGTGATGAAGATGTTTGGACCCAGGACCTAGTCCAACCCCTTCATCCTGTTTTCATATTTTTGCCTTTGATTGTACAGTGAGGGCATGAGGAATCGAGAGAGGAAGGGACTTGCCCAAGATCAGACCGAAGACCCAGGGCTCAAACCTGGGTATTCTTATCCCAGCTCTGGAACCTTCTTTGACACCCCATCCACACACCCCAAGAAGCACATAAAAGATGACAGGCCTGTCTCTGAAGCAAATCTTCCACCTTTGTCGTTATTCGACTTGATGGGAATTCTGCAGGAACCAAAATTTACAGGTGATGTCCTCAAGAAGAAGAATTCAGCGCAATGCCACATTCATCACAGAACTCATAAGAGCAGTGCCTACAGTTTGGCCTTTTTTTTTTTCCTTGACAAATGATATATTTCATTTATTTCCCGTGATCTTCTTGCATTATTTCAATATTATTAATACTCAGCAAATATATTAAAAAAGTAATCAACTGGCAATTATGATTGTGCTATGGACCCCAAACTGCAATTATTCATTACGTTTCAGTTATTAACTTCACCTCAAATGTCTTTCAGCAAAGATTACAAGAAGGAAAAAAAAGTCCTGATGAAGCTCTGCACCGTGGTTCCTGGAAATTCGTGTTTCACTCTGAGTTGACATTGCTCTGACTTATCTGCTACCTCAAGGCTAGAGGAATCAAAGAAAAAAAAAAAAAAACTTTCTCTCTGCTTAATAAACAATAACCATCAACACCTTATATTTATATGGAGTTTTTAACCCTTCTACTACGCGTCTGTCAGTTTGTCACACTGTGGTGGCTTGCATATTGCTATGATCCTGGAAGCTATGCCACTGGTATTTCAAATACTGGCAGGGTCATCCAGGGTGGACAGGTTCTAGTGGAGCTTCCAGACTAAGACAGACTAGGAAGAAAGGCCTGGTGATCTACTTCTGAAAATTAACCAATGAAAACCTTGTGGATGACAACAGAATCTTATGCAATGTAGTGCTGGAGATGAGTCCTCTAGGTTGGAAGACACTCAAAATACACAGTGGCTGCAGCAATGGACTGGAACATACCAATGATCATGTTATACATGGGATTGCCACGAGTTGTAGTTGACCCTACGGCAACCAACAACATCAGTGCCTTAATACCTGTTGTTGTTGTTGTTAGGTGCCATTGAGTTGGTTCTGACTCATAGCGACCCTGCATACAACAGAACGAAACACTGCCCTGTCCTGCACCATCCTCACAGTCGTTGCTACACTTGAGCATATCTTGCAGCCACTGTGTCAGTCCATCTCATTGATAGTCTTCCTCTCTTTTTGCTGACCCTCTACTTAACCAAGCATGATGTCCTTCTCCAGGGACTGGTCCCTCCTGATAACATGTCCAAAGTATGTGAGACATAGTCTTGCCATCCTTGCTTCTAAGGAGCCTTCTGGCTGTACTTATTCCAAGACAGATATGTTTGTTCTTTTGGCAGTCCATGGTATACTCAGTATTCTTCGCCAACACTATAAATCAAAGGCATCAATTCTTCTCTGGTCTTCCTTATTTATTGTCCAGCTTTTGCATGCACATGAGGAGCTATGGCTTGAATCAGGCGCACCTTAGTCCTCAAAGTGACATCTTTGCTCTATAACACTTTAAAGAGGTCTTTTGCAGCAGATTTGCCCAATGCAATGAGTTGTTTGATTTCTTGATTGCTGCTTCCATGGGCGTTAATTGTAGATCCAAGTAAAATGAAGTCCTTGACAACTTCAATCTTTTCTCCATTTATGGTGATGTTGCTTGTTGGTCCAGTTGTGAGGATTTTTGTTTTCTTTATGTTGAGGTGTAATCCATACTGAAGGCTGTAGTCTTTGATCTTCATCAACAAGTGCTTTAAGTCCGTTTCACTTTCAGCAAGCAAGGTTGTGTCATCTGCACATCACAGGTTGTTAACAAGTCTTCCTCTAATCCTGATGCCAAGTTCTTTTTCTTATAGTCCAGCTTCTCATATTATTTGCCTAGCATACAGATTGGATAAGTATGGTGAAAGGATATAACCCTGACACACACCTTTCGTGACTTTAAACCATGCAGTATTCCCTTGTTGTTTTCCAGCGACTGCCTCTTTGTCTATGTACAGGTTCCTCATGAGCACAATTAAGTGCCCTGGAGTTCCCATTCTTCACAGTATTATCCATAATTTGTTATGATCCACACAGTTGCATGCCTTTGCATAGTCAATAAAACACAGGTAAACATCTTTCTGATATTCTCTGCTTTCAGCCAAGATCCATCTGACATCAGCAATGATATCCCTTGTTCCATGTCCTGTTTTGTTTCTGGCTTGAATTTCTGGCAGTTTTCTGTTGATGTACTGCTACAACCATTTTTGAATTATCTTCAGCATAATTTTACTTGCATGTGATGTTAATGATATTGTTTGATGAAGTCCGCATTTGGTTGGATCATCTTTCTTTAGAATAGGCATAAATATGGATCTCTTCCAGTCTGTTGGCCTGGTAGCTGTCTTCCAAATTTCTTGGCCTAGATGAATGAGCACCTCCAGCGCTGCATCCATTTGTTCAAACATCTCAGTTGGTATTCTGTCAATTCCTGGAGCCTTGTTTTTTGCCGTTCCCTTCAGTGCAACTTGGACTTCTTCCTTCAGTACCATTGGTTCTTGATCATATGCTACCTCCTGAAATTGTTGAACATTGACCAATTGTTTTTGGTCCAGTGACTCTAAGTACTCCTTCCATCTTCTGTTGATGCTTCCTGCGTTGTTCAGTATTTTGCCCGTAGACTCCTTCAGTATTGCAACTTGAGGCTTGCATTTTTCTTCGGTTCTTTCAGCTTTGGAAATGCTGTGCGTGTTCTACCCTTTTGGTTTTCTAACTCCAGCTCTTTGAGCATTTCATTATAATACTTCACTTTGTCCTCTCGAGCTGCCCTTTGAAATCTTCTGTTCATCTCTTTTACTTCATCATTTCTTCCGTTCCCTTTAGCTACTCTGTGTTCAAGAGCAAGTTTCAGAGTCTCTTCTGACATGCATTTTGGTCTTTTCTTTCTTTTTAATGACCTTTTGCTTTCTTCATGTATGATGTCCTTGATGTTATCCCATAGCTCTGGTCTTCAGTCATTAGTGTTAATATCTATTATTGCATTTTATTTCAAAACAGATTTACTGAGGTATAAACCCATTGTTGTGGAATCAATTCCGACTCATAGCTACCCTATTGGACAGGATAGAACTTCCCCATAGGATTTCCAAAGCTGTAATCTTTACAGAAGCCGACTTCCACATCTTTCTTTCATGGAGTGGCTGGTGGGTTTGAACCACCAAAGTTTTGATTAGCAACCGAGTGCTTAACCACTGCTCCACCAGGGCTCCTTCTACTGAGGTATGCAGGTCCAATACAAGCCTCTGAAAAGCTCAGAGTGTAGGCAGGGCAGACACCTAGATGGTGAAATGTTTCCCTCCCCAGCATGTTGACACCAATCTGAGTTACCGGACAAATCCTGATCTGAAGGAAGCAGTCAGTCACTGAAGATGATGAAGAAAGTGATGTTGACAACAATAGCTGTTTGCTGAACTTTTAAGGTTCCACGTTACCTTATCTAATTTTCCCAAGAACCGAATAGGGAAGAGACTATCCTAACCCCATTCTATAGAAATGTTAGGATATTTGCCCAAAGTCCACAGCCAGTATCTAGCAATACAGTAAAAACAATAATAATGATGACCATAATGAGAGTGTTATGGATTGAATCGTGTCCCCCAAACATATGTATTGGAATTCAAACCCCTATACTTGTGGATATAATCCCTTTTGGAAATAGGGTTTTCCTTGTCGTATTAATTTGATCTTAACGCCAGTAGGGTGAGTTCAAAATCTAATCATTTCTGAGCTATAAAAAGAGCAGATTAGATACAGAGACACACACACACAGAGGAAGACAGATGCCATGTGAGGATCTACAAGCCAAGAAACCAAGGAATGTAGGGGGTGATCTATAAGGAAGAATTGATGTGGCCAAGACCCTGATTTGTATTTTTGACCCTGGAACTGTGTGTTGAATAAATTTCTGTTCTTTAAAGCCACCCATATGTGCTGTTTGTGTTACAGCAGCTCTCAGACACTTAGACAGTTACAAGAATTCAGTGTTCACCACGTGCCAAGCACAGTACTCCACACGTTGTATACACTCTTCTGTTCAGTCCTTACCACAGTCCCCCGAGGTCCATCTTACTCTCACGCCCATTTTATAAATGAGGATCCTGACACTTGTTGTCATTTGGCATTGAGTCAGCTCTGATTCGTGGCGACCTTGTGTATAACAGAATGAAGTGTTGCCCGGTCCTTTGCCATCTTCATGATCATTGATGTTTGAGTCCGTCATTGTGGCTCTTGTGTCAGTCCATCTCATTGAGGGTTTCCCTTGTTTTTGGAGACTTAGAGAAGACTAAATGACTTGCTCAAAGTCAGTTAATAACCAGCATCTCAAAGACTTTACCCGCCACTGCCTCTACCTCCAACACCCCCACTAAGCACTTAGGCATGTTACCCATCTAGTGGGGTCCCACCTCCACCAAAGCAAAAATAGTATGGGACCAAGATGGAGGACTTTTCTACTCATATAGATGCCTTGGAGAGACTCTCTCTCAGGAATTTGGCTCAAGATTCACTTTCAAAGCAATCACATGCCCTTCAGCCCTCCTCCCCTCCACCTCTTACATTTTCCCTGTGGGATAAGTGTTAGCTGTAAAGGACATGAGGAATTCAATTTTTTTTTTTTGTATAATAAGCAAATTGTATTAAATTTTAAGGGTGGTCATTATGGGTCTGGCTTGTGTCTGGTGCTTAAGCAAGTCCTCCAGTCCCCTTTGAAGAGTCCCATTTGCATAGATTAATTGTCTGCCATTTTGTCCAGCACAGCCTCGTCCCAGTCATCGGTGCTGCGAAACCGTGCCGCGAAACGTGCCCTGCTCTGGGCAGAGCTCGATGATGTAGCACTTTGGCCTTCAAAATATGCACAATAAATATTTTAGATTTGCTGACGAATGACTTGCTCTTATTACAAGGCCGCCGAGTCTGCAGGGAAGGGAGGAGGAGGAAGCTGAGCAAATCTCAAAATGAGGGTCACTTCAGACTTCATTAGGAGGTGTTGGGTGCTAATTGGTGTGGCTTCCCTGGTCAGATGCTTGAAGGTGTCACCCAGGAGAAGCTTTCTGAAATGCCTTATCACATCCTTCTCGTGAATAGTGTCACTCCTCCAGGGCTGGCTCTCTTCCAAGGAATGCATAGTAGGTGCTTTGTATTCCATTCATTCAATAATTCGATTTTTCATGCAGCAGTCGGTGGATTATTAAAACTATGGCCCATATCATGCCACTCACCTGTGTAAAACATTCCATGGTTTCCAATCACACTTAGAATAACATCTGAACTCCTGACCACGGGCCCATGAGACCCTATGTGATCCATTCTTGCCTGCTTCTCTGACCACCTCGTCTATTCATTGCCTCTCACTCACAATGCTCTGTCCACATGAGCCTTTGCTGGTCTGTGAACACACAGAGCACCTTTCTGCCTCAGGACCTTTGCAGTACTGCTTCCCCTACCCAGAATGCTCTGCCTCTGGACCTTCACATGGATGGCTTCTTTTGGTCATCTGAGTCTCAATTCAAATGCCGTCTTAGATGTCAGAGGGGATGTTCTTGAGTGCCTAATCTAAAGCAGCCCTTCATCTCACCCACTATCCACCCCATTATCTTGTTTTATGGGCTCTAATCACTATTTGGAAGGAGCCCTGGTGGCGCACTGGTTAAGCTGCTAACTGAAAGGTCAGCAGTTCAAACTCACCAGCCTCTCTGAGGGAGAAAGATGTGGCAGTCTACTTCAGTAAAGATTACAGCCTTGGAAACCCTATGGGGGCAGTTCTGTGTCCTATAGGGTCGGAATTGACAGCAGTGGGTTTTAATCACTATTTGAACTTGTTTTTTTGTTTACTTACGTGTGCTTTACTTGTTGGTCATCTGTGTCTTCTGCTCTAATGTAAGCTCCATAAGGTAGGGACTTTCTCTACCTCGTTTGTTGCTCTGTCCCTAGTGCACAGAATGTAGCCTGTCCTGTCTTCAGTGCTCAGAAAGTATCTTTTGAATGAATGAATGCTTCTTTCTCAAGCACTGTTGATGTGCAGGCTGGGTGCTGGGAATACAACACTGAAGGAAACACACGTGGTCCCTTTTAGTGGACCTTATGTTCCAGTGAGGTTTTTGGTTTTTGACCTTCTGTTGTTGCCTGCCGTTGAGTCGATTGCAACTCATAGTGACCCTATAGAACAGAGGAGAACTGCCCCGTAGGGTTTCCAAGGAGCGGCTGGTGGATTCAAACTGCTGACCTTTTGGTTAGCAGCCTTATCGCTTAACCACTGCACCACCACGGCTCCCTTTGACCTTCTAGGAGCTTAGATAACCAGCTCTGGAAGGCAGACACACCAGCAGTAGTGACCAGTGTCCAAATTTGGTCACAGTACCGGGGTCAGATCCTCAAATCATAGAGGTTTCAGTGTTGAAAGAGGCTGTAGAGATCATGACATCCTCATCTACCGTCTTAGTCATCTAGTGCTGCTATGACAGAAATACCACAAGTGGGTGGCTTTAACAAACAAGTTTATTTTCTCACAGTTTAGGAGTCTCGAAGTCCAAATTCAGGGCGCCAGATCTAGGGGAAGGCTTTTTATCTCTGTCAGCTCTGGGGGAAGGTCCTTGTCTCTTCAGCTTCTGTTTCCTTTTTCTTTGGAGATCTCCATGTGGCTTGGCATCCATGTTGCCCCATCTCTGCTTGCTCCATTGCTTGTTTAATTTATTTTATGTCTCAAAAGAGATTGACTCAAGACACACCCTACCCTTATGCTTCCTCATTAACATAACAAAGACAACCCATTCCCAAATGGGATTATAACCACAAGCAAGTTGTTGTGTGCTGTCAAGTCGATTCTGACTCATAATGAGGACTGACTCTATAGGACAGAGCAGAACTGCCCCACAGGGTTTCCAAGGAGTGGCTGGTGGATTCGAACTGCCAACCTTTTGGTTAGCAGCCTGAGCTCTTAACCTCTTCGCCACCAGGGCTCCCATAGAAGTTAACATTTTCAGCATATATTTTTTGGGGACACAATTCAATCCATAACACCTACTTACTTACAAGTTGCAGAAAGAGGAAGTGACTTGGACAAGTCCACACAGTGGGTTAGAGGCAGAGGAAGAATTAAAATTCAGGACTTCTGCCTCCAGGTATTGTGTTTTTATTACATTTTATTGTCTTGACAATGAGGTCTGGGTTCTGAAAGGTTATGTTTTGACCCAGTATTCTATGTATTGCTCCAACAGAAAAGATTCACACCAACACGTCTGAGGATTGCTCCTAAAATTCCAATAAAATCTACCAAACCAAACTAGGCATGTTGGAGCTGAACCCCAGTGCCACGAAAGACCTGCTCTTCAGGGACATTTGAGCCAGGTAAGCATCCCCTCTGCCTCTTTCATAAACAATCTATCTTGCCTTTCTTTCTTTTGACGATTTTTCAGTGCCTACCTTGTGCTATGAAAGAAAAATACCTAGAGATGCTATGGATCCAACTTGGGCTTTCATTCATGTGAGATGCTACCTCACAACAAGGATACCTGCCAGAAGAGTGTTCTCCATTTCTAGTTCACAGAGTATTATTCTTCAGCCCTTTATATTAAATATCTGATTGATAATATTTCTGAGTGTCCCATAGGCTATTTCACTGAGTGTTCCTTGGAATATTCAGTTGAATGTTACATTGATCATTATTTCACGGAGTTCCCCACAGACTATTCAACTGAGTGTTCCATGGGCTAGTCTATTGATTAGTATAGTGATCAGTTCACTGCTTAGTTCACTTACTATTTCATGACTCTTTCAGCAGGAATTTTAGTCTCAGATAGGGTTCCTGAGATTAGGAAGGTTAAATGATCTTTCACATGGGTCCGAGAGGCCCTTTTAGCTGTTACATACTTGTGGCAGAATCTTTCATTGCCTAGTGCTTGGGGAAAACCAGTGTGACTTCCACTTCTGATGACTCTCAGAGCAGTTCCAAATGTGGCCATAAAAAGCACTACTTGATTTCCCGACTGAAACCCTTCCTTTCCCAGTGTCCTCAGGAGGGAGTTGCAATAGGATAAGTTATGTGTTGTGGTTTTAGCCATTAATGAATATGAGAAACTAAATTATTGAATTTTGCAATGCAAATTATATTTTGAGCACAAATTCTTCATTTCTGAATGCTAAGGACTCATAAAGAATGTCAATGGTTTATGAATTAGGCCATTAGCATGCAATTTGTGATTCAAACAGCACACCAGCACCGAGTAATAAGTAACTATATAAAGAGTAGTGTTGTCTACATTTTCAAAATATTTTGCTTGATGCATCAGAAAGTTCTTAAAAGTTTCCAGTGGCTCCTTCCTTCCTTTGTTCCTTTCTCCCTCCCTTCCTTTCTTCCTTCCTCTCTTCCTCCCTCCTTCCCTCCCAAACTTTCTTCCTTCCTTCACCCATTCTCTCCCTCTTTCCCTCCCTCCCATCCTCCCACTGTTAATTGATGATATTCCCCTTCCTTCCTCCCTCCCTCCCTCACTTCCTTCCTTCTATTGGCTGACGACATTAGCCATTATTCCTAGACTTCCCAGTCCTTTCTCAGGTTAGATTGTGAGAGCTGGAGGAGTCCTAAAAATCATCTAGACTAGCTACTCCCTTATTTTCAGACATGGCAAAACTGAGACCCAGACAGTAGATGGGCTTTGTCTGAGGTCCAGCAGGGGTAGAACCAGGTGGAGCTAGAGCTCTGGCATCCAGTATTTGTCCTGGCCCCAGTTCATGCTAACGTGCAATTGACTCATCTCAGACAGTTTCCTGAGAGCAGGTTTTTATAGAGGGAGGGAGTTTAGGCCCCTGGCTTCAAGATTAGAGGGTAGAAAAGAGTGAGGGAACTGAAGGAGAAAAAAGGATGTAATTGGACAAAGGTAATGGAAATTTCATCAAGTCTACAGTTTGTTGATTGGGACAACTTGATCTCAAGGTACTTGGGACTAGTAAGTGGAATTGGTATGGAGTGAAACGTCAGCCCAGTTAGAGGAATAGGTCTTACAATTAGAACCATCAGTCAAAGGAGTGAACTACCTGGTTAAGTGGTGAGCATCCCATCACTTAGAGAGGTTTGAGTGCAAATACTGATTCTCAGAAATCCAAGAACCTACAATTCATCTAGCTCAGTGGTTGTCAATCTTGGCTGCAGAGTAGAATCATCCAGGTGAACTTTGAAAAATCTTCATCCCAGCCTTCACTACTCATCAATTAAATTATGTTGGCACCTGAGACATCAGTAGTTTTTAAGGTTCCTCTTTAAAAATTCCAGTGTTCAGATTTTGATCAAAGATTCTGTAGAAGAATCCTGATCAAAAGGGGGAAAATACAGAAAATAATTTCAAATTCTAATGGACTCTAGACCTTCTGGTGCCATGGAGGCTGGATAAACCCCTGAAACTATTGCCCTGAAATAATCTTTAAACCTTAAACCAAAAATATCCCCTGAAGTCTTCTTAAAACCAAACAAAAGTTTAGCTTAACTAGTAGAGGACGTCTGCCTTGAACATTGTGCTCTTTCAAGATCTATCTGTACAGGATCAGCAACTCAAAAGATTAGATAGGAACCATAGGGAGCAGTGAGTTGATGTCAGTAGGGGAAGAACAACTCAGAAAAGGAGGGTGAGAATGATTGCACAATTCAAAGAATGTAATCAATGTCACTGATTGTACATGTAGAAATTGTTGAATTGGTGTATGTTTTGCTGTGTATATTCTCAACGACAACAACAATAAATAAATTTTAAAAATTCCATTGTTCAGCTAGAATTCAGAACCACTAGTATAGCCCAAACCAAAAACAAACCCGTTGCCATCGAGATGACTCTGACTCATAGCAACCCTATATGACAGAGTAGAACTGCCCGGTAGGGTTTCCAGAGAGTGGCTGGTGGATTTTTACTGCCAATCTTTTGGTTAGCAGCCAAGCTCTTAACCACTACACCACCAGGGCTGCGGTATAGCCCAGTGGTCCTAAAATTTTAGTGTGCATGAGAACCACCAGGGAAGTCAATTATAAATGCAGGTTCCTGAGTCCCTCTTCCCAGACATTCTGATTCAGTTAGTGGGAAAGGGACCTGGGAATCAGCACCTAAAAAACCATCCAGGTAGCTCTGATGCTGGTAGTCTGGGAGCCACAGTTTGAGAAGCATGCCCTAGTCCACCTCCCCATGTGATATCCGACACTCTGCAACAAACATTCCCACTAGTTGTTCAGCCACCACTTCTGACAAGGGAGTAAGTGGTTACACTGATGGATTAGCTTTCGTGTCATAGAGCTCTGATGTACTCGGAGACAAAAGTGCCTTTCAGACTAGGTCTTTCTAAGCCTCACTCAGAATAAGTACAACTCTTCCCCCACATGAATGAGACAAAGAAGGTAGGGAGAAGAGGATGGAGTCTGGGAGAAACTGCTTGTTGTTTCCCAATATACCAAAACAAAAAACCAAAAAAAAAAAAAAAAAAAAAAAAGAAAGAAATCCAAATCAGTTGCCATACAATTGACTCTGACTCATGGCAACCCCTTGTATGATAGAGTAGAACTATGCTCCATGGGATTTTCAATGGCTAATTTTTTTCAGAAGTAGATCGCTTTTCTTCCAAGGTACCTCTGGGTGGACTTGAACCTTCAACCTTTTGGTTAGCAGCTGAGCACATTAACCATTTGTACCACCCATGGACTCCATTCCTAATATAGATTCTCTCCTTATTCTTTTGGTGACAGCCTCCCCTGAGGTCTAGCTAGGCACCAGACTGTTAGTCAGAGACAATGTTTCCCAGACTCCCTTGAGGCTTCATGTGGCCATGTGACTAAATTTTAGCCAGTGGCATGCAACCCAGTGGATGTGCAACATCTGTGAAAGGAGACCACTTGCCCTCCACTTCCTGTTCTCTCCTTCCTGTGGGCTGAATGTGGGTGACCAGGTGAACGAGGAGAACATCTCAGGCTAAGGTGGAGCAGCAAGGCAGAAGGAACCTGGGTTGATCTTGGAGCAGAGCTACCTACCCTCCTATCCTGAACTGCTTGTGTACTTCTGGAACAGCTACATGAGAGAGAAATTAACATGCATAGTGTTTGGGTTGCTGTGTTTTTGTGTCGCTGTTGTTGCTCTAAATAGTACCAAAACTAAGGTATCCTAAACCTTCTACATGTCAGGAGCCATGCCCTGTGCTCTCATAAATTACCTCATTTGGTCCTAACTACTACTGCAGACATGACAAATTGCTAGCAGTTAACTAGGACTAAGGGGCCCTGGTGGCACAACCTTTAAGTGCTAGGCTGCGAACTGAAAGATTGGTGGTTCAAACCCACCCGGCAGCTTTGCGGGAGACACCTGGCTGCCTGCTCCCATAAAGATTACAGCACAGAAAACCCTATGGGGCAGTTCTACTCTGTCCCATGGGGTTGCTGGGAGTCAAAGTCATTTCAACTGCACCCAACAACAACATCTAGGACAACACTGTGCCCAGAGCTGAGGACGGAGCATGTGTATCAGTTTCCTATGGCTGCTGTAACAAATTACTACACACTGAAAAAAAAAAACACAAAAACCCTTTGCTGTTGAGTCAATTGCAACTCACAGTGACTGTACAGGACAGAGTAGAACTGTACCATAGGGTTTCCAAGGAGCGGCTGGTGGATTTGAACTGCCAACCTTTTGGTTAGCTCTCAAGTTGTTAACCACTGCGCCACCAGCACTCCAACCACACTCCAACCACAGTGCTTAAAACAGCACATATTCCCCCCCCCCCTTTTTTTTAACCAGCTCTGGAGGTCAGAAGTCCAGCTCAGGTCTCTCTGGGCCAAAATCAAGGTGTTGGCAGGACCGTGAACCCTTAAGAGGCTCCAGGGTAGAATCCATTTCCTTGTCTTTTCCAAGTTCTCAAGGCCGCTTGCAGTCCTTGGCTCATGTCCCCCTCCTCCATCTTCAAAGCCAGCAACTTAACATCTTCCAGTGTCTCTCCTGACTCTCTTTCCATCTTCGCATCAACTTTTTGACCATCCTGCCTCCCTCTTCTAAGGACCCTTGTGATTACATTGGGCCCACCCAGATAATCCAGGATAATCTTGATGTCCTAGTTATCTAGTGCTGCTGTAACAGAAATACAACACATGAGTGGCTTTAACAAACAGAAATTTATTTTCTCATAGTTTAGGAGGCTAGAACTCTGACTTCAGGGCACTGGCTCTAGGGGAAGGCTTTCTGTCTTTGTTGGCTCTGGGGAAGGTCCTTGTTCCTTGGTTCCCTAGCGATCTCCATGTAGCGTGGCATCTGTCTTCCCCCAGCTCTGCTGCTTGCTTGTTTAATCTCTTTTATATCTCAACAAAGATTGACTGAAGATACACCCTACACTAATACTGTTCCATTAACACAACAAAGAAAACCCGTTCTCAAATAGGATTATAACCCATTCTCAAATAGGATTATAACCCATTCTCAAATAGGATTATAACCCCAAGTATAGGGATTAAGATTTACAACATATTTTGGGGGGACACAATTCAATCCATAACACACCCATCTCAAGATTTTTTTTTTTTTGATTGGGAGCAGCACTTTATTTTTTCCCATACAAAAATTTATACATACATTGTTATGTGATCTAATTGCTGTCCCCATACTGTGACAGCACACTCCTTTCCACCCCTGATTCCCTATGTCCATTCAACCAGCTCCTAACCATCTCTGCCTTCCCGTTTCACCTCTGGACAGAAGCTGCCCATTTAGTATCTACTTGAGCTAAGAGGCAGACTCCTCATGAGTATCACTTTATGTCCCACAGTCCAGTCCAATCCCTGTCTGACGACTTGGCCTCAGAAATTACTTTAGTTCTGGGCTGATAGAGAATCCAGCGGCCATGCTTTCCAGGGTACCTCCAGTCTCAGTCAGACCATTAAGTCTGTTCTTCTTACTAGAATTTGAGTTGGGCACCCCACTTTCCCCTGCTCCATCCTGGACTCTCTGTTGTGTTCCCTGTCAGGACGGTCATTGGTGGTAGCCAGGCACATCTGGTTCTTCTGCTCTCAGGCTGATGAAGTCTCTGGTTTATGTGGCCCTTTCTGTCTCTTGGGCTAATACTTTCCTTGTGTCTTTGGTGTTCTTCATTCTCCTTTACTCCAGGTGAGTTGGGACCAATTGACCATCTTAGATGGCCACTTGCAAGCTTTTAAGACCTCAGACGCCACTCACCAAAGTAGGATGCAGAACATTTTCTTAATAAGCTTTGTTATGCCAGTTGACCTAGAAGTCCCCTGAGAGCATGGTCCCCAGACCCCTACCCCTGCTACTCTGTCCCTCAAAGTGTTTGATTGTATTTAGGAAACTTCTTAGCTTTGGTTTAGTCCAGTTGTGCTGACTTCCCCTGTAGTGTGTGCTGTCCTTCCCTTTACCTGAGATAATTCCTATCCACTATCTGGTTAGTAAATAACCCTCCCCCTCCCTCCCCACCTTCAAAGAATGTTTTCTTCTGTGTTGGTAAACCTTTTCTTGAGTTCTTATAATAGTGGTCTTATACAATATTTGTCCTTCTGTGACTGACTAAATTCACTCAGCATAATGACCTTCAGCTTCCTCCATGTTATAAGATGTTTCACGGCTTCATCGTTGTTCTTTATCGTTGCGTTGTATTCCATTGTGTGGATATACCATAATTTGTTTATCCATTTGTCCCTTGATGGGCACCTAGGTTGTTTCCGTCTCTTTGCTATTATGAGCAGTGCTGCAATGAACATGGTTGTGTATATATCTATTCGTGTGACGGCTCTTATTTCTCTAGGATATATTCCAAGGAGTGGGATAGCTGGATCGTATGGTACTTCTATTTCTAGCTTTTTAAGGAAGCGCCAAATCAATTTCCAAAGTGGTTATACCATTTTACGTTCCCACCAACAGTGTATAAGTGTTCCAGTCTCTCTGCAACCTCTCCAGCATTTATTATTTTGTGTTTTTTGGATTAATGCTAGCCTTGTTGGGGTGAGATCATATCTCATTGTAGTTTTGATCTGCATTTCTCTAACGGCTAATGATTGTGAGCATTTCTTCATGTGCCTGTTAGCCACCTGAATATCTTCTTTGGCAAAGTGCCTGTTCATATGCTTTGCCCATTTTTTTAATTGGGCTGTTTGTCTTTTTGTTGTTGAGGTTTTGGAGTATCTTGTAGATTTTAAAGATCAGACACTGATCAGATTTGTCATATCCAGAAATTTTTTCCTAGTCTGTAGGTTGTCTTTTGACTCTTGGTGAAGTCTTTTGATGAGCATAAGTGTTTGATTTTTAGGAGCTTCCATTTATCTGGTCTCTCTTCTGGTGCTTGTGCATTGTTACTTATGGTTCATATTGTGTTTATGCCATGTATCAGGGCTCCCAGTGTTGTCCCTATTTTTTCTTCCATGATCTTTACTGTTTTTGATTTTATATTTAAGTCTTTGATTCATTTTGTTAGTTTTTGTGCATGGTGTGAGGTATGTGTCTTGTTTCAGTTTTTTGCAGATGGATACCCAGTTATGCCAGCACTGTTTGTTAAACAGACTGTCTTTTCCCCAGTTAATGGACTTTGGGCCTTTGTCCAATATCAGCTGATCGTAGGTGGATGAATTTATGTCTGGATTCTCAATTCTGTTCCATTGGTCTATGTATCTGTTGTTGTACCATTACCAGGCTGTTTTGACTACCATGGCAGTATAATAGGTTCTAAAATCAGGTAGGGTGAGGCCTCCCACTTTGTGTTTCTTGAGTAATGCTTTTCTTATTCAGGGCCTCTTCCCTTTCCATATGAAGTTGGTGATTTGTTTCTCCATCTCATTAAAAAATGCCAGTGGAATTTGTATCGGGATTGCACTGTATTTGTAGATTGCTGTGGTTAGAACTGACATTTTCACAGTGTTGAGTCTACCTGTCTATGATCAAGGTATGTTTTTCCACTTATGCAGGTCTCTTTTGGTTTCTGGTAGTAGTGTCTTGTACTTTTCATTGTATAGGTCTTTTACGTCCCTGGTTAGATTTATTCCTAAGTATTTTATCTTCTTGGAGCCTATTGTACATGGTATTGATTTGGTGATTTCCTCTTTGAGGTTCTCTTTGTTGGTGTAAAGGAATCCAACTGATTTTTATATGTTTAGCTTGTATCCCGAAACTTTGCTGAAATCTTTTATTAGTTCCAGTAGTTTTCTTGTGGATTCTTTGGGGTTTTCTGTGTATGAGATCATATCATCTGCAAATAGAGATACTTTGACTTCTTCCCTACCAATTTGGATGCCCTTTATTTCTTTTTCTAGGCTAATTGCTCTGGCTAGGACCTCCAGCACAATGTTGAACCTTGTCTGGTTCCTGTTCTCAAGGGGAATGCTTTCAGAGTCTCTCCATTTAGGATGATGATGTCTGTTGGCTTTGTATAAGTGTGCTTAATTATATTGAGGCATTTCCCTTCTATTCCTATTTTGTTGAGAGTTTTTATCATGAATGGGTGTTGGACTTTGTCAGATGCCTTTTCTGTATTGATTGATAAGATCATGTGGTTCTTGTCTTTTGTTTTATTTATGTGATTGATTACATTGACTATTTTTCTAATATTGAACCATCCCTGCATACCTGGTATAAATCCCACTTATTATGGTGAATTATTTTTTGGATATGTTGCTGAATTCTATTGGCTAGAATTTTGTTGAGGATTTTTGTGTCAGTGTTCATGAGGGATATTTGTCTGTAATTTTCTTTTTTTGTGGTATCTTTATCTGGTTTTGGTATCAGGGTTATGTTGGCTTCATAGAATGAGCTTGGGAGTATTCCATCCTTTTCTATGCTCTGAAATACCTTTAGTAGTAGTGGTGTTAACTCTTCTCTGAAAGTGTGGTAGAATTCTCCAGTGAAGCCATCGGGCCAGGGCTTTTGTTTTTTGGTTGGGAGTTTTTTGATTACCTTTTCAATCTCTTCTTTTGTTATGA
The DNA here is from genome assembly GCA_030035585.1 of Dugong dugon. NCBI lineage: Eukaryota > Metazoa > Chordata > Mammalia > Sirenia > Dugongidae > Dugong > Dugong dugon. Next base: position 116,894,125 of record CM057470.1, read on the forward strand.
GTTTATGTAGTTGTTCTACCTCTGTTTCTGTTAGTTTAGGTAGGTAGTGAGTTTCTAGAAATTTGTCCATTTCTTCTAGGTTTTCAAATTTGTTAGAGTACATTTTTTCATAGTAATCTGTTATGATTCTTTTAATTTCAGTTGGGTCTGTTGTGATATCAGCCATCTCATTTCTTATATGGGCTATCTGCTTCCTCTCCTGTTTTTCTTTTTCATTTTGGCCAATGGTTTATTGATTTTGTTGATCTTTTCCAAGAACCAGCTTTTGGTCGTGTTAACTCTTTCGATTGTTTTTCTATTCTTTGTTTCATTTAATTTTGCTCTAATTCTTATTAGTTCCTTTCTTCTGGTGCCTGAGGGCTTCTTTTGCTGCTTTCTACTTGTTCCAGTTGTATGGTTAACGTTTTGATTATGGCTCTTTCGTCTTTTTAGATGTGTGCATTTATTGCTATAAACTGACCTCTGAGCACTGCTTCTGTTGTGTCTCAAAGGTTCTGGTAGAATGTGTTTTCATTCTCATTTGATTCTATGAATTTCTTTATTCCAACCTTAATTTCTTCCATAACTCAGTAGTTTTTGAGCAAGGTGTTGTTCAGTTTCCATGTGTTTGGTTTTTTTTCCTTGCTTTTTCTGTTGTTGATTTCTACTTTAATGGCCTTGTGGTAGGAAAAGATGTTTTGTAATATTTCAGTGCTTTGGATTTTGTTAAGGCTTGCTTTATGGCCTAATATGTGGTCTATTCTGGAGAATCTTCTGCGTGCGTTGGAAAAGAAAGTATACTTGGCTGCTGTTGGGTGGAGTGTTAGGTATATGTCTGTGAGATCAAGCTGGTTGATTGTAGAATTTAGCTCTTCCGTGTCTTTGTTGAGCTTCTTTCTGGATGTTCTGTCCTTCACCAAAAGTGGTGCGTTGAAGTCTCCTACTACTATTGTGGAGCTGTCTTTCTCTCTTTTCAGTGCTGTTAAAGTTTGTTTTATGTATCTTGGAGCCCTGTTGTTGGATGTGTAAATATTTATTATAGCTATGTCCTCCTGGTGTACTGACCTTTTAATCATTATATAGTGTTCTTCTTTACCTTTTGTGGTGGATTTTACTTTAAAGTCTATTTTGTCAGAGATTAATATTGCCACTCCTGCTCTTTTTTGAGTGTTGTTTGCTTGATATATTTTTTCCATCCTTTGAGTTTTAGTTTGTTTGTGTCTTTAATTCTAAGGTGTGTCTCTTGTAGGCAGCATATAGATGGATCGTGTGTTTTTATCCAATCTGCCACTCTCTGTCTCTTTATTGGTGCATTTAGTCCATTTACATTCAGTGTAATTATTGATAGGTATGAGTTTAGTGCTGTCACTTTGATGTCTTTTTTTGAGTGTTGTTGACAGTTTCTTTGTTCCACTTAATTTTCTGTGCTGAGTCCTTTTTCTTTATGTATTTTCTTTTCATCTTTTTCATTGTTGATTTTGTGTTTGCTGAGTCTTTATATTTTTCTAGTTTTTTATTCTGACTTGTAGGATTGTTAGTTTCCTTTATGGTTACCTTAATATTTACCCCTATTTTTCTAAGTTTATACCAGTCTTTTATTTCTTTATATTGCCTTGACTTCCTCTCCATATGAAAAATCTATGTCTACATTTTTTTAGGTACCTCTTTTTTGTTTTAATGTTGTCATCTTTTACATATTAACATCTGTGTCCCTATTTTCAGTGTTTTAGCTTTGGTTTACTTTTGTGACTTCCCTGTCTGGGTTGATATCTGGTTGCTCTGTCCTGTGTTCTAGTCTTGGGTTGTTATCTGATGTTACTGATTTTCTGACTAGAGGACTCCCTTTACTATTTCCTGTAATTTTGGTTTGGGTTTTGCAAATTCCCCAAACTTCTGTTTGTCTGGAAATGCCCTAATTTCACCATCATATTTGAGAGACAGTTTTGTGGATATATAATTCTTGGCTGGCAGTTTTTTTCCTTCAAGGTTTTATATATGTCATCCCATTGCCTTCTTGCCTGCATGGTTTCTGCTGAGTAGTCCAAGCTTATTATCATTGACTCTCCTTTGTAGATGACTTTTCATTTATCCCTAGCTGCTCTTAAAATTCTCTCTTTATCTTTGGTTTTGACAAGTTTGATTATAATACATCTTTGTGACTTTCTTTTGGGATCTACCTTTTGTGGGGTTCGATGAGCATCTTGGACAGATATCTTCTCATCTTTCACGATATCAGGGAAGTTTTCTGCCAACAAATCTTTAACAATTCTCTCTGTATTTTCTGTTATCCCCCCCATCCTCCGCCATGCTGGTACTCCAGTCACTCGTAGGTTATTCCTTTTGATAGAGTCTCACATAATTCTTAGGGTTTTTCTTCATTTTTAAAAATCCTTTTATCTGATTTTTCCCCAAATAACTTGGTGTCAAGTGCTTTATCTTCAGTCTCACTAATTCTGACTTCCATTGCCTCAATTCTGCTCCTATGACTTTCTGTTGACTTGTCTAATTCTGAAATTTTATTGTTAATCTTCTGGATTTCTGATTGCTGTCTGTCTATGGATTCTTGCAGCCTGTTAAAGTAGTCACTATGCTCTTCTCTAATCTTTTTAATTCCTCTATTGCATGTTCTGCATTTTGCTTAATTTCCTTCCTAATTTCTTGAAGAGCTCTGTATATTAATCTTTTGTATTCTGCCTCTGATAATTCCAAGAAATTTTCCTCCTCTGGAAAATTTCTATATTCTTTATTTTGGGAGCTTGCTGAAGTCATCATGGATTGCCTCTTTATGTGATTTGATATTGACTGTTGTCTCTGAGCCATCAATAAGTTATTATATTTTTTTATTTTATGTTTGCTTACTGTGTCTTAGCTTCTTGTTTTATTTTGATATGCCCAAAGAGGCTGCTTGTATGAGCTAGTTTGATTATTGGTGCCTTTGAAGCTCTAATATCCTGTCACCAGGTGGTTAGATCTGTTACTAGGTATGTGAGGTCAAGAGTCTGCCCACTCCTCCTGTATGGATTCAGCTCAGGTGCCCAGGTAGATAGCCACTAAGTATGTGCTGTAGGCTCTCACTTACAGTCCTAGACAGGCATGGGTGATTGGTGTAGGCACAGGCATCTGGCTGCATCAGGGGGACACACTCTGAGCAAGGCAAAGGGCTGACAGTCACCCTCAACTGTCCAGGAGTAAGGCGTGTCCATGTTCCCTGGAACACGTAGGTGGGTGGGTTTTGCAGCCCAACTATGAGCACCTAATGCTGTTGGCTGTAAGGACTGGGGGTACCTCTTATTCATGGGCCCCTCTCACAGGTGGCTAGGTGTGGGTGGAGCCACCAGTCATCAGGCCCCTGATGTGGGTATGTGAAGACCCTGCTTAATGGGCAGAGTAGTGTCAAATGTCGAGAACCTGCCACTTCACAGCTGAAACAGTTGAAGTTAGAGTTCCAGTATATACCCTGATGTACTGCAGTAATGAGGGTGTATGCTGTTTAGATGGGCCCACACAAGTCTATGCCGGGGGAGAGGCACTCAAAGTCCGTGGATCCCTCATGCCTGTGCCTAGTCAAAGGAGCAGCGCCTACCCTGGGTTCCTGGCTTAGGGGAGCCAGTAGTTTATTTTTTCCCCTGTTTGTTAATTTGTTCACTCTCCAAGGCAGGGAGAATGGCTCTGAGTGTGTGACGGATCCTACTTCTGGCCCAGGGGACTTGGCAATTGCTGAAGCCGGTCCAGGGCCCAGTGCAGAGCAGGGAGCAGGGAGGTAAATGGGAGAGAGTTTTTTTCTAAGGGGGGTGTTTTTGACTTGCGGTAAGCCGTATCAAGTACTTCATCTTTTGTAGCGGTCTACTTCTCCCTGGTTCTGGGTGGCCCTGTAGAGTCTCCAGTGTTGGGTCTCTCCTGGTGCAGAAAACACACCTCCCGAGCATGGCTGCTTGCTTGCCTCACCACTCCGCCACAAACTGATCAGGCCTGAAGATCTCAGGCTCTCACTGGGTCAGGTGTGGCAACTCCTTGCTCCATCCGATCCATCTCTCCCTCTCCCTGCCACTGAGTCCAGTTTCTCAACTCTGCCTTTGATGTTCAGGGTTCCCAGATTGCCATATATAATCGAATTACTTGTTTTTTCAGGTCTTTGTTGTAAGAGGGTCCACCGGAAGTGTCTGACTACTCCCCCATCTTGGCCCCGCCTCCTCAAGATTCTTTATCACACCTGCAAAGCCCCCTTTAACATGTAAGGTAACATATCCACAGGTTTAGGGTATGAGGTCTTGGAAATCTTTGTGGGGGTCTTATTTAGCATCCTACAGCACTGAACAAGTAGATAAAATGTCTGCTCTTATGGGTTGTAGATTCTAATGGGGAGAGACAGACGATAAACCAATGGGAAAATTAACAAGGCTATATCAGTTAACACTGCAGAGTTTTAAAATAAACTGATGTAGTAGAGAGTGACTGTAGTAGAGGGGAGGGAACTATTTTAGGTGGAAGTGGTCAGGGGAAACCTCTTTGTAACGTGTATGCGATGACCTAAGTGACATGAAGGAACCAGTCATTTGGCAGTTGTCATTCCAAGTGTGACAGGAAGCCCCTGAGTCATAGTGGGTAGGGAGCAGCGTAATGTGGGTTTACCTTGGCTGCTGTATAGCAGGCAAGAAGGGAAGAAGCAAGGAGACCAGTAGGAGGCTGGATATCCACCACCTGTTTGTCAGTTTGTCATCCTGTGGCTACCACTGTGTATTTTGAGTGTCTTCCAACCTAGGGGGCTCATCTTCCAGTACTATATCATACAGTATTCTGTTGTGATCCATAAGGTTTTCATTGGTCAGCAGTTCAAATCCACCAGACACTCCTTGGAAACTCTATGGGGCAGTTCTACTCTGTCTTATATGGTCACTATGAGTCGGAAGCGACTTGACAGCATCTAACAACAACAACAGCAATTTTCGGAAGTAGATCACTAGGCCTCTCTTCCTAGTCTGTCTTAGTCTGGACGCTCCACTGAAATCTGTTCACCATGGAAATTGAAATACTAGTGGCATGGCTTCCTGCATCATAGCAACACAAAAGCCACCACAATATGACAGACTAACAGACAGGTAGTGGAGTAGGGAGCTGGTGATACAAAAAAAGCCATCTGCTAAGTCTAGTATTTCTTTTCTTCCCAATTGAGTGTCTTTGGTCATTCTTGCTTCTCACCCTGGCCAGCTGCAGTCTCTCTGTGTAGCAGAGATCCTGGGGGTATTGCTGGTTTCTCTTAGGTATTCTCAGAAGCCCTCTCCTGAGAGGCCCCCTCCTCCTTGCAGGAGGTACCGTCGCGTGGATTCCGAATCATGACCACCCCATGTGTGCCAGAGTAGAACTGTGTTCTATAGCATTTTCAACGACTGTTTTTTCAGAAGTAGACTGCCGGGCCTTTCTTCTGAGGTGCCTCTGGGTGGACTTGAGCCTCCAACCTTTCAGTTAGCAGTGTGTTAACCATGTGCACCACCCGGGGACTCCTCTCAACCTACCCAAAACCCATTGCCGTTGAGTCAACTCCGACTCATGGTGCCCCCATGTGTGTCAGAGAACTGTGTTCCATAGGATTTTCAATGGCTGTTTTCTCAGAAGTAGACCTCTAGGGCTTTCTTCCGAGGTGCCTCTGGGTGGACTCGAACCTCCAACCTTTTGGTTAGCAGCGAGCGTGTTAACTGTTTACACCACCTAGGGACTCTTCTTGCAGGAAGAACCTTGCTAAGTCAGCGGTCTGTTCTTCAGTTCTAAGGAATGAGGGGAGATCTGGTGGCCACCACAGATGCCTGCACCAGCCATTTTCCAGGAGGATGGTGAGCAAACATTGTTCAAATGACCAGAGGCTAAATCAACCTCGAGCCGCCCCTGCCCGCAACGGGAGTGCCCTGTCCAGTGACGGTGGAAGGTCCTCCGGTGCACACACCTCCACCCCTCAAGGGCGCCCGTGAGTGATGGCTGCAAGGCAAACAGCTCACCTCGGTCGATAAAATATTTAGAAGTTAACTTAGCACCCCCATGCTTTATAAAGAAGAAGGCTCATGCATTTTTAAATTATTTTGTAAATCATGTTGAAGGCTGACAATGCAGATTTACCACTTTGGCTTCTATTTAAATGTCAGGTTATTGCCTCATTATGTTAACAGAACACAGAGTTGGGGAGCCTGTCCCTCTGATCTGCCAGAAGCCTGGCATGCTCCACAGGATGAAAGCGTCTCCTTTCCCCACCTGGCTTCAGCAAGGCGCTCCCCGTGGTGTGAGAGGCTGAGGTGGTGACGATGTGGAGCTTTGGGAGGACTCACTGTGTTTGTGGGAACAGGTCTGAAGGGGAGGCAGGGTGCTGATGCCTATTAACCGGAACAGCATGGGGCGCCCAGGCATAACTGATGCTGCAGTGCTGCGGAGGGGGGCAGCGGGTTAGAGCGAGACGCACTTCCTCCTTTGTTAGGACTTAGGGATTCTTTCTAAAGAGAAAGAGTGTGTGTGTGTGTGTGTGTGTGTGTGTGTGTGTGTGTGTGCGCGCGCACACTCATGTGCGTATGCACATGTGCACATTTTGGGAAAACAAATTCATATCAGAAATTGCCAGAAAATTAGAGACATGGCTTGGCAGATTATTGTTAAGGTGATGTTGTTTGTTGTTAGGTGCTGTCAAGTCGACTCAAAGCAACCTATGTATAACCCGTTGCGGTCGAGTCAATTCCGACTCATAGCGACCCTATAGGACAGAGTGGAACTGCTCGAGTTTCCAAGGAGCTGGCCGGTGGATTCGAACTGCTGACCTCTTAGTTAGCAGCTGAGCTCTTAACCACTGTGCCACCAGGGCTCTACCTTATGTATAACAGAAGGAAACATTGCCTAGTCCTGCCCCATCTTCACAATAATAGGTATGTTTGAGCCCATTGTTGCAGCCACTATGTCAGTCCATCTTGTTTTGGGTCTTCCTCTTTTTCCAGTGAAAGTAATAGCTTACTGAAAATAGCTTATACACTCCCCTCAAAGGATCGCTGTGAGTTGGAATCAACTCAGCGGCAACGGTTTCAGTTTTCCCCCACTATTGGGAGGAGACAGGGTAATGTGGATTTGGAATCAGATCTTGCTTATTAGCTCTTTAAAGCTGTGTGACATTTGGCAAGTAACTTAACCTATCTGAGCCTTAGTTTCCTTTTCTGTTGAGTGGAGGCAAGAACAGTACCTCCCTTAATGGTCTGAAAAGAGGATTAAAAGAGCAGGCCTGGAGAAAGGGCTCAGTGTATATTAGCACACACCAGGCGTCTTGTTTGGTGAATTATACATGTTTTCTCATTTTGTACTCACAGCAAACCCACAGGAAAGTGCTATTATGCCAGTTTCACAGACAAGAGGACTGAAGCAATGAGCCCCATGTTGTTGAGTTGACTCCAACTCGTGGTGACCCCATGTGTGTCAGAGTAGAACTGTGCTCCATCATTTTTCAGAAGTAAATCATCAAAACCTTCTTCCGAGACACCTCTGGGTAGACTCGAACCTCCAGCCTTTCTGTTAGCAGCTGAGTGCATTAACTGCACTACTTGGGGATTCCTTGCATCTGGTTGCTATTAGTTGCTGTTGAGTCGATTACAACTTATAGTGACCCCATGTGACAGAGTAGAACTGCCCCATAGGGTTTTCTAGGCTGTAATCTTTACAAAAGCAGGCTGCCACATCTTCCTCTTGTGGAGCAGCTGGTGGGTTTGAATTGTCAGCCGTTCAGTTAGCAGCCGAGCACTTAACCACTGTGCTAGCAGGGCTCCTTTGCATCTAGTTAGGGATGTTTATTTAACAAGGTGAGCTAATTCCACCTCAGGGCCTTTGCCCTTGCTGGTCCTTCCCCCTGAATGCTGCTCCCCAACATCTAGGCGTCTGTCTTAGGCTGGGTTCTCTAGAGAAGCAAAATCAATGAAGCAAATAAACACACACACACACACACACACACACACACATACACACAAAAATATATTGAAAGAGAAAGATTTATTTCACGGAAATGGCTAACACAGTTGTAGAGGCTGGCAAGTCACGTAGCTGCAGGTGCAGGCGAATCCAAGATTAGCAGGTCAGACAGCAGGCTGCTGGCTCACGGGCTGTGGAGGCCGACGAATCCCAAGATTGCCAGATAAGCTGCAATCTCAAGTGCTGAGAACTGGAGGTCAGATGATGATGAGCTGGATGCAAGATCCAGCGCAGAGTTTGCCAGAAAATCCATATGTATTGGATGCAGGCCACACCCCCAAGGAAACTCCTTTCAACTGACTGGCTGCTCATAGCAGATCTCATCATGGAGGTGATTACATTATGTCAGATTTCATCATGGAGGTAAATTACATCATTACATAACTGCCATACTACATCATAACTGCCAAACCATTGACAGTCATGGCCCAGCCAAGTTGACTCAGAACTTAACCATCATGGCATCCCTGGCTTTGTGTCATTTTTCAGATCTCACCCTGGAATGTTACCTCCTTAGAGACTCACCTCTATGACAGCAAAGGTCCTGCCTGGCCACTCTGTTACGGCGCCCTCCCTCCTGCCCAGCCATTACCCCATCTGCACTCCTTGTGGTCAATGATTTTAGTCCTGTGCGTTTCATCTGCATTTTTTCCCTGCTGTATCCTCAGCCCGGAGACATTTTGTTGGGCACAGGGCAGGGGCTTGGTGAATATTGCTGGGTGGATGAATGAAGGAGTCAGTGAAACTCCTCCACCTTCCTTAGTCCTGGTCTCCTCCTCCGTAGGATGACAGTGGCTGTACCTGCATCACAGTGTCAGCTGGGGTAGCTGCACCCCAAGTCATGTTCACTCAAGCCTGGGACACAGGGCAGGGCACACAGGGCAGAGCTCAGTAGATATCACTCCCTGCTCCTCTCCCTGCCTCTGCTTGGCTCTGCCTTAGGAAAGGGAGAGGACAGACATTTTGCATCCTGCTTTGCCGGGGCAGCCAGGAGTTGGTCAACGCAGCTGGCATTGAAGGGCTCTGGCCAGCCTGTCACTTGGCGAGGTCCATTCGGAGCACTGCGTCTGAGCAGAAGGCGTGGAGGGAAGAACGCTGACTGCAGGTTCTGGGTGAGGACAGGCTGGGACCCCTCTTCTGCGTGGACCAGCCTGCTCTCTTTCTCTGAACAGCTTCTTTCCCAGGCCTTCCCTGCACCTCACAGACAGCACCAACCTCCTACCCCACTGCCTTCCCTCTCCCACTCCTGTGCTTTCACCTCCTCTGTCTGTCCTCTAGCTTTATCCCAACTCTCTTTGTCCTTTAACTCAGTTCTTTCCTCAAGTCTTAAGAATACTAGCAAATACGTACCACTGAATATGTGCCAAGTACTATGCTAATATGCTAAGCAAGGAGGCCTGGTTGTGCAGTGGTTAAGCGTTCAACTGCTAACCAAAAGGTCAGCAGTTTGAACCCACTAGCTGCTCCATGGAAGGAAGAATGTGGCAGTCTGCTTATGTAAAGATCACAGCCTTGGAAACCCTATGGGACAGTTCTACTCTGTCACATAGGGTCACTGTGAGTTGGAATGGACTTAATGGCAACAGGACTATGCTAAGCAGGAGTCCCTGGGTGGTGCAAACAGTTAACGCACTTGGGTGCTAGCAGAAAGGTTGGAGGTTCGAGTCCACCCAGAGGCGCCTTGGAAGAAAGTCCTGATGATCTACTTCCAAAAAATCAGCCACTGAAAACCCTATAGAACACAGTTCTGCTTTGACACACATGGGGTCACCATGAGTCCGAGTCGACTCCATAGCAACAGATATACTGGTAGCTCTGCTGAGCACTTTACATGGATAATCTAGTTCAATTCTCGCAAAAATCCCAGAATTGTATCTACACTGCTTCCAGGTCAGCAAGACCAAAGAGTTTGCACAGCTGGTGAGAGCTAGGATTTGAGCCCAGGCAGTCTGACTGCAGAATCCATGCTCTTAACCACCACCCTACCACTGTCTTCCTTCCCGTCTTCAAGACCAGCTCTTCTTTACTCCGTTTCTCTTCCTTATTTCCCATTTCCCACTGTTTCCTTTCATATTTTAATTGAGATATAATTCCTATATCATAACATTCGCCCTTGAGAGTATACAACTCGGTGGCATTTAGTACATTCACAGTGTTGTGCGACCATCATGAGTCTTTAATTTGAGGACATTGTCATCTCCCCAAAAGGAAGCCCCCTGCCCATTAGTAATCACTCCCCATTCCCTCACCCCACAGCCGCTGGCAACCACTCATCCCCTTTCTGTGTCAGTAGATTTGTCTCTTCTGGACGCTTCAGATAAGCAGGATCATACACTATGTGGCCTTTTGTGTCTGGCTTCTTTCACTGAGAATAACGTTTTCATGTCTGAAGTTCAAAGTGTAGGAGCACGTTCATGGGTTGGTGGGGAATTAAGTCGAGTCACATCCATTAACTATTCTCTAGACACTGGTATTTGGGTATTATTTTGGTGTGGCTGGATTGGTGGGTACAGTGGAAAGTGGAGAGATGGGGAGACTAGAAAAGTAGGTTTTAGATCGCAATGTGAAGACTTTGGACGCCTTCTGGGGCCCGTCTTCCCAGACTTCCTTCACCTGTTTCAGGTTCTTTCTGTTGTTGTTGTTGTTGGGTGCTGCCGAGTCAGTTCTGACTCATAGTGACCCATGTGACAGAGTAGAACTGCCCCATAGGGTTTTCTAGGCTGTAATCTTTACGGGAACAGATTGCCAGGTCTTTCTCCCACAAATCCTCTGGGTGGGTTTGAACCACCGACCTTTTAAGCAGCCGAACGCTTAACCATTGTGCCACCAAGGCTCCTTTGGTTCTTGCTGAGAGGTGCCCAAATTCCCTTTTGCAAAGGAGACTTGGGTGACTGGTATAATATACCATGCTCTTGTCATACCATTCTCCAGGGGCATGGGGTTTCCAAGAGCATGCCCTGTTAGGAAAAGGAGACTTTTCTTGCACCTTTCCTTCTGGAAAGATCCAGGTTCCACCGCCCTCTTCCCTGCATTACCATGACAATTTCTGGCTTCACCACGGGCTTGGGAAGGGCAAGCCCCACTGTGTGTCAGACTTCCCATCATTCCTCAAAACAGCACCCAGAGGTTTGTGGTTTTACTCGCATTTTACAGATGAGGACGTTGAGGCACAGAGACATGAGGTAACGGACTCTCAACTATTCAGAATGGTTTCAAACCAAACCTGGGTCTGCTTTCTAAGTTCCAACTCCTTCCACTTACCCCATACCAAGCACAAGCAGGGTGGCAGCCGTTGGTCATATGACTCGTCCAGTTTTATTGTTTTCCCCTTCTCTGAGTTTTACTGTATTGGTTAAAATTATTTGGTTTGCAAGTAAATAGAATGGACTGTGACTAACTTTAGGTAAAAAAAAAAAAAAAAAGTGGGGATATATTGGGGCAGCTTAAGGAGCCACAGAAAGCATTGGATAACCAAGAATCAGAACAGGCAGGAGCCAGTATGCTCTCTGCAGATGTGAGCTCAAGAATCCAGGATGCTTCCCGCTAGAGTGCCCTGACTCAGCTCCAGTGACACATAATCTTTAAACCTCAGTCGTCCAAATGTCAGCTTCCCAGCAGAGGATATCCAGTTTGCCCAACTTCAGTCAGGAACCCACACCTGGGATAAGTCAGCTATAGCTGGGTTGGGGGAGGGGGAGTATCATACAGCAAGGTCCCCTTCCAGAGGTTTCATTATTGAGAGCCCGACAGACATCCCAAGAGGTCTCAGTATACTAATGTAATCCCTTCACTCCCTAGTTTGTGATTCCTTATCCCCAGCAAAGACAGCCTTAAGCATATCCTCTTGCCTTGACCAGTACCAGATTCTGACTCATGGTGACCCCCTGTGTTCAGAGTAGAACTGTGCTCCATAGGACTTTCAGTGACTGATTTATTGGAATTAGATAGTCGGCCTTTTTTTCCGAGGCATCTCTGGGCGGACTTGAACCTCCCACTTTTCTGTTAGCAACTGAGTGCATTAACCTTTAGCACCATTCTTCCCTTGAGACAAATCAAAACATAAACCAGGAAAGCAGGAACTGGAAGAGAGGGCTACACTGGGTCCACTGACCTTCTAGTATTCTGTGATCCTTTCCCCTAATAACCTTGGCTCTGACACTTGGGTCCGTAAGTAACAAGGGGGAAAGGGAACAAGACATGGGGTATGAGAAGGGAGTGATGAGAAAGACGAAACACTCCCCTCACCACCAAAGATCATGAAGACGGTGCAGGACCCGCAGTGTTTTGCACTGTTTTACGTAAGGTTCACCACGAGTTGCAGGCGTCTTGATGGCAACCAACACCCCAAAGAGTCTAAATAATAGTCTGTTCTGAACGTCTGAACCATGGTGTCCACACAGAAGAAACTATGGCGAGCTCATTTGGAAGGACCACATTCTCACCTTGTATGTGATATAAAATGGCTATTGGATCTATCAGAACAAGTGGGTTTTCTTGTTTTCCTCAGTTGCAATGTGGTATGCTCAACCCCCATGTCAATTTGTTAGATGGCAAAATCAGAGCGAAAACCAAGCCGAAGCCTCATTAGTGGACAAGACAATTCTATCAAACAAAATCTCACAAATAATATATTGCTGTTTGTCATCAAGACACTTGATACACGAGGGGCCACTGCCAAGGCTCCCATAATCAGTTTCTGCTGATTCACCACCTCTGTGGCTCCACGAGGGTGCTGGTAATTTCATATTTTATACACCCACAGAGGTTACGGCAGTTGATTCAGTTCTGGCAAGTGTTGTGATGACTTCAATGAACTTGAAAGGTTTTGCATTTGTTTTCAGAGGTTGTTGGAGAGAGATTCAAACTCTGCCACATGGGCACAGTTTGTAAAGGTTGGACATGAAAACGCCGGATTAGCTTTTCTTGGAGACAGCTATATTCTCGTTGTAAGCTCACTGCTCACGAGGCAGGCTGGGCTCGGTGCTGAAACACTCGACTTCCTTTTTATCTGTATCTCCATGGGGGTGGAAGTCATCTCTGAACATCTGAAGGAAAAAAAGGCAATTATTGAAAAATCCTCCCAGAATGACTTGGCTTTCCAAATTCCATTTCTTTAACCAACACCAAGAAAGTAAGTTGGCAAAGATGAGAAGTTATAGAAATTCTCTTCTTGACTTTGGCACTTCTGAAACTATACACACACACACACACACACACACACACACACACACACACACACACACACACGTATATGTATGTATATATAATTAACTTTAAGAGCCCTTGGGTGGTGCAAATGGTTAACCCACTCAGCTGCTAACTGAAAGGTTGGCAGTTTGAGTCCACTCAGAGGTGCTTTGGAAGAAAGGCCTTGTGATCTACTTCTGAAAAGATCACAGCCATTGAAAACCCTATGGAGCACAGTTCTACTCTGATGCAAGTGGGGTCGCCATGAGCGGGAATGGACTTGACGGCAACTGCAATGAGACTGAGCTGCATGTCCTGCCCTGCACATCTCCTTTAAGCTGGTCAGGTATGACCGTGAAGGGGACGGCAAGAAAAGCAACCATTAGCCCCCTCACTGTGGTACCAGGAGCGTGGCTAATTATAATTATTGGAGAGGGCCTCCTATGTGCCTAACACTGTGCTGAATGCTGCATACAATGAGAGCATTTAATCTGAATGAATCCCTGTAGGGCGACTCATCCCTTTTTACAGATTACAAAACCAAGGCTCAGCAAGGTTAAACGACTTGCTCAGGATTCCCAGTTGGGCTGGTAAAAAACGCATGCCCTTAGCTGCTCCACCACTTTGCTCTTCTCCCAGTGGCGTGCTGTGATGTGTAGACTTTGCTGACGACTGTAAATACTCCCACAATGGCTGACTTCAGACTGCATGAACACCGAGTAAGGAAGAGATGTGTGTGATCAGCTCTCTTGCTGGTATAATACATACAAACCAGTTGCTGTTGAGTCGACCCTGACTCATGGTGACCCCATATGTATCACAATAGAGCTGTGCTCCATAGGGTTTTCAATGGCTGATTTCTCAGGAGTAGATTGCCGGCCTTTCTTCCCAGGTGCCTCTGGGTGGACTGGAACCTCCAGACTTTTGGTTAGCAGTCGAGTGCGTTAACCATTTGCACCACCAGGGGCTTGGCTGGTGTAATACTACCTATGTAAACCCATCCTGCTCGCCGTTTTCTGATTTGTTCCCAATATTCTAGCTCAGAATGCTGTTGTCTGACACCTCACTGCGGACTATTTGTTGGATCCGACCACTTTGGCTCTGTCTTCTTGTTTTCACCACCACTGACTCGCCTTCGGTCTGGCACCCCTGCTGGAATCACCTTCTCGCTGAAAACTGGACCTGCACAGAACTCATTTTCAGAGAGGCAGTAACATCTTGGCCAGCTGCATTGTTCGAGCGCAGAGGGTATGCACTCTGGAGAGTGTGTGTGGGCATTTTGCATAACTCCGCGTTCTGGTTAGCTGAGAGGTGAGCTGTAAGCCCGCTCAGACGTTCCCACCTCGGAACCAGCACGAGTGGGCTGAGGAAGCACAAAGGCCTCTCCAGGTGGCAGAGGAACAGTTGGGAGGAGCTGCCTGACTTCCGGGGTGGAGAAAGAGCCTCTCTCCAGACCCTGCAGGAGCGGGGGCTCTGGAAGGCAATTAAAAAAACCACTGTCCTCAAATCCATTCCAACTCTTAGCAACCCTATAGGATGGGGTAGAACTGCCCCATACGGTTCCCAAGGCTGTAAATATTTATGGAAGCAAACCGCCACATCTTTCTCCCATGGAGCAGCTGGTGGCATCGAACTGCTGACCTTTCGGTTAGCAGCCAAGCGCTTTAACCAATGCATTACCAGGGCGTCTGGGAGGCAATTAGGCATTGCTATTAACTAGTGAGGAGCAAGGTAGGGATGGGACTTTAGGCATGACAATGTTCTAATCTTCATCATGGAGGAACCTCTGAGCCTGCTCTTGGAAGAGGACGGCAGAGTTGAGCTGTTGTTGTTAAGTGCTGTCGAGTCAGCTCCGACTCATAGCGACCCCATGTATAACAGAAGGAAACGTCGGTCGGTCCTGTGCCATCCTCGCAACAGTAGGTATGTTTGAGCCCATTGTTGCAGCCATTGTGTCAGTCCATCTCGTTGAGGATTGTCATGGACTGAACTGTGTCCCCCAAAAGTATCTGTCAACTTGGCTATGTCATGATTCCCAGTATTGTATGATTGTGTAATCTGATGTGATTTCCTTATGTGTTGTAAATTCAGCCACTATGATCTAATAAGATGGATTAGCGGCAGTTATACTGATGAGGTATACAAGACTGGGTAGTGTCTTAATCCAATCTATTCTGAGATATAAAAGAGGGAAGCAGAGACACATGGGAACCTCACACCACCAAGAAAGCAGTACGGGTTGCGGAGTGTGTCCTTTGGACCTGAGGTTGCTGCACAGAGATGCTCCCAGAGCAAGGAAAGACTGATGACAAGGACCTTCCTCCAGAGCCAACAGAGAAGAGAAAGCCTTCGCCTGGAGCTGACACCCTGAATTTGGACTTGTAGCCTACTGGACTGTGAGAGAATAAATTTCTCTTTGTTAAAGCCATCCACTTGTGGTATTTCTGTTAGAGCAACACTAGAAGACTAAGAGAATTAGAGTCTTCCTCTTTTTCGCTGACCCTCTACTTTACCAAGTATGATGTCCTTCTCCAGGGATTGGCCCCTCCTGATAACATGTCAAAGTAAGCAAGATGAAGCCTCGCCATTCTCGCTTCTGAGGAGCATTCTAGCTGTACTTCTTCCAAGACTCATTTATTCGTTCTCTGGCAGCCATGGTATATTCAATATTTTTGGCCAACACCATAATTCAAATGCTTCAGTTCTTCTTTAGTCTTCCTTTTTCATTGTCCAGCTTTTGCACATGTATGAGGTGAAGAATTAATAGGGAGGACATGAGCCAATGGGAAGGGGCAAGACCTGTGTCTCAGGGGGGTTTGGTGGGAGGCCGATGGTGGCCAGGACTGGAGTGTGGGTGGTGCCCAGGGATGCCGGAGGAGGATGAGTAGGGTTGCTGAGAGGAGAGGAAGCATCAAGGAGGAAACAGCAATGATATCTTTAGGTTTTCAGATGCTCCAGCTGTGTGAGGGTGATGGCCTGTCTCCTGTACCCACAGCTGAGCACAAGGATGTTGATGCAGCTGGAGGGAAGGAAAGATACCTGGCGTTTATTGACTACCCGGCTCTAGACTGGGCACTGTACGTGTGGTGCTTTATTTTATCCTCATGAAAAAACCAGTTGCTGGCTAGGTGATCCTGACTTATGGCCATCCCATATGAGTCAGAGTAGAACTGTGCTCCATAGGGTTTTCAATGGCTGATTTTTTCAGAAGTAGATCACCAGGCCTTTCTTCCATGGCATTGCTAGGTGGGTTAGTAGACCAGTTAGTAGACCAGTGCTTAACCATTTGCGCTACCCTGGGACCTGTAGGATGATACGTCTGTTATATTCCAGGAACCCCTCTAGGCACTTTCACCTACATCACCTCCCTTAATCGTTGAACAAAACCAGCAAGGTAGCTTCATGAGCTCCATTTTACAGATGAGAAAATGGAGGCTCATGAAGGTGAAGTGGATCGGGCAGCAAAGTGGGGAGTCAAGCCCAGGTGTCTCGGCACTCTGTCTACCATGCTCCTTAAGGGCCAACAGAGAAGTTGGTCTGAGGGGGAGGAGGGCTCTTGGGAGAAGGAACCAGAAAGGTAGCGCTGGCTCCCAGAAGCAATGGCGGCATGGTCCTTCCCCACCCCTAGGGGACCTGAGGCAGCCCAGGGCCCCAGCGGTGTTTCTGGTGACCACACCCCCCATCCCCACTTGCCTTATTCTGTGTCTCTGCATGCCCCAGCCCAGCGAGATGCCAGCATTGGCCTCAGCTAATGTTCCTCAACAGCCCGTTCCAGGAGATCCAGACAACAGCCCAATTATCTCCGGCCAATCACCGCCAGCTCCCTGCTTGGGGTCCCCATCCAGAGGCGATTTCTCTTTTTCAGGAGAGTCAGCCAGGGGCCCTAGCACTGCTGTGAAGGTAATTAGGAAAGTCTGGCCATGAAAACCCACCCCTCCTCCTGTGGAAGGGAAGGGAGGCGTGGGGGTGGTTTTTCTAGGCAGCTGCCTGCACAGAGCAGCTGGGCGTCAAATCATGGGGTCAGGCTCAGAAGAGAGAGCACAGAAAAGCAAGAGTCTGTCTGTATGTAGAACTGCAGACCAAAGAGCGATTTTTCATGTATCTTCAACACAGGCATGAGACAGGACAAGGCCTGCCTGCCTTCCCCTCCACCAGCCACGTGTGCCTCTCTGCCGTTCCCTGTCTCCTGCAGCTGGTGAGCAGTAGTAACTAAGATCATAACGAGGTGTGTGGATGTGGGATAATCATGGGCTTTTATGGAGGAACAAAAAAGAAGATTTAAAATTTAACTACTGTGGGCCATGTTTGTTTTCCTTTTTATTTCTGTATGTTTAAAAACTGTTACGGCTGTTATTTCCACTGTTGACGGCTGGCTGATAAAAATCCTCTCTTGATAGTATTGACATGTGACTAAAACTATACAGGTTAAAAAAAAAGATAATAATAAAGCGCCTCCTTCCTTCACCACCCCAGGAGCCATCTTGGTTTCCGCTTTTCTCTTTTCTTTACCCAGCCCCAGGGGGCCCTGGTGGTGCAGTGGTTACGCCGCTCAGCTGCTAACCAAAAAGTTGGCGGTTCCAACCCATCCAGCGGTTCCACAGGAGAAATACCTGGTGGCCTGCTCCTGTAAAAATGACAGCCTTGAAAACCCTATGGGACAGTCTGCTTTGTCACATGGGGTCTCTATGAGTCGAAATCAGCTAGACGGCCCACCTCCCCAACCCCAGTGCCATCCACAATAATAAGTTCTGTTGTCTCTTGCCTCCGACGTACACTCGGGATTTGACAATTTTCCTCCATCTCTGCTGCTGTCTTAGTCCAAACCATCTCCACCGCTCACCCAAACCACCAGGATGGTCTCTTAGCTCTGGATGATCCATTATAGATGCAAATCAGATTACATCAGTGCCAGTGACTCCCCCTTGCTTTTACCATGGAAGCCCAACTCCTGAACATGCCTACCAGGCTTAACGGGAGCTGACCCACGCCTGCCCACGCGAGCCTTGTTTACCTCCCCTCAGTGCCCATCCCGTTCCTGTCACCCAGGTCTTCACAGGCTCCCGGAACATGCTGTGACCTGGCCCTGTGTCTCCGTTCCCGTCTGGACCCCTCTTACCTCAGGTCATTGCGTGGCTGGCTCCGTCAGGTCTGGATGTCGCTGTTATATGGAGGCCTTTCCCGAACACCCTGACTAAAGCAACAACCTGCCCACTCCACAACCCCCTCTCGTGCTCTCTTTTATTTTCTTCATAGCATTTACCACTAGCTGAAATTACTGTGTTTATTTATTGTTTGCTGCTTTATGGAGCAAACAACAAATAAGCAAACAGGCAGCTGGGAGGAGATGGGAGCTTCTCAGCAGAGGTAGGATTTGGGACTAGTGTGTTTGACTCAGGAGTCCCGGGGCGGTGCAGACAGTTAAGGTGCTCACCTGCTAACCATTAGCATGTGAGTTCCACGAGATTGGGGACTTCCTTGTTTGCCCACCACAGTATTCCTGTCACCAATAGGAGGGCCTGGTACATGGAGATGCTTGAAAACCATTTCTTGCTGAATGCATGAATAAATTCTCAACATGATGCCAAGTGGTTTTTATGTCATGTCTTGTAGTTCTCCCTACAACTCTATGAGTTAAGGACTATTTTCACCCTCATTTTATAAGTGAAAAAATGGGGAGACTGAATATACAAATGGATAATGGCCAGAGCATATAGGAAAGTAGAACTCTGACCCACAACCTGCAGGAACCAGGCCAGGAAACCGAGCCACAACCTCTGCAGTGACTAGCCCCCAATGGTCAGGACTTGGTCAACAACTGCCAGCTTCCCTAATTTTTGCCTGCTTCCAACTTAGGACCAGTTGGAGAAAGCCAAATATGCTCCCTCAAAGGAGCCCTGGTGGTACAACGGTTAAGCACTCAGCTGCTAACAGAAAGGCTGGCAGTTCAAACCTACCCAGCAGCACTGGCTCCGTGGGAGAAAGACCTGGTGATCTGTTCTGTAAAGGTTATAGCCTAGGAAACCAAGTGGGGCCATTCTGCTCTGTCATGTGGAGTCCCTATGAATCAAAAACCGACTCGAAGGCACCTAACAACAACAACTAATCACATAGGATGCCGGGCTTCTAGTTAGCCCACCTCCAGCTTCCCCACGCAGCAGCCTCCGGTCAGGACACACCTGAAGCCTCCCATTTTTTCCACTACGAGGCTTGCCTGCCTTTGAATCTCTGCCAGATGCAAGTAATGGTGGTTGACTCTTTTGCCAGAGCCAAAACCAGAAACCAAACCGTCAAGTCGAATCTGACTCATAGCAACCTTACAGGATAGAGTAGAACTGCCCCATAGGGTTTCCAAGGAGTAGCTGGTGGATTCGAACTGCTGACCTTTTGGTTAGCAGCCAAGCTCTTAACCACTACACCACCAGCTCTGAATAAATAGCCTTTGCTTGTTCTCATCTGGGTGGTCTCCATTTATTTCCACAAAACTGAGGCCGCTTGGAGGAGTTGGTAGCTTCTCAAGGTCACACAGCTAAGGAAGAGCAGGGGTAGTAGGATTTGGGTCTAGTGTGTTTGACACTGGAGTCCCCGGGTGGTGCAAATGGTTAATGCGCTTGCCTGCTAACTGAAAGGTTGGAGGTTCGAATCCACCTAGAAGCACCTGAGAAGAAAGGCCTGGTGATCTACTTCCAAAAAAATCATTCAGTGAAAACCATATGGAGCACAGTTCTACTCTGACGCACAGCGGGTCACCATGAGTCAGAGCCGACACAATGACAATTAGTTTTTTGGTTGGTGTTTGACTCCAAAGCTCCTTTTTCTTCCACTATGCCAAGCTTTATTTCAAAAAAGATTTTTCTCCTCTGCTCCAAACTAAGAAACCAACGGTGTGGCCACAGAAGTGAGAGAATGGGGAAGACGGGGCAGTGGGGTGGCATTGCTGAGGGCAGTGGAAGGGAGAATGTTGGAGCAAAGGGTCCCACGATGGTGACAGGCAGATTGGCATGGACAGATCAGCTGTAGAATTTCAACCTTGTTGTTCTCCTTGTCCATTGAAGAAAAACAGTACTGAATGTTGAGAATCAATCATTTGTCCTTGGGTTGTTATTTGTTTAAAGATAACTATGACTATGGAGAGATTTGTGGGAAAGGAGCAATTAGTATTCCCATCCATCTTGATGAAAGTTAATAATAATATTAATTAATAGCTATGCCAAGGTGCAGCAGAAATTTCCAAAGCCTACAAGCAGGAGATCTGCAGGGGCCACGTCTTTTCCTAAGTGCCTCTCTGACAGATGTCCATTTGTTATGGGAACAAGCAGAGACTGCCTGCCTTTTGCATCCCCAGGAGCCAGTTCCCAATTCCTCATCCTGTCATGCCAGGTGTGGGACAGGATATGGAGCCCCAGGAACCTGGTGGGCAAGAATTGGAGATGGGAATGGGGTCCCGGGTGAAGTCATGATACTTGGGAACATTGGAGTAACCCAACGGGAATTAAGAATGCAGAGTTGTTGTTGTTGGGTGCCATCAAGTTGATTGCAACTCACAGCGACCTCATGTGACAGAGTAGGACTGCCTCATAGGGTTTTTTACGCTGTAATCTCTACAGAAGCAGAATGCCAGGTCTCTCTCCTGTGGAACCACTAGGTGGCTCAAAATTGCCAGCCTTTCGGTTAACAGCTGAGCGCTTAACTTCGTGTCATGAGACCTCTGAGAAGACCATCTGCTAGAGTTGTTCAGCATTAACCCTTGCCTTCTTTTGATTATAGCAAGTCATTTTCCTTTGGGGAACTGCCTCTGCTTCAATCTCAGTCTCTACGGTTGGGTTAGGACTGGCCCACCCTCTCCTTCACAGCACCGTGGATGAAAAAAGACCCAGACCTGGCAAATCTGCGTATTCCACTCCCTTGGTTGCCATGATTGGTTCAGAGATGCTCAAAGATGAGGGCTTGAGGTTGTTGAATTGAGGGTTTAGGGGAGGCAGACAATGAGAAATAAGAAAGACCATGGCTAATTATTGAACGTTTTGATCAAAGATTGTATAGAAGAATCCTGATCAAAAAGGGGAAAAAGTAGAACAGAACTTCAAATTCTCATTGAATTCAGACTTTCTGGAGCCATTGAGGCTGGATGAACCCCAAAAATTATTGCCTTGAGATAATCTTTAAGCCTTACACCAAAAATATCTCCTGAAGTCTTCATTAAACCAAATAATAGTTTAACTTAATTAGTAAAGAACATCTGCTTTGAGCATTATGCTCTTTTAACAACTATTTATACGGGATCAAATTGACAACGGCAACTTGAAAGATTAAAGGAAACTTAGGGGGCAGTGAGATTATGCTATTAGGGGAGGAACAGTTCAGAAAAGAAGGGTGAGAGTGGTTGGACAACTTGAAGAATG
Source organism: Dugong dugon (assembly GCA_030035585.1). NCBI lineage: Eukaryota > Metazoa > Chordata > Mammalia > Sirenia > Dugongidae > Dugong > Dugong dugon. The sequence continues at coordinate 116,915,670 of CM057470.1, forward strand.
TAATCAGTCCACTGAATTGTACATGTAGAAATTGTTGAATTGGTGTATGTTCTGCTGTGTATACTCTCAACAACAAAAAACAAAATAAATTGGAAAAAAGATCATGATTGATTAGTGGATTTGAAGCATTCTTCCTCTTTTATGTCTTGCTGGATGGTTGCTTTATCAACTGCTATTAGTTCAGCCTCCCAGATTATCTGCTTGGCTGTTCTGATCTGTAGATCACTTGATGTTCTGCTTCTCTGGATTTCCAGGGAACATTCACACGGCACAGTCCTGGGATGTGGGTAAAACTCAGTAACTGTTTGTTGAAAGAGTAAATGCACCATGCCTACAAACCATCATGTGTTATGGTGGTACCTATTTGCGGCTTACCAACTCAGTAGTTAAAAATACAATAGCCCAGTTGTGGCTATTTGAGAGGAAAGAGCTCCCATGAAGGTTTCTTAATTATGCTACTTGTAGAAAAATAATTTATTGACACGACAATGTTCACTATTAATTGCACAAAGCTAAGTAAGAAATAGATTGGACATGAAATAAAAGGTGGAGCAAAATTTAAAGAAATATTACACCTAGGTACAGATCACAGCTTTCTCCTTAATACCAACCGCTGCTTACTTATTATTATTATTATTATTAGAGACTGAAGCTGAAAACTTACCTTGACTTATGTTTTAGAATAGTGTTTCTCAAAGTGTGGTCAATGAGCCACTGGCGCTAGGCATACTGAACCAGAATCCCTGGGTTGGGGCCAGAACTTGTATATTTTTAAAATTAATTAATTAATTAATTAATATTTTATTGTACTTCAGGTGAAGGCTTACAGAACAAATAGTTTCTCATGAAACAGAAGTACACATGTTGTTTTATGACATTGGTTAACAACCCCACAACATATCAACCCTCTAACTTCTCAACCTTTTTTTTTTTTTTGGTGAAAATACACATAGCCAAAGATACACCATTTCAAAAATTTCTACAGGCACAGTTCAGTGACATTGACTATGCTCTTCGAATTGTTCTGTTATTCTCACTTAAGATGAAGGCTTCCAGAACAAAACAGTTTCTCATTTAACAGTTACAACAAATGTTGCCCTATGACAATGGTTAACAGTCTCACAACACATCAACAATATCCTTACTCAACCTTGGGTTCCCTATCACCAGCTTCCTTGTCCTCTTCTGCTTTCTGGCCCTTGTCACTGGACTCCTGTACCTCGTTAGTCTCATTTGGTTTTATGGGGCTGTCCACTCCCAGGCTGAACAGTGAACCTCGGAGGTAACTTCACCACTGAGCTAAACGGGTGTCTGGGGGCCATACTCTCGGGGTTTCTCCAGTCTCCTTTAGGCCAGTAAATCTGGTCTTTTTTTTTTCTTCTTTTTTTTTATATTTTATTGTACTTCAGGTGAAGGCTTACAGAACAAATAGTTTCTCATGAAACAGTAGTACACATGTTGTTTTATGACATTGGTTAACAACCCCACAACATATTCACCCTCTAAATTCTCAACCTTTTTTTTTTTTGGTGAAAATACACACAGCCAAAGATACACCATTTCAAAAATTTCTACATACACAGTTCAGTGACATTGACTGCGCTCTTCCAATTGTGCTGTTATTCTCACTTAAGATGGAGGCTTACAGAACAAAATAGTTTCTCATTTAACAGTTACTACAAATGTTGCCCTATGACAATGGTTAACAATCTCACAACACATCAACAATATCCTTACTCAATCTTGTGTTCCCTATCACCAGCTTCCTTGTCCTCTTCTGCCTTCTGGCCCTTGCCACTGGACTCCTGTACCTCGTTAGTCTCATTTGGTTTTACGGGGCTGTCCACTCAGAGCCTGAACAATGAACCTCGGAGGTAACTTCACCACTGAGCTAAAAGGGTGTCTGGGGGCCAGACTCTCGAGGTTGCTCCAGTCTCCTTTAGGCCAGTAAATCTGGTCTTTTCTTTTTGTGAGTTAGAATTATGCTGTACATCCTTCTCCAGCTCTGTCCAGAACCCTCTGTTGTGATCCTGGTCAGAGAAGTCAGTGGTGGTAGCCGGGCACCATCTAGCTGTACTGGACTCAGTCCAGTGGAGGCCTTGGTAGCTGTGGACGATTAGTCCTTCGGACTAATCTTTTCCTTGTATCCTGTTCTCTTCATTCTCCCTTGCTCCCGAAGGGATGAGACCAGTGGAGTATCTTAGATGGCCGCTCACAGGCTTTTAAGACCACAGACACTACTCACCAAGGTAGAATGTAGAGCATTGTCTTTATAAGCTGTGTCGCGCCAATTGAGCTAGATGTTCCCTGAGACCATGGTCCCCACAGCCCTCTGCCCAGCAATTTAGTCCCTCAAGGAGTTTGGATTGTCTATGGGGCTTCCATGACCTTTCCTTGTACAAGCTGTGCTAGTTTTTCTCCTGTATTGTGTACTGTCTCACCCTTCACCCAAGATACCACTTATCTATTGTCTGTTTAATATTCCCCCACCCCCACCCCTCCCATCCCTGGTAACCAACAAAGATTGTTACATTCTCTGTGTGAACTTTTTTGTGGGTTTTTACAATAGAGGTCTCATACAATATTTGTCCTTTTGTGATTGACTTATTTCACTCAACATAATGTCCTCCAGTTTCATCCATGTTATGAGATGCTTCACAGATTCATTGTTCTTTCTCGTTGCATAGTACTCCATTGTGTGTATGTACCATAATTTGTTTATCCATTCATCTGTTGATGGGCATCTAGGTTGTTTCCATCGTTTTGCTATAGTGAACAATGCTGCCATGAACATAGGCGTGCATATGTCTATTCGAGTGACGACTCTTATTTCTCTAGGATATATTCCTAGGAGTGGGATTGCTGGATCGAATGGTATGTCTATTTCTAGCTTTCTGAGGAAGCGCCATATCATTTTCCAAAATGGTTATATCATTTTGCATTCCCACCAGCAGTGCATAAGACTTCCAATCTCCCCGCAGCCCCTCCAGCATTTGTTATTTCCAGTGTTTTTGATTCGTGCCAGTAATGCTGGGGTGAGATGGTATCTCATTATGGTTTTAATTTGCATTTCTCTAATGGCTAGTGATCGCGAGCATTTCCTCCTGTGTCTGTTGGCCATTTGAATGTCTTCTTTGGTGAAGTGTCTGTTCGTTTCCTTTGCCCATTTTTTAATAGGATTACTTGTCTTTTTGTTGTAGGGGTGTTGGATTTTCTTGTAGATTATGGAGATTAGACCTTTGTCTGACTTGTACTGTCCAAAAATATTTTCCCAGTCTGTAGGCTCTCTTTTTACTCTTTTGGTGAAGTCTTTTGAAGAGCATAGGTGTATGATTTTTAGAAGATCCCAGTTATCTAGTTTATCTATTGGGTTTTGTGCATTGATGGTTATGGTTTATATCCTGTTAATGCTGTGTATTGAGGCCTGAAGTGTTGGTCCTATTTTTTCTTCTATGAACTTTATAGTTTTAGGCTTTATATTCAGGTCTGTGATCCATTTTGAAGTCATTTTTGTTACGGTGTGAGGTATGGGTCCTGTTTCATTTTTTTGCAGATGGATATCCAGTTTTGCCAGCACCATTTGTTCAAAAGACTGTCTTTTCCCCATTTGATGGACTTTGGGCCCTTGTCGAAGATCAGGTGACCATAGGTGGATGGATTTACATCTGGGTTCTCAAGTCTGTTCCATTGGTCAATGTATCTGTCATTGTACCAGTACCAGGCTGTTTTGACTACTGTAGCTGTATAGTAGGTTCTGAAGTCAGGTAGTGTGAGTCCTCTAACTTTATTCTGCTTCTTCAGTGGTGCTTTACTTATTTGGGGCTTCTTCGCTTTCCATATAAAGTTAATGATTAGTTTTTCCATCTCTTTGAAGAATGTTGTTGGTATTTGGATCGGGATTGTGTTGTATTTGTAAATTGCTTTGGGTAGAATTGTCATTTTCACAATGTTGGGTCTGCCTATCCATGAGCATGGTATGTTTTTCCATTTATGTAGATCCCTTTGGGTTTCATGCAGAAGTGTTTTGTAGTTTTCTTTGTATAGGTCTTTTACATCCCTGGTCAGATTTATTCCTAAGTATTTTATCTTTTTAGGCGCTATTGAAAATGGTATTGTTTTCCTGATTTCCTTTTCATCGTTCTCCTTATTGGTGTATAGGAATCCAACTGATTTTTGTATGTTTATCTTGTATCCTGCTACTCTGCTGAATCTTTCTATTAGTTCCAGTAGATTTCTCAAGGAGTCTTTAGGGTTTTCTGTGTATAGTATCATATCATCTGCAAACAGGGACAGTTTAACTTCTTTGTTACCAATTTGGATGCCCTTTATTTCTTTTTCTTGCCTTATTGCTCTAGCTAGAACTTCCAGCACAATGTTAAATAGGAGTGGTGATAAAGGGCATCCTTGTCTTGTTCCTGTTTTCAAGGGGAATGTTTTCAGCCTCTCTCCATTAAGAATGATGTTGGCCATTGGTTTTGCATAGATGCCCTTTATTACGTTGAGAAATTTCCCTTCTATACCTATGTTATTGAGAGTTTTTATCAGGAGTGGGTGTTGGACTTTGTCAAATGCCTTTTCTGCATCAATTGAGATGATCATATGATTCTTTTCTGTTCTTTTATTTATGTGGTGGATTATGTTGATTGATTTTCTAATGTTGAACCATCCTGGCATACTTGGTATGAATCCTACTTGGTCATGGTATATTATTTTTTTGATATGATGCTGAATTCTATTGGCTAGAATTTTGTTCGGAATTTTTGCATCTATATTCATGAGAGATAATTGGTCTGTAGTTTTATTTTTTTGTGACGTCTTTGCCTCGTTTTGGTATCAGCGTTATGCTGGCTTCATAGAATGAATTTGGAAGTGTTGCTTCCTCTTCTATGCTCTGAAATAGCTTGAGTAGAACTAGTACAAGCTCTTCTGTAAATGTTTTGTAGAATTCTCCAGTGAAGCCATCTGGGCCAGGGCTTTTTTTGGTTGGGAGTTTTTTTTATTACCTTTTCAATCTCTTCTCTTGTTATGGGTCTGTTCAGATTTTCAACATCACTTTATTGTAGTTTGGGTAGGCCGTGTGTTTCTAGAAATTTATCCATTTCCTCTAGGTTTTCAAATTTGTTGGCGTATAGTTTTTCATAATATTCTGTTATAATCCGTTTTATTTCATTTGGGTCTGTTGTAATGTCCCCCATTTCATTTCTTATTTGGGTTATTTGTGTCCTCTCCTGTTTTTCTTTTGTCAGTCTGGCCAGTGGTTTGTTGATTTTGTTGATTCTTTCAAAGAACCAACTTTTGGTTTTGTTGATTCTTTCTATTGTTTTTCTGTTCTCTATTTCATTTATTTCTGCTCTGACCTTTACTATTTCCTTTCTTCCGGTGGTTGTGGGCTTTTTTTGCTGTTCTCTTTGTATTTGTTTGAGTTCTGTTGTTAATGTTTTGATTTTGTCGCTTTCTTCTTTTTTGATATGTGCATCTATTGCTATGAATTGTCCTCTGAGGACTGCCTTTGCTGTGTCCCAAAGGTTTTGGTATGATATGTTTTCATTCTCATTTGATTCTAGGAATTTTTTGATTCCATCTCTGATTTCTTTTATTACGCAGTGATGTGTAAGCAGGGTATTATTCAGTTTCCACGTAGTTGATTTTTTTCCCTTGCTCTTTCTATTGTTAATGTCTACCTTGATGGCATTGTGGTCAGAGAAGATACTTCGAATTATCTCAGTGTTTTGGATCTTGTTGAGGATTGCTCTGTGACCTAAGATGTGGTCTATTCTGGAGAATGTTCCGTGTGCATTGGAAAAGAATGTGTACTTTGCAGCGGTTGGATGGAGTGTTCTATATATGCCTATGAGGTCCAGTTGGCTGATTGTGCTCTTTAGGTCTTCTGTATCTTTGCTGAGTTTCTTCTTAGTTGTTCTGTCCTTTACTGAGAGTGGTGTGTTGAAGTCTCCTACTATTATTGTGGAACTGTCAGTTTCTCTTTTCAGTGTTGTTAGAGTTTGTTTTATGTATTTTGGAGCCCTGTCATTGGGTGTGTAGATGTTTATTATGGTTATGTCTTCATGATGGATCGTCCCCTTAATCATTATATAGTGTCCTTCTTTGTCTTTTATGGTAGATTTCGTTTTAAAATCTATTTTATCTGAGATTAGAATTGCCACTGCTGCTCTTTTTTGGTAGTTGTTAGCTTGCTATATTTTTTCGTACCTTTGAGTTTTAATAAATTCACATCTTTGTTTCTAAGGTGTGTCTCCTGTAGACAGCATATTGATTGATCCTGTTTTCTTATCCATTCTGTCACTCTCCATCTCTTTATGGGTGCATTGAGTCCATTTACATTCAGTGTAATTATTGATAGATGTGGGTTTGTTGCTGTCATTTTGTAGTGCTTTTTTTTTTTTGTGGTGCTGACGTTTTCTTTGTTCTTCTTACTCTCTTGTGCTGAGTTACTTTTGTTTGTGGATTTTTTTCATTTCTTTTGTTTTTGTAGTTTTTGTTTTTGCTGAGACTTTATGTTTTTCCTCTTTTTTTTTTTAAATGAGTATGTTTGTTAACTTTCTTTGTGGTTACCATAAATTTTACCCTTATCTTTCTAAGTTTGAAACAGTCTACCATGACTTGGTATCGCCTTGCCTTCCTCTCCATTAGAAGGTTCTATACCTATGCTGTTTATTCCCTCTTTCATTGTTTTGATGTTGTTGTCATCCATCGATTGACTGCTCTGATTCCCTGTTGTATTTGTTTTGGTTTTGGATAGTCCTCAAGAGTTCATTTCCTGGATGGGTATCTGGCTTATACGATCCTGTGTCCTAGGTTCTGCCTGTGAGCTGAAGCTGTTTGTCCTCAGATCGAAGAACTTCCTTTAATAATTCTTGTACGTTTGGTTTGACTTTTGTGTATTCCCTTAATGTCTGTTTATCTGGAAATGACCTAATTTCACCATCAAATTTGAGTGAGAGTTTCGCAGGATATATTATTCTTGGCAGGCAATTTTTTTCTTTCAAGATTTTATATATGTCATCCCATTGCCTTCTTGCCTGCATGGTTTCTGCCAAATAATCTGAGCTTAGTCTTATTGTTTCTCCTCTGTATGTGACTTCTTGTTTTTCACGAGCTGCTCTCAGGATTCTTTGTTTGCCTTTGGCTTTGGCGAGTGTGAATATGATATGCCTTGGTGATTTTCTTTTGGGGTCTCTTCTATATGGGGTTCGTTGAGCTTCTTGGATGGCCAGCTTTTCATCTTTCATGATATTGAGGAAGTTTTCTGTCAGCAGTTCCTCAATGATCCTCTCTGTGTTTTTTGTTTTCTCCCCCTGTTCTGGAATTCCAATCACTCACAGATTTTTGTTTTTGATTGTGTCCCACATAACCCTCAGGGTCTCTTCATTTTTCTTTGTTCTTTTCTCTGAGTTTTCCTGAAACAGAGTTGTATGCAAGTGTTTGTCTTCAATTCCTCTGATCCTGTCTTCCACCATTTCAAATCTGCTTCTCAGCCCTTCTATGACATCATCCATTTCTGAAATCTTGTTGTTTATCTTTTGGACTTCTAATTGTTGTCTTTGTATAATTTCTAGTTGTGAATTTATTTTGGCATTTTGTTCCTGCATTGTTTTCCTGAATTCTTCCAATTTTTTGTCCATATTTTCCATGAATTTGTCTATTTTTTCCTCTTGTTTGTCAGCTTTTTGCCTCAGTTCTTGGAGAATTCTGAGTATTAGAGATTTGAATTCCCTATCAGGTAGTTCTAGTGCATTTTCTTCCAGAAGAGAGTCATCTGGTGTTTTATTTTGGACGCCTACTGGAACCATCCTGTCTTGTTTTTGTAAATGTTTTGTTATTGTCTGCTGTCTTCGGGGCATTCAGTAGTTATGTTTCTCGTTTATTGACTGTAGATTTGTTTGTTTTGTCCCTTTTTTTTAAAAAAAAATTGACTATGTCTGAGCAGGCAGACTGTGTATTCTTTGTTGTTTGCTCGTCTGTGGGCACAATACTTTTCACCTCCTTCTTAAACTGGCAGGGTCAGTCACTCAGATATGGTACAGCAGGGCAGGTCTAGTTGAAGAGGAGTTACTGGGATGGGTTGTTTGTGGCACTTACTACAGCCACCACGGCGGGTTGGTAATCAGTGCAGGGCAGGTTCCAGTAGGCCGTGCCTGTCTTGCTTGGTGGTGTGTTGTCAAGCACACGGTGCAGGTAGGCAGGATGCAGCGGGGAGATTGTTATGTGTGGAGCTAAAATGAATATGGGAGAGAGGAGAGAGGAACAGGAGCCAAAAACAAACAAAGAAACAAAAAAGAATGCTAGGGGAGCTTGCTGTTGGAGTGGAGAGATGAGAGAGTATGAAATGGAGAAAAACAGAAAGGGGAGGAGGAAGAAAAGAAAAGAATGAATAAATAAGAATCAGAAAAGTTAAAGAACCACAAAGTTCCCAGGGATCCCACCGGTGCAGCTATGAGGTCTGGGGAAGTCGTTGTCAGGTGTTGCAGTACAGCCTGTACAGAAGGCATAGAGGTATACAATGCCAGGTATTCAGGGAACAGAAAGAGAAGGAAGATATAGAGAGATGAGAAAATGAGCAATGAAGAAAGACAAAAAGGGAAAAAGAGGAAAAAGAAAACAAACAAATGAAAAAAAAGAAAACAAAACAAGAAAGGCCTCCAAAGAAACGGGGGAAAAAAAAAAACAACGTAAAAAGAAATGTTCTCAGGGATCCCCCTGCACGTCTGTGGAAGCTGGAGGGGAGTCTCCCTGCCACGCAGCTCAGCGTGGCCAGAAAGGGCTCCCAACTCAAGAAAAGGAAAAGAAAACAAACAAACAATTCAACTCAAACAAACGAACAAAAGCCCCGGGATCCCACCAGCACAGCAGCCCAAACCGGGAAGCAGCTCCACACTCGAACGGAGCTCCGCAACCTCTCAGGAAGAAGCAAAGATGGTGCACGGAGCCAGGTACTTGAGCGAAGGGAGGGGGAGGTGGTGAGAGGCAAGTAAGAAATGAAAAGACAGAGAGAAAAAAAAAAAGCAACACTAACAGCCAACAAATGGCACTCAGAAAGCCACCTATTCAGGTGTGTGGAATCCAAACAGCCGTTGTTTCCCGGGCAAGAGACTGTGGCCGTGGGAAGCAGAGGAGGCCAAGTCGGGATGAAAAAGGGTGGGGGGTGGGAAAGCGTATATCGCCAGTTACCAGTTGTTTTGTCTCCCGCTGGAAGCTCCATGAGGCTGCTTTCTCATACCCCCTGTTTGCTGGTCTCCGATAGGAGTCCAAGATGGTGGATCCACGCTGCGTTAGCTGGTAAGGGACCTCTGCATGAATCTCTCCTCGCTTTCCAGTCTCTGTCAGTTTTCTCACTCCATTTGGTGCTTGGCTGAGTTCTTTATCTCTTCATTTGATGTTTTAGGGTTTCAGGATTGTTGTATTCTCTGTTCGGCTTAGTTTTTCGGATCTTTGCTGTGGAGGGACAGCGTGGTGCTTCTGCGTAGAGCACCATTTTGCTGGAACTCCCCCCAGAACTTGTATTTTTAAGCAAAGTCCTAGATGAGTTTAAAAGTTCCCTGGGGTGCAAATGCTTTAAGCTTGGCTACTAATCTAAAGGTTGGTAGTTCAAACCCATCCAGAGGCTCTGCAGAAGAAGGACCTGGTGATCTGCTTCCATAAAGATTACAGCCAAGAAAACCCTATGGAACAGTACTACTCTGTAACATGTGGGGTTGCCATGAGTTGGAATCTACTCAATGGCAATTTTTTTTTTTTTTAGGTTAGTTTATGCTCATGAATGTTTGAGAACTAATGTCCTGGATCCACGGGCATTGTGGAGAAAGATGTGTCTTGTGGGTCATGCATATCTGACACAGTGTGATTTTGAATTCTCAAACTGAAAAGGTGGAGGAGACAGACTGGAACACAGTAAATCTTAGAACAAGGTCAACAAAGATGAGCTCATAAAGCCAGGTGCTATAGGAAGGCATGAAGAATGAAATGAATTCTGGAAGGAATCTAGTGCATAGTAAAGGAAAAGGGTGAGTTTGGAGTGAGATTTGCAGGATACAGAGGCAACGTGAAATAGGAGGAAGAGGAAGATGGAGACACATGCATCTATAAGCCCAGGAACCTTAAGGATTGCTGGCGGCTGGCAATCTACTTCAAAAATCAGCCAGTGAAAACCCTATGGATTATAATGGTCTGATCTGCAACTGATCATGGGGATGGCACAGAACTGGACAGCATTACACATTGGGTGACCGTGAGTCAGGGCCGACTTCATGGCAGTTAACAGCAACAACAAAAACTAGAAGCTGAAATGGACAAACAAGGACTTCCCTCTAGAGCCATGCCCTGAATTTGGACTTTTGGGTGGCACAAGTGGCTTGTGATAGGCTGGTTACCTAAATGTTGCCAGTTTGAACCTGCCTGGTGGCTCCACGGAAGAAAGGCCTGGTGATCTGCTTCTGTAATGATTACATCCAAGAAAACCCTGTGGAGCAGTTCTAGTCTGTAACACGTGGGGTCGCCATGAGTCGGAATTGACTTGATGGCAACGGGGTTTTTTTGAACTGTGAGAAAATAAATTTCTGTTCTTTAAATCCACCCACTTGTAGAATTTTTTGTTACAGCAGCACTAGGTAACTGAGACAATTACAAATATGAAAAATGGGGGAATGAAACTAGAATTATGCATGGGGACAGTGGAGAACCCTGATATTGTGATGGTAATGCAGAGCCATTCAATGTATTGAAGACAGGAGTAGCATTTCTGACCACTGATGGCAAAACAGGCAAGGGAGCAGGAGTTTAGAATGTGAGAGGCAGTGCAGGCTGTCTCTGTGGCCAGATGAGAAGTCTGGGGTCTGGCTAGCCAGGAAAGATAAATAGATTTAATGCTACTACCAACCTGTGATGGGTGCCTGAGTGCCGAGTTGAGCAGAGGGGAAAGAACTCTGTGATTAACTCTGTCTTCTATGCTGATGGAGTGTTTGCATTCCTGGTCTAAATTATTTGGCCTTGGGCTAATTTTACAGCCTCAATGCATAAAGAGCTAACCTCTCTAGCCTTTTAACCAGAGCAGAGGGGGGCTTGGGCAGTGTCTGAAGGGTCATTTCCAGCTTCAGATTATAGCTCTGGTTTAATAGCCTTGAGCAATTCAGCCTCCCCCCCCACCAATATCTTGGACGGTGGGATCAATAGTGTTTTATTTGGTTTTCTCTTTCCTCTGCTGAGTCATCAGTGGTGAAGATAGGACAGCTCTGGAACTCTTGCTCACCGGCATCCGTGTTAGTCCTTCTACCAGAAAATAAGCGTTTGCTTTTCTACTCAAAACTCATATCAAAATAAATTCTCAGGGATGGGATGCTATTGAAAATCTGGGGCTCTTCCATTTGTGCCTGTTAGCCCACACTTGACACCTATTTTAGCTCACTCATGTCTTCGTAATGGACTGTCATGGATTGAATTATGTCCCCAAAAAACATGTGTATCAGTTTGGCTGGGCCATGATTCCCAGTATTGTGTGGTTGTCCTCCATTTTGTGATTTTATGTTAAAGAGCATTAGGGTGGGATGTAACACCGTTGCTCAGGTCACATCCTTGATCCAGTGTAAAGGGAGTTTCCCTGCGGTGTGGCCTGTACCACCTTTTATCTTACAAGAGATAAAAGGAAAAGGAAACAAGCAGAAAGGGGGGACCTCATACCACTAAGAAAGCGGTGCCGGGAGCAGAGTGTGTCCTTTGGACCTGGAGTTCTGTGCAGAGAAGCTTCTAGTCCAGGGGAAGATTGATGACAAGGACCTTCTTCCAGAGCTGACACAGAGAGAAAGCTTTTCCCTGGAACCGATGCCCTGAATTTGGACTTCTAGCCTACTAGACTGTGAGAAAATAAATTTCTGTTTGTTAAAGCCATCCACCTATGGTATTTCTGTTATAGCAGCACTAGATGACTAAGACATGAACTTCTGTTGTTTTTGCCTGCCCAGTGCTCCTTCCCTCTTTTTCTGGGAACTGCCCCTCTCCAGTTCCCTGTGGCCTTAGTGAGGCTTTTGAAACAAGGTACCTGCTCCAACTCTCAGCCACAGGGGTGGGCATGTGATGAGGGCTGGCCAATCAGAACTTTCTGTGTCCCTGGGCACATGATGAGGGCTGGCCAATCAGAGCTTTCTATGTCCCTGGGCACATGATGAGGGATGGCCAATCAGAGCTTTCTATGTCCTGGCTACAGCAAGTGATTCAGAGAGAGAGCCATGATTCAGCATGACCCTTGAGAGTTTACACCTAGATTTGGCAAAAGTAGGAATCTTTCTTTTTGAGCAGAGTTGGCAAACTTTTTCTGTGAAGGGCCGGATGGTAAATGTTTTTGGCTTTGCAGGCCATATGCTCTCTGTTGCAGCACTCAGCTCTGCCCTTGTTGTGCAAAAGTTGTTGTTAGCTGCCATTGAGTCAGCCCCCAACTCATGGTGAGTCCATGCACAACAGAACAAAACCCCAGACTGTCCTGCGATGGGAATGGACCTGGGCCTCCTGCATGGAAGGTGAGAATTCTACCACTGAACCACCACTGTCTCCAGCGCAAAAGTAGCCATACTCAAACCAAGCGTGCTGCTGTCGAGCCAGTTCCGACTTGTGGCAACCCCATGTGAGATGGAGTAGAACTGCTCCATAGGATTTTTTTTGCTATAATCTTTACAGAAGCAGTTTGCCAGGATTTTCTTTCGAAGCACTGCTGGACAGGTTTGAACTGCCAGCCTTTAGGTTAATTAAAAAAAAAAAACAAAAAACCAAACCTGTTGCCCTCGAGTCGATTTCGACTCATAGTGAGCACTTAAGACAAAGTAGAACAGCCCCATAGGGTTTCCAAGGCTGTAATCTTTACCGAAGCAGACTGCTGGTGGGTTCAAACCACAACCTTTCCATTAGCAGCCAAGTGCTTAACCACTGTGCAACCCAGCCTTCTTCATAGGTTAGTAGATGAGTACAAACCATTTGCACCACCCAGGGACCTTAAAAGTAGCCACATAAAATACATAAAAGAATGGGTATGACTATGTTCCGGAAAAACTTTATTTATGAAAACAGATGGTGAGCCAGATTTGGCCCATTGCCAACCCTTGTTTTAGATCAACACTGTTGGAACGTAGGAATATAAGACCCACCTTGTAAAAGGGCCATCTTGAAACCAACTCAGAGGAAAACTGAATTAGAACAGAAGAGCTCTGGAGACAGCCAGTGATCCCTGGATTTAGCCATGCCTGAAGGCCGCTGCCCCTTGGACATACCAGTTAGGTAAGCCAGTATTACCCTTTATTACTTAAGGTAATTTGGTATGAGGTTTTGTCTACAGAGAATCCTGATTAATATGGACCTTCTCCAGAAGTCTGCTCTTACAACCCTAAAGTTGTGGAACACTTGAGCTAGGAAAGCCTGTTAACAACCCAGGAAGCAGAATAGGGAAAGGGTTTTTCAAAATCTTAGCTGGGAGGCTTCCTCCGAGACTTACCACTGGCCAGAAGCTGGGAGGCTGATCCCATCCATCCGCGACTCATCCAAAGCCCCCACTACCCTTTCTACCATTTATATGAGCCCCTAATAAGTGCCAGACCCTGTGCAGGAAGCAGGGAGGTAGAGGAGGAAGAAAAGACATTATTGCATGCCTACTGAGCACACATACTTATATCATTTCACTCCATCCTTCCAATAGCCTGAGAAACATGTTAGTTGGCGTTGAGTCAGCTCCGACTCATGGTGACCCCAAGTATAACAGAATGAACCGTCCGGTCCCGCGCCGTCTTCCTGACGGTTGCTGTGTTCGACTCCATTGTTGTGGCTGTGGTGTCAGTCCATCTCCTTGAGGGTTTCCCTCGTTTTCACTGACCCTCTACTTTACCAAACGTGATGTCCTTTTCTAGTGATTGGTCTTTCCTGATGACATATCCAAAGTAAGTGAGTTGAAGTCTTGCCATCCTCGCTTCTTAGGAACATTCTGCTTGTATTTCTTCTAAGACCGATTTCTTCAAAGACTGAGGAACGTGATAGATATCCCTGTTTTGCACTGTTCTGCACAGCAGAATTCAAAATGGTTAAGAGATTTGTCCAGAGTAGCCCAGAGAGTAAGTGAAGGAGTTACCATGTAAACTCAGCCCCGGGGGGCAGCAACATCCGCTTTTTTTCCAGTACTGTTGCTGTCTTTCTGAGCAAGAGACCAGGAGTGAGGCGTTGGGCCTTCTCATAGAAGCAGGACGTTCATGTTACACGGACGAGGAACGGAATGAAGGATAGTCAATGGCGCCTGTCACCCTCTCGCCGGGAGCATTATAATCAAATGTGGGCCTGTGAGCTGTAAATATAGACTCCAGCTACACTTTCAAGTAAATTGGTGGTGCTGTAGAATAACATCTCTCTCTGCAAAATGCTAACAATGCAGTGGTGCTTAAATTTTATGTGTGCGAGATTATGACTAGATACATAAAACGGTAGGAAAAAACCTGCAACTGACAGGAGTTGGATACGTAATTATTTTTTCCTTTTCTCCCAGCCTCTTTCCCCAACAGTTCTGGAGTGCAAGAGTTTCCTTATGGAGGAAGTTAACAGTTTAAGTGCTGACGGTAAGCTGGTACGTGGCACTCGTATGGGGACACTGAGAAGCTAGTGGCGGCGGCTTTTCTGGAGATGAATCAGAGGCCATCACTGGAACATGGCAGCCTATTTAAAAATAGTGATGTGTTCTAACTAGTCCACTGGCACTCTGGACAAGGAGGATGAGATTCGGCTTGCCTTTTGTGTGGGGCTGACTCAGCCACTGACCTCACTGTGTGGGCAGAGCCTGTGGGAGGGCGCTGAGGCCCTGGGGCTGCTGGAAAGAGGAGGAGGGAGAGAGGGAGGCTTGGCGTCTCTCCATCTCCTGCCCCGTGGCTGTCCTTTGGCACACAATGGAGCAACGAGGGAGGGTCAGAGAAATGCAAGCCAGAGGGAGACACACTGGGCTGCCGAGTTAGTGAAGAATTAAGGGGAGGAAACAGAAAGGGAGACGGAGAGAGCCTGAACCGGAGCCCCGAGGCCAACCGAAAGAGACGGAGAGACCCGAGAGACAGGCGGACCCCACATACACAGATACAAGTGCAAACACACACACACACATAGATGCACAGTGAGAAATATGTGTGTGTGTATGTGTGTGTGTAAGAGAGACAGACCCCTACATACACAGATACAGGCACACACACACACAGATGCAGAGTAAGAAATATGTGTGTGCACATGCACATACTTTGTGTGTGTGTGTGTGTGTGTGTGTGTGTGAGAGAGAGAGAGAGAGAAAGACAGACAGACACACAGATCTACAGAGAGTGCAAAGAGATATACAGTACAGAAAGAAACAGAAAGGACCTTTTCTTAGTGACTTAAATAATAATGTCCAACCTGAGAACAGAAAGAAAATTAACTCCTTAATCTTGGAGCATTTTAAAACCTATTATGTACCCATAACTTAAGCTGAGTGAGGGGACGTTTGAACACCCACCCAGAGCCCACCCACAGCCTGAAGATGCATCAGTCTTCAGAGTGCCGTGACATTGGCATTGGCATCGGCATCGGTGCAAGTTCCAAGAATTGAACCCAGGGTCCTCGTCAGTCAGTCCCTGCCAGCCACGAATGCCCTGAAAGATGGACACCATGGTGGCCCCACACCAGTCTGCACCCTGGTGGTTCCACACCACTCATGGCAGGCACCCTGGGGTTGTTGGGGTGTCAGGCAGTGCCCACCTGCTGAGGACTCATTGACATCCCACAGTCACACCTGGCACACCAGCGCTTCATGGCGACCCCTGACATGACCTCACACTTTCTTTGAACCAACATCCTAGTGGTCTGACAATGGCTTGTGTTGATGCTTTGGCCACACAGCCGAAGAGATGACACCAAAAATGCAAGGGTACATCATTATGTTGGCAGAAGAGGGTGTGGTGTTTGTGTGTGCGTGAGAACTTTGTGGTATTGTTTTTCTGTTAAGGGGAAATTCTTCCATATTTGTTCATATGAATCTCCATCATTATTGCTGACCAGTGAAGACCTTTCCATAGTTCTGTTGTACCAAAGTTGTTCTAGGTAGGTCCCTGTGGATGGACAATTACCCAGCTTCCACGTTTTCTTTCTCTACTGCAACAGCATCACAGCAAACATCCATATTGCTGCATTTCTCTAGATAATGATGGGTGAACTTACTGTGTGAAGGGCGGGGCAAACATTGCCAAGTTCACTTCCGAGCAGGGGCGGATTAACCAATAAGCTCCGTATGCACTGGTTTACAGTAAGCAAGGTATGCAGGGCTTAACTGTGTTATTAATCAGTAGTGCACAATTTCACATGGGCTTGTGGTGAAAAACAGGTGAAACTGTGCACTACAGACTAGTAAGTAAGCACAATTAAGCCTGTACCTTGCTTACTGGGTAATCTGTCCCTGCTTCCAAGTCTCCACTCCTGTTTTCCAGCTGTCCCTGGAAACAGCGGGACAGGGGCATTGAATGTGTTATTAAGAATTTTGCTAAAATCTCTGTGGTTGGCAGAATAATGTCCCCCTCCTCCCCAACATGTCCACATCCTAATCCCTGGCACCTGTGAATATTTTTGTTACCTTACACGGCAAAGGAGATTTAAGGTTGCAGATGGAATTAAGGTTGCTAATCAAATGGGTGATGTAAATAGTGCATTTGGCTAGATTATCGGAGTAAAACCAAACCGAACGTGTTGCCCTCGAGTCGATTCCGACTCATAGTGATCCACAGGACAGAGTAGAACTGCCCCATAGGTTTTCCAGGGAACAGCTGGTGGATTCGAACTGCCATCCTTTTGGTTAGCAGCCGTAGCTTGCCATAACTCTTAACCACTGCTCCACCAGGGATTTTTGAAGTGGGCCCAGTGCAATCACAAGGGTCTTTATGAAGTGGAAGACGGAGACAGGTGAGAGAGATGATAGCATGAGAAGGACTTGGCCCAACATTGGTGGTTTTGAAGATGGAGGGGATCATGAGCCAAGGAATATGGGTGACCCCTAGAAGGTGTAAATGAAGTGAATGAAGGTGGAAAAGGCAAGAATAGAGATTCTCCCCTGGAGCCTCCAGAAAGGAACCAGCCCTGTGATACCTCACTTTTAGCCCAGTGAGTCTCAAGTTGGACTTCTGACCAGCAGAACTGTAAGATAATACATTTGTGTGGTTTAAGCCACTAAGCTTGTGCTAATTTGTTACAGCAGCAGTAGGAAACTAATACAACCCCTATTCTCAAATCCACTCTCACAGTCCAAAGCAGAGCCTATCACTGGGCATAGTTGTGGAACTCATGGGGGGAGGTTGGTGGAGGGTGAGCCCCGGGGTGAGGCTGCCAGGGGCCCCAGCTTGGTGTAGACTATGCCAATATCTGCTCCCAAGGGACTCTCATTTTGGCACCTGAACCTAGTCATGCGAGGACCACATGTGAATTGACATTGAAGCCACCTCCTGCCACCCCAGAGGTGCCGCTTGCAGGCAGGCATGAGTGTTGTTTGCACAGCTCACTCATGACACAAGATTTAGAGGGGCAAAGAGTCTCTTCTCAGACCGTACCCACTGCGCTACCTAACCAGGGAGAATCTTAGGTTCTTGGGTGAATGTGCTAGTTATCTAGTGCTGCTATAACAGAAATGCCACAAGTGGGGGCTTTAACAAACAGAAATTTATTCTCTCACAGTTTAGGAGGCTAGAAGTCCAAATTCAGGACACCAGCTCTGGGGAAGGCTTTCTCTCTCTGTCAACTCTAGGAGAAGGTCCTTGTCTCTTTGAACTTCTGCTTCTGGGTGATCTTCATGTGGCTTGCCATCTCTCTTCCCCATCTCTGCTTGCTCACTTGCTTGTTTAAGCTCTTTTATATCTCAAAAGAGATTGATTTAAGACACACTCTACACTAATACTGTCTTATTAACATAACAAAGAAAACCCATCCCCAAATGGGATTATAACCAGAGGTATAAAACCCAGAAAACCAAACCCATTGCTGTTGAGTCCGTTCCGATTCATAGTGACCCTATAGGACAGAGTAGAACTACTCCATAGGGTTTCCAAGGAGCAGCTGGTGGATTCGAACTGCCAGCCTGGACCACTAACAATGGTTTAGCCACTTAGCCACTCTTAACCACTGCACCACCAGGGCTCCAACCAGAGGTATAGGGGTTAGGATTTACAACACATGTTTTAGAGGGACACAGTTCAACCCGTAACAGTGAATGAAGCATTCTCATGTGTAAGGTCACCCTGGTCAAACCCTCATTTTCAAGGGCAACACCAACTGTCCTGTCCAGTCAGAAGCTCAGTGAGGGAATGAGATGTCAGGGTGCCAGTCTGACTCTTGACTGCTGCTTTGCACAACCACCATTTCATCTCATTGTGCCCTTCCCTCTCCTTTCTACCTCCCCCTCTGTTTCCCACACCTGGACTCTCACTTGCTCTTAAAATTAAAAGGGACTAGCCAATGCCTAGGCAGCCCTGACATGCTCTCTCGGCATCAGATACTCTGGTTGGTCTGGGGCTGCTCTCTGCTAGGGGCAATCCTCCCTGAAGTATAACAGGAATAGATGTATAACAGGAAGTTTCGGTCCTCCCATCTGCGGGCTGGGGCGCCGCCTGATGAGAAGGAGACCAGGCAGCATGTATCATCTTCAGAGTCCGTGGGAAAAGGTAACACAATAAAGATATTTCCATTTGTAGAAATTAAAGAAAGATCAGCTAAGGGCCACGAACGGATGAAGCATCAGACCAAATCCAATAGGAAGATTTTATCTTCAGCGAATTAGAGCATAGAAGTTGAGAGTGTTAACTGCGTTGGGTTCAAATCCTAGCCCTTTCTTTAAATCTCTGAGACTTGTTTTCCCTATCTGTGAAATGGGATAATCACTCCCTACATAATAGTTCCACCACTTGCCTGCCAGTTTGTTGTACTGTGGTGGGTTGCATGTTGTTATGATGCTGGAAGCTATACCACCGAAATTTCAAATACCAGCAGGGTCATCCATAGTGGACAGGTGTCAGTGGAGCTTCCAGACTAAGACAGACTAAGAAGAAAGGCTTGGTGATCTCCTTCAAAAATTAGCCAGTTAAAATCCTATGGATCACAGCAGAATATTGTCCGATAGAGTGCTGGACGGCGAGCCCCTAGGTTGGAAGGCACTAGGAATACACAGTGACCACAACAATGGACTTGAGCATATCAAGGATCACGAAGATGGCACAGGACTGGGTAACAACAATATAATAGTTTGTGAGGAAGCACCAGCAAGAGAGAACCCTGTGTGTTTCACATTTTTCAACTGAAGGAGTTCTTTTAACCTGATCTTGGAACAAACCTGTGAAGGGAGTGTTAGCTTAAGAAGAGGGGACGACCACTGGCCGCTATTGTTAGAGCATAGAGCTGTGCTTAAGATGGACTGCTTGGAATCAAGGTTCCTTATCATTAGGGGTTGAATTGTGTCCTCCAAAAAGGTATGCTGAAGTCCTAACACTGAGTAGCTGTGAACATGACCTTGTTTGGAAATGGGGCTTTGAAGATGTAATCAGTTAACATGAGATCATACTGGAGTAGGGTGTGTCCTAATCCAGTATGACTGGTGTCCTTATAAAAAGAGAAGAGATAAAGAGGGGAGATGGCCACGTGAAGATGGAGGCAGAGATCGGAGTGATGTGTCTACAAGCCAAGGACACCAAGGATTGCCGGCTGTTACCAGGAGCTGGGAGAGAGACGTGGAACAGACTCTCCCTCAGAGCCTCAGAAGGAATCAACAGAGTGGACACCCTGCTTTTGTGCTTCTAGCCTCCGGAACTGTGAGACAGTCGATTTCTGTTCTTATTGCCCATCCAGTGGGTGGTACTTTTTTACAATAGCCCCAGGAAATCAGTACACCCACTAACTAGTCATCTGACCTTGGGCAAGTCATCTGACAATCCAGTAATAACAGAAATAATAAAATGAAGTAACACATTAGCATGTTATTGTTAGCTGTTGTTGAGTCAGCTCTGACTCATAGCGACCCTGTGTATGACAGAACAAAAGACTACCCTGCCCTGTGCCTTCCTCACAATCTTTGCTATGTTTGAGCCCATTGTTGCAGCCACTGTGTCAGTCCATCTTGTTGAGGGTCTTCCTCTTCTTTGCTAATCCTCTGCTTTACCAAGCATGATGTCCTTCTCCAGGGACTGGTCCTTCCTGATAACACATCAAAAATTAGTGAGATAAAGTCTCGCTGTCTTTGCTTCTGAGGAGCATTCTGGCTGTACTTCTTCCAAGACAGATGTGTTCATTCTTCTAGCAGTCCATGGTGTATTCAATATCCTTCACCAATACCATAATTCAAATGCATCAATTTTTCTTCCGTCTGCCTTATTCGTTGTTCAGCTTTTGCATGCATATGAGACGATTAAAAATACCGTGGCGTTGAGGGTCTTCCTCATTAGCATACAGATACTGTATGTTACATGTATTAACTCATAGTTCCCTCTTCTGTAAATTTGGGGAAATATTAACTTCCCCTGATAGGATACTTGTGTAGGTTAAATGAGGTGATGAAGTGGTTTGCGACTGGTTGCTAACCCACAAGTTGCTGGTTCAAACCCATCCAGAGGCTCTGCAGAAGAAAGGCCTGGTGGTCTGCTTCCATAAAGATTACAGCCAAGAAAACCCTATGGAGTGTTTCTACTCTGTAACACATGGGGTCGCCACGAGTCGGGGGCCAACTCTACGGCAGCTAACAACACCAACATGGGAAACACCGAAAAGTCTTGACACAGAATAAGCGTTCAGTCAGTGTTCACAGTTATCGTTATAAACCGTGACCGAGGGTGGTGGTGAAGGGGATGGAGAGGAGACGCTACATAGAGAGATGCTTGTAGGGAAAGGGTGGCAGGTTGTGAAGGCTGAATGGGTGAGGGGAGCTATGAAGCATTAAAGGAGGAATCAAAGGACCTCCCGAGCATTTATTGGAAGCCTCTGGGAGGAGAGAGAGGTTTCCACATGGAGCGGAAAGTGAGTGAGGCTGAGTTTTAGTATTTTGGTGGGAAGGCTTTAGCTCTGTCAGAGGAAATTTCTGCTTTATTCACTGAGAGGAGAACTTTGAGAGGCCAAAGCCGTATCTCAGCAGCCGATGAGACTCTTATGAAGGGACTCATTTCTGGGGATCGAGGCACTAACAATGGAATGGCGGGAAGCTGTTTGGGGCTGTGGGAAGAGCCAGAGAGACCTAATGGGAAGCTGAGGCCAGGCCCCTACCTGCTGTGCAGCCTCAGCCACGTGTCTTGACTTCTCTATGCAGCAATCCCTCTGTGGTTTTTTTATTGGAAAATGGGGAGATAACATGTATGATATGGGGTAACATGGTGCAGCTGTTAAGAACACATTTTCTGGAGTCAGACTGTTTGGGTTCAAATCCCAGCTCTGCAGGTCACTAGACATGTGATCTTGGGGAAGCCACTTTAATATCTCTGTGTCTCAGTTTCCTTAAATGTAAAATGAAAGTCATATTGGTACCTACCTCAAAAAGTTGTTGTGTGGATTTAATGAGACAATACACATGAAGCACTTAGATTAGTGCCTGGCATGTAGGATGAGCCCAATAAATGTTAAAGAGCCATGGTAGTGCAATGGTTAAGTGCTTGGCTAGTAACCAAAACGTCATTGGTTCGAACCCACCTGCTGCTCTTCAGGAGAAAAAACCTATTCATCTGCTCCTATAAAGATTACAGCCTTGGAAATCGTATCGGGGAGTTCTACTCTGTTCTGTAGGGTCACATGAGTTGGAATTGACTTGACGGCTCACAACAACAATAAATGTTAGCTATGGTTATAAGGTTGTTGTCAAGATTCTTGTTTGCCAGTCATGGAAGCCCATGTTGAATGAAATGGTCTAGGACAAAAGGTGGTGGTGGCTTATCTGTTTGAGTAACCGAACTATGAACACAGGACAGGAATACAGGTGGAGACAGAGGTTCTCTTTCTCCCAGCACCTCTCAGCTTTCTCTTCTATGCCTGCCATGATTTTTGTTTTTTTTTTGCCTTTCTGAGGATGGCTCTCACCTGTTTCCATGGCTGTCCACAACTAAAAGTTACGTTTTTTCTAGCTTCTCCACCAGGAAGTGCAGAACTCTACCTCCAACTCCAGGTAGAAAAGCCCTGGGGAGGAAGTGTGACTGGCTTGGGTGCCATCATGTTCCTGCCCCTTGGACCAATCACTGTGCCCAGGGTGGTGAAGTCCTGTGATCAGCTTAGTTTTAATCACATGAGTATGTGAAGTCTTGTGACTGGCTCAGTTTAAATCACATGACTGTTCTTGGGGACTATATGAATGGTTGGAATGGAAGGAAGACTATTCCCCCAAGGAAGAAAGGTGTAGGCAGACAGAAACAATAGATGTCTGCTATAGTATTAAAAGATCCCAGCGTATTTCCTGGAACACAGTAGGTCCTCAGCTAATCATCCTATATCCATTATTAGCCCCAACCTCAAGGATGCTTATCTACTAAGTAGGGATCTTGTAATACCAGTAGAACAGTATTAGTGCCTAATAGCGTGACCACATAGTAGGTGCTTCATAAATTTATTTGTCCTTCCCCTTTCTGTAGCCAGACAATCTGAAAAATCATCACATAAATAATTCAGAGTGTCTTGAGGAAATCTGCTAGAGAGCTGCCTCCCGCCAGGACCCCAGAAACTCCAAAGCAAATGGAAGTTGAGAAACAGCACCCTTACCACTTAGTAATTAGGCCGTGATTGTTGTTTATCTGTATGCTGCACTGTAACTCCCTGTGCCCGAGGCTGGTGCTAGAGCTGGGAAAATACAATTTTCTCCAAACCAATTTAGTGTTAAGAGGAAAATGAAAGTTTAAAGTAGTTTAATGTTTCGGCAAAACCATAATGGCTGGGGAAGATTGGACAATGTGAACCAATAAAGCTCCCTAATTCTGATAATAACTCAAGGCTTAACTCTTCCCCACATGAAAACCCATCCTGGTGCTGACACTTGGCACAGGGCGCCTTGGATCCAGTGAATAGTTGAACAATCATTATTTTTTATTTATTTAATTTATTGTTTTTTAATAAACAGCTTCATGTTTGACTTCAGTAGAGCCATAAACACATAGCTCTGAACATCATTGATGTGGCCCTGTAGTTACTCCCTTGGATATACCCCTGGGATGCACAGAGTATTTCCATTCTCCATATTTCCCTCAGACCATGAGTTCTCAGGGTGAGATTCCCATCCTTGGGCTGAACACATAAGGTAGTTATTGAAAAGGCCTGAGTTCAGATGTCTGTTCTAAAACATGAAATCTCTGGGACCCTCAGCTTTTCATCTGTAAAATAGAGAGAAAGTGAAATGACTTTGTTGGGTAGTTGTGAGAATTAAACAGCATAATGTGTAGTGATACAAAGCACCTGGAGAGAGAGAAGAGAGAAGAAACTACTATTATGGAGTGTGGTACAAAGAGTTAACATGCTCAGCTGCTAACTGAAAGGTTGGTGGTTCAAGTCCACCAAGAAGTGCCTCAGAAGAGAGGCTTATTTCTGAAAATCAGCCCTTGAAAACCCTATGGAGCACAGTTCTGCTGATACACATGGGTCACCATGAGTTAGAATCAACTTGGTGGCACCTAGTTTTAAGGATTCATAGAGGTGTAGGACATGAAATCTAACTCAGGAGACAAATGAATAATCAGAAGGTCACAGTCCTTCGGTACCTTCATCTCATCTCTAAAACAGGGACAACCCTAGAACCAAGTTTGCAGGGTTTTTGCAGGATTAGAAGAGTTCCTGGGACATAAGAAGTGCTTAATAAATACTGTTGGCTTTTTAGATGGACAGGTCTAAACAAATGCTCCACACTTACAAGGATGACAATGAACCCACAAACAGATGGCAGTCTCCTGATAATCCCCACCTCATGTAATTGGTTGGGCTCAGCTTTCAGAATGCCCTTTACCAACACTTGCACTGCTGATCACAGTGTGGGGGCCTGGGAGAGTCTGCATGTTTGAACCCTGGTGACCTTCCCAACAATCGTCCACTCCACTGGTGGCAGATGGGTGTGGTGGAGGGGGTGTGGGCTTTGGTTCTTATAGATTGGAATTTGAATCTTGACGGAAGCAATACTCCAGACTTCTGATTTTAACCCGTTCCACACCCAAAAGCTTTGCCCTGAGACTTCCTTCATTCCTCCCTCTTTATTGTTTCAGTCATGCCAAATTGCAGCGATCTCTTTGGCAATGATCATTTAAAATCTCAAAATTACCCCTCCCCCATTTTGGTGGCATAGTGGTTAAGAGTTCAGCTGCTAACCAAAATGTCGGCAGTTATGAATCCACCAGCCGCCTCCTTGGAAACCCTATGGGGCAGTTCTATCCTGTCCTATAGGGTCGCTATGAGTCGGAATCGATGCGACGGCCTTGGGTTGGGTTGTTTACCCAAAGCCACTGAGGGTGTTTATTATAATTGAGCCAAGACAAAAGCTGCTGTTGGATAGCTGCCAAACATGGAGTTCTGTGGCAAGTACATATATATTTTCAGAGCTGAGAAGCTGCTTCTCTAGGAGAATGAACTCACAAAGGATTCTGCCCACTTACATTTCCCTTCCTGCAATGGATTCAGGGTTTCTTTGTACAAAGAGTCAGAACTTCAGTCCCCAGCCCCTTAGACCAGATGCATCCTCTTTTCTTACCCCAGGCTGCATGAGAACAACACTGAGTCCTGCTCTTCCTCTGTTTCACCTCCCTCTCCCATCCCAACCTCTAATTCTCTCCTTGTTCGCTTATCCCAAAGAGGCAATGGCAAGGGGAGTCCAGTTGGGATTTAGAAAAAGGGTTGAGAATGAGTGATGGGTTGCAAGAGTTTCAGGTAGGCAGTGGCCATGAAGGAAGAAGGGGAGAAAGGGGAAATAGATTCTTCCAATTGTCTTGTTTTTTCTGAGTGCAACAGGCCAGCTGGTCTTCCTGACTAGATAACTTGGTGCAGGACAAGCAGTGATTGTGTTAGTAGGGACTTTACATACGTTGTTGCACCATCTCACTGCTCATAACCACCACCTGTGATATCAGTTACTTTAGTTTTACAGCTGAGGAAATTGTGGGTCAAGAGAATTTCATTCCTCATTCCTTATTTTTTTTTAAATAATAACATTATTGAGTGTCTACTAGGTGCTAGGTCCCCGGGTGGCGCAAATGGTTTGTGCTTGACTATTAACTTAAAGGTTGGCAATTTGAACCCACCCAGCAGTGCCTCTGAAGACACATGGTGATCTACTTTTGTAAAGATTAGACCCAAGAAAACCCTATGGAGCAGTTCTACTCTGTAACACATGGGGTCGCCATGAGTCAGAATTGACTCGATGGGAACAGGTTTGGCTTTTCTGCTAGGTGTTAGGCCCCATGCAAGGAGCCCTGGCGGCACAATTACTAAGAGCTGGGCTGGTAACCGAAAGGTCAGTAGTTCAAATCCCACCAGTCACTCCACGAGAGAAAGATTCCAAGACCAAAACCAAACCCCTTGCCGTTGTATTGATTCCAACTGATAGTGATCCTATAGGACAGAGTAGAACTGCCCCGTAGAGTTTCCAAGGAGCGGCTGGTGGATTTGAACTGCTGACCTTTGGGTTAGTAGCTGAACTCTTAACCACTGTGCCACCAGCCTTGGAAACCCTATGGGGCAGTTCTACTCTGTCCTATATGGTCGCTAAGAGTTGAAATTGATGGAAGGCAACAGGTTAGATAACTAAGACACGTATGCAAGTGGATAGTCAACCAGATAGCCCCATTCCTATGGCAATAATGATTGGCCCAAGGGGTAGGCATTGACCCAAAAGGACCAATTAAAGTGCCTTCCTGAGATTTACATAAAGATGCTAGGAAAGAGAGGCTCTGGGAGAAGGCTTCTGGAATGGGGCAGAATTTCTAGTGGTTCAAGCCACAGAGAGAATTCTTCCATCCTTTCTTCAGAATGGAGGTCATCAGTAATCACTGCCGCCAAAGCTGTTTGATGTTTATTTTATTTCCAATAGAGTTGAATCCAGTGATTAATAAAGCCTTAAAAAAATATTCAAAGAAACAAACGCAGCGACAGAAAATAAACCCTCAAGTTCTTGTGCAAAGTCTATCTGAAAATGATCTCTCATGGTTTAATTAGCCCTTTTAGGTAAAACCTCTCTGTGTTGCCACAGAAATTGTTCCTGTTGACTGCCGAGTGTGCTCAGGGCTGATTACCTTTAGGGATGAGACCTGAGGGCAGACCATACAGTGAGCTCTTTTATCCATCCCTCTCCTCCAAGCGGAGTCCCTGGGTTGTGCAGAAGGTTGATGTGCTTGACTGCCAACTGAAATGTTCATGGTTCAAGTCCACCCAGAGGTGCCCGGCGACCTACTTCCGAAAAATCAGCCACTGAAAAGCCTATGGGGCACAGTTCTACTCCAACACACATGGCTTGAATCGGAATCAACTTGACAGCACCTAACAGCAACATCTCACTCCCTCTACCTGCGTATCTTTCTGTCTGTCTTTCCCTATTTGTTTGGGAGAGAAACTTTTGGAGAATATTTGTCCTTGGCTAGAACCATTAGAAACTTATCATAGAAGTCTTTGCCCAGAGCCTCTCCTTCCCAGAACCCATATATTAATCCCAGAGAAGGTCTCTGATTGGCCCTGTTTGAGTTGCGTACCCAACCCTTGGACAATCACCTTGCCAACGGGATGAGTACTGTCTGGGATGAGGTAATCTCTCTCTCATCCTATCACTTCCTGTCTCTGTGAGCTTATCTGTTTTTCTCTTTCCATCTCCGCTGCGTCCTCTTTCTCTCAACCTCTTGGTGTCTCTCTGCAGGTCTTCCCTGATTTCTCCATTCACCTTGTTCTGTGTCTTTGTTGGTTTCTCTTTCTCTGTTTTCTTCTGTCTCTGCAGGTGCTGCTTGTCTCTCCCTAAGGACAGAGCTCATGTCTGTCTGGTTCACATCCATATCCCCCAGTGTCTGGTATACAGTAGACATTCAATAAATATTGCATGAATGAATGAACGGGGAGATCAGCCTTTGCTTAAAGATTTCCAGACAGAGGAAAATCAGTACATTCTGAGAGGAAAGGGTTAGGAAGTACCTTCCGCCATTTTTAGGAATAAAGAGACTTATGGCATCATCAAAAAAAACCAAAACACAAAACCAAACCTGTTGCCGTAGAGTTGATTCCAACTCACGGCAACCCTATGTGTTACAGAGTAGAACTGCTCCATAGGGCTTTCTTGGATGTAGTCTTTATGGAAGCAGATCACCAGGCCTTTCTTCTGCAGCACTACTAGTGGTTCGAACTGCCAACCTTTAGATTAGTAGCTGATCCCAAACCACTTGCACCTCAGGGACCTTCTGGCATCATAAACCAAAAACCTAAACCCACTGCTGTCGAGTCAATTCCAACTCATAGCAACCCTATAAGACAGAGTAGAACTTCCCATAGGGTTTCCAAGGCTGTAAGCTTTACGGGAGCAGACTGCCACATCTTTCTCCTGCAGAGCAGCTGGGGGGTTTGAAACACTGACCTTTCAGTTAGCAGCTGAGTGCTTACCCACAGCACCACCAGGGCTCCTTTCTGACATTATAGCTTGGTGAACTCTGTTCTGGCACGGAGGCCGAGGGATTGCCTTAGTGGCCCTAGAAACTCTTATCTGCAGATTCTAGGAGTCCTTGAGCCATTCGTTACCTATCCCTAACATATACTATGTACTTCAGTCAGTCCTTGCTGATGTCTAACTTGCATCTCTCCTGCTGTGGCGTACGTCTGATTTCAATGGAAAAGAGATGCAATGGTGAATTTTCCATGATTCTATTTAACTTTTCCTGAAAAAAGTCCTGCATTTTCACAGCAGTCTTGTTGGAACACCTTGTTCTGGGAGGCAGGATTTCCTGGGTTAAGAGTCTAGGCTCTGGAATGACCTGGCTTTGTGACCTGGGGTAAGTTACTTTGCCTCCTTGAGCTTCAGTTTCCCATTATGCAGTAATACGCTAGACCAAGTGGTTCCCATGGCCCCTCCTAGCTAAGCTGTTCTTTCTCTATCAGTTCTAGCAGTAACTTGCTCCACGTGCTTGACAGCTTTAGCTGTGCCCTAAAAAATTATGGCAAATGCCATCTGGCTCCAATCTTCAGTAATTCCACAGAGGCTTCTAGTACCTTCTCTCTGGACTCAGGAAGCAAGGGCAGCACTGAATCCTGCCATTTCCCCTCAGCACCCCTTTACGGCAGGTCATTAGGATGCCTTTGCCATGAATGATTGAGAAAGAGAGGGGACTATGTTCTGACATTAATGGAATCCACTGCATTAGCCATCATGTAAATTCCATTGGAATGTTTTATGTCAGGCAATATAATGTAATGTGAGGGCTTTTGGGGTGGGTGGGGGTGTTGAGAAGACTGATCCCCTTGGGGACACTGAATCCAATCCTCACTAGAGCTGCCCTGAGTCATGGAAGAAAGGATGGTTGACTCTTCTTTTACTCAACAAACACTTAATGAGCATGTGCCATGTCCAGATACCAGCTCCATGAAGTCCAACTTCTCATGCAAGAGAAGTATTCTAGAGTAGAAGATTAGCTCTGCAGACCCAATTTTGCCACTTGCTAGCTGGGTGAACTTGGGTAAATTTCTTAAACTGTTTCCAGATCTGCAAAGTGTGGATATGAGTATTATCTTCCTGTTAGGGCGGTGGTGAGGACCAGGGAAGGCAGTGTGTGCAAGTTTTCCCAATGCGTAAGAAGCTCTCCGTAACTGGCTGTTAGGAGTCCTGGTGGCGCAGTGGTTAAGTTCTTGGCTGCTAACTGAAAGGTCAGTGGTTTGAGTCCACCAGCCCCTCCTCAGGAGAAAAGGCCTGGCAATCTGCTCCTGTAAAGATTAAAGCCTAGAAAACCCTACAGGGCAGTTTTGCTCTGTCCTACAGGGTCGCTAATGAGTCAGATCAACTTGACACAAAACAACAACAGCAATAGGCTGTTACCGTGACCTATGACCATGCACCAAGCAGAGTGTTTGACGCTTTGCTTATGCCACTGTTTTGTGTTTACTGATGTCATCTCCTAGCCATTGGGCCCAGCTCTGCCACTTGACAAGTGAGAAAATGGTCTTGCTCAAGGTGATACTGCTCGTGATATTTGGCCACAAAAACTAATGGATGCCAAACTCAGGTAGGCCCTTAGTGCCACCTATAAATCCTTTTTTATTAGCTTTAATATAGATTCTCTCATTTACTCTGCATAGCAATCCTAAGTGATAGATGTTACTATTATCTCCATCATACAGATAAAGAACCAGAGGCATTAAAAGGCCATGTGGCCCCCCACCCCCCACTTCATCTCTATCATTCCCCATACTCACAGCAACTGTGTTGGAGGTGATGTTTTCATTTTGCAGAGGGGGAAGCTGAGGCTTGGAGAGACTAAGCAAATTGCCTCAGGTTTCAAAGCTAATATAAGGCAGAAATGGGATTCAAAGCAGGTCTATATCTGTCTGATGCCCAAATCTGTAGTCTTTTCCCTAAACAATGTGGCAGAGCGGTTAAGAGTCTGGGTTATAGAACCAGAGGCACTGTGTTCTGATCTATTAAAAATGACAACAACTTAAAACTGTAGCGAACTGTAGTGTCCCCCACCCCTCATTCTATATCAGTCTCCCCTCCTTCACTTTTCTTCTAAGCACTTAGCACCTTCTTGCAGACTCCACTGAGGCATTGGTGGTTCGGTGGTAGAATTCTCACCATCCACGAGGGAGATCTGGTTTCGGTTCCTGGCCAGTGGACCTCATGTGCAGCCACCACCTGTCTGTCAGTGGAGGTTGGAGTGTTGCTGTGATGCTGAACAGGTTTCAGCGGAGTTTCCAGACTAAGATGGACTAGGAAGAAAGGCCTGGCGATTCACAACCCGCCATGGGGATGGCGCAGGACCGGGCAGTGTTTCCTTCTGTTGTTCATGGGGTCACCATGAGTCTGGGGCCGACTTGACAGCAGCTGACAACACATATTGCATGTTGTATTTGTATATTTTTCTTATTGTCTTCATTTCCTCAACTAGAATGTAACACAGGGATTTTTTCTTTTTTTTGTCCACTGCTGTATCCCTCACTCCTGGCATATGCCTGGCCCAAGGTAAGCAGGTCCAAAATAATTCAGTTAATGAATAATCTCAGCTCCACCATTCCACCACTTAGTAGCTAGCTCCCAAGTTGCTTTAGGAAGTTACTGGATATCTCTGTACCTCAGTTTCCTCAACAGAAAATGGGGAAAATGGTAGTGCCCACTTCATAGGGTGGCTGCAAGGATTAAAGGGGTTAATGCATATAAAACCCTTACAACAGAGCAAGAACACAGTCGGCACTCGGTACTCAATAGTTGTTAACCACTATTGTGTAATGGGAGCCCTGGTGGCACAGTGGTTAAGAGTTTGACTGCTAACCAAAAGGTTGGTGGTTTGAACCCACCAGTTCCTCTGTGTGATAAAGATGTGGCAATCTGTTTCCGCTAAGTTTGTTGTTGTTCTGTGCCATCAAATCGATTTTGCCTCATAGAGACCCCATGTGACAGAGTAGAACTGCCCCATAGGGTTTTCTAGGCTGTAATCTTTACAGGAGCAGATTGCCAGGTCTTTCTTCTGTGGAGCCGCTGGTGGATTCAAACCTCTGAACTTTAGCTTGGCAGCAGCTTTGGAAACCCTATAGGGCAGTTCTGCTCTGTCCTGTAGGGTCTCTATGAGTCAGAATCGACTGGACAGTGATGTGTTTTTCTTTTTTATTGTGTAATCCATTGCATGCCAACATTTTAATGACACCAACTGTCCCCTATCACTGGCTGCTGTGTCAATGTTTTACATGTATTATCTAAATGAATCCTTTAAACAACTATTATCCCCATTTTACAGAGGAGGAAACAGAGGCATTACAATGCAATACATTTCACCATCACCTCCTTAATCCCCTCCTTAATCTGTATCCAGGGACGGCATCTTCATGGAGACCAGCAAAGTTTTCCTTCTACGGCCCCTAGCCGCACCGTCATGCTCGTGTATCAGGTTTCCATTCATTAAACCCTAAGCTTTACAGAACCGGTGTTGGTTTGCAAAGTGCTGCATGGACATCCTCCCTTAATTAATGCCAGTCTTCATGTAAAGCCACATGAATAGGACTGTTGTATCTCGAGGCCCCAGGCAATGGGATGCCCAGGACAATCTATGCTCGAAGTATTTAAAACAGTTTCCCTTCCCCCACCCCATTGGGAAAAAAGATCAATTTGTACTAAATGCTGTTGTGAAATCAGATTTATCACCCAGGGGATTAAGAAAAACGAAGGGCCAATTTAATGACAGGATTTAGTTCATTATTTATCTTTTAGCATGTAAATTATAGATCGTCATAAATTTTTCATTCTTTGGGTGCCCACTACCTAATTCCAGCAAAAAAAAAAAAAAAAAAAAAAAAAAGCCCCACAAGAGCCTGTATTACAAAGAGCAAGTGTCTCCTCTCTGGGCACAAGAGCCATCTCCTCTGCCTTTTGATGGACGATAATCTGTCAAAATGAAAAATTAATGGCCTCTCCCTTAATTCATCATTGCCTGCCTCTGTTCTATTAATGCCTCCCCCCTTCCCTCCTTCCCCCCTCTGCTTCCTCTGTCTCCTCCTCCTCCACTCACCCAGTGGCGAGACTATTCACCAGCATGAACTGGAGGCAGAGACCTGGAAGGGTTGTAGGAACAGGGAAAAGAAAAGGAAATCCATTGATCTCTGGACCCATAGAACCGAAAATCCCAAACCTGTCGCAGCCAAGTCAACTCTGACTCATGGCAACCTCATGGCAACCCCATGTGTGCAGAGTACAACTTCTTCATAGGGTTTTCTTGACTGTAATCTTTGTGGAAGCAGATCACCAGGCCTTTCTTCTGTGGTACCGTTGGGTGGATTCAAACTGCCAACCTTTTCATTAGCTGTTGTTGTGAGCTGCTGACCAGCTGGTTCTAACTCCCGGTGACCTCATGTGTGCAGAGTAGAACTATTCCGAAGGGTTTTTAAGGCTGTGATCTATCAGAAGCAGATCACCAGGCCTGTCTTCCAAAGAGACTGTGGGTGGGTTTGAACCTCCAACCTTTCAGTTAGTAGCTGAGTGCAAAGCGTTTGCACCACCCGTGGATCCACAGAGCATCTTTTAAAGTAAGAAAGGATGGACACTCACCTGATTTACTCATTAAATGCTTCAGGCCCCATGATATCAATGCTGATACACCCTGTGGGAACTACCAAAGGCATCTTGGATAGTCCATTCTCCTACAGGATTTACTGTGGGAATGGGGGTGTTAAGCTGTGTAGTGTTTCAGCATCATCAGATTCCCTGTCAAAATGATGACTCCTGAAATTTGGAAGGGAAACTTACAAGCTATCTGATCCAGTGCCTCTGTTTTACAGATCAGTGGGCAGAGTTTCAGGAGGAGATGGGTTTTGCTAAAGGTCATGTGAGTGGTGAGACTGGCATCATTACAAATTATGGATGCCAAACTCGACTGGACTCCTGAGGCTGCCTGTCGATCCTTTCACTTGTTTGAAATCATTTCCCTTTTCTAATTTCCTTAAAGACTCTTACGAGTCCCTGTTCAACTTCCCTGACTCTTTGTAGAAACCATACCTCTTACTTCCTCGTAATAACCGTTATGACATGTACTGCATATTTCTAGCTCTCCACTTTTTGGACCAATGATAGGATTGCACATCTGCATGTGTCCTGAAGTTAGACTTACCCAGCAGCTTGTTTTGGACAGTGAAATGTGAGATGGACCTTAAGAACAGCTGTGGGACTTGCCCCTTTTCCTTCTTACAGCTATGGCAATGATGTAAGCGTGATGGAGATGAGTCATCATAAACCTGGCACCTTGGGTGATTATGATGGATCACTCTATGGGCTCAAGTTGCACATACTCTGTGAGTGATAGGCTTTGTTATGTTAAGCCACGGAGATACTGGGGCCATTTTTTTTTCTTCCTGTAGCAAAACTTAGCTTATTTTGACTCATAAATCCATTGAAAAAACTGAGGTCACCAGGCTCTTCTCTTCCTCAGGACCCATCATCTTCCCCTGGATTTTCAGTTTCTCTCTTTCTGCTGTTTCTGCCTTGTCGATGTATCAATGTGCTGAAGTCTCTCCCATCTCTAAATATCCTTCCATTGGCTTCTTCCCCTCAAGCTTTCATCCAGTCTCTTTTTGTTTCTCATCCAGTATTTTGGAAAGAGTTGTCTACTCTATTTTCTTCCATTTCTCACTGTAACTCCCTCTTAATCCATTATTATTAGGCTTAAACTCTCAATATGCCAATGAAACTGTTTGTAGTACTCGATGACATCTTTCTTTTTTTTAATTTCATTTTATTTTTTTATTTTTTTTATATTTTATTGTACTTCAGGTGAAGGCTTACAGAACAAATAGTTTCTCATGAAACAGTAGTACACATGTTGTTTTATGACATTGGTTAACAGCCCCACAACATGTTAACCCTCTAATTTCTCAACCCTTTATTTTTGGTGAAAATACACATAGCCAAAGGTACACCATTTCAAAAATTTCTACATGCACAGTTCAGTGACATTGACTACACCCTTCCAATTGTGCTGTTATTCTCACTTAAGATGAAGGCTTACAGAACAAAATAGTTTCTCATTTAACAGTTACTACCAATGCTGCCCTATGACAATGGTTAACAATCTCACAACACATCAACAATATCCTTACTCAATCTTGGGTTCCCTATCACCAGCTCCCTTGTCCCCTTCTGCCTTCTGGCCATTGTCACTGGACTCCTGTACCTTGTTAGTCTCATTTGGTTTTACGGGGCTGTCCACCCCCAGGCTGAACTGTGAACCTCAGAGGTAACTTCACCACTGAGCTAAAAGGGTGTCTGGGGGCCATACGCTCAAGGTTTCTCCAGTCTCCTTTAGGCCAGTAAATCTGGTCTTTTTTTTTTTTGTGAGTTAGAATTATGCTGTACATCCTTCTCCACCTCTGTCCAGAACCCTCTGTTGTGATCCTGGTCAGAGCATCGATGACATCTTTTTGATTGAGTCCAGTTTATTTATGGTGATAGACCTTGTTGATGCATCTGATGCTGTTGATTTTGTCTCCTTGAAGCATCAAGGTCCTTTGACTGCTATGACACCTAACTCTCTAGAGTCTTTGCATGCCTCTCTGGCCAGTTCTTTTCCATCTCCTTGGATATTTTTTTCCTTCAGCCTCTACCTTAAAAAAAAAAACTTAAAAAAAAAATTTTGGTGAAAATATAGACAGCCATACACCATTGCAACAATTTCTACATGTACAACTCAGTGACATTGGTTACATTCTTCAAGTTGTGCAACCATCCTTGCCATCCTTCTCCTAATTGTTCCACCACCATTGACTTAAACTGCCCACTAAGCTACTCATCTAACTTGCAAGTTGTTGTCAATTTGATCTCACTTAGATAATTCATTAAAAGAGCACAATGGTCAATAACCTTTACTTTTATTATTAGTGTTTCTCAGAGTTCTACTCTCCTCACGTGTCTTTTCTCACCCCACATTTTATTCCTCTTATAGATTCAACTCTTTATAACTCTTAGATCATATCTCCAGTCTAGACATCTTCCTCAAGACTTAGACATAATACAGCCAACTGTCTACTGGTCATCTCCAGCAAATATCTTTAGGTTTGTCAAGCTCAACATATCCACACAGCCCTCATCATCTTCCCCTAAAACTTGTTTTTCCTTTTTATTTTTTCTCCTAGTTGGTGGCATCACTGTCTGTCCCATCATCCCAGCCAACTCCTCCTCCTTTTCAGAACCTCAATACATAGATCATGTTATTTTTCTTCTATCTTCTGCCCCCAGAGGATGAGGGAGACAGCGGGGCAAAGGATGAACCCTGGTTGTGTAGCACACCAAGTTGCTTTTATTTTCTTTTTGAAAGGTAAGAAAAGGGTTATTGACCTTGAGAACATTATGCTGAGTGAAATAAGTCAGTCACAAAAGGACAAATACTGTATGATCTCACTCATAAGAAATAGCTAGAACAGGCAAATATATAGAGACCAAAGTGGTTACCAGGGCTGGGAGGGAGGGAAAAGTGGGAGTCGTTGCTTAGGAAACATTGAGTTTCTGTTGAAGGTGATGAAAATTTGACAACAGATTTTGGTGGGTGGTTGCACAACACGATTAATGTAATTGAAATCACTAAATTGTACGCATGAATAACATTAAATTAGCAAATGTTGTGTTATATATAGATATATATTTACAACAATTAAAAAAAAAAAAGAAAAGGGTTATTGATCAAGGGAAGGGAAGCTACCCTGAGAAAGGCCCATGTGTTCAGCTGTAGCTCTCTGATGTTTCCAACTTCTCTGGGTGCCATTGGGCCAGTCCCTTCACCTGTCTAGGCCCCTCTCGATTGATAAATTGAGTGAGCTGGAGCCCACGATCTCTGTGAGCTGTTTCTGCAATGGTACCATATATCAGAGCAGATGTCTTCATCTGCTATAGTGCTCAAACAGGCTCTGAATCCTTCAACTTCCTCAAGCTAAGAGGCAGACATGGCTTCTGGGATCAAGGTGGAAGTGAGAAAGTGGCACTTTCATGGGGTTGGAATGAATAATGGGATTCAACAGACCTAAGACCCATGGGACATAACTTTGCTGCTCTCCCTAGAAGATGAGAGAAGGGGCAGGGAGAATGTGCTGGACAATTAAATGAGGGATAGTCAGTCTCAACAACTTAGCAGCTATAGGATAACCATAAAAAATCACAGCCAGGATTAAATTTGTCCACAAAATCTCTGGCGTCTTTTAACCTGGGGCCTCTGGGCAGCCATCTATTCCTCACCTTAATAAACTGACGACACTGGCTAGTTGCAAATATTGGCAATTCTTAGAATCACCTTGGAAGGCAGTGTTTATGTTCTTGGAATGTAACTCTTCAGTCATGCTCCATCAACCTATCAGTCCAAAGTCAGGCTGGTGCTGAGGCTGTTCATGACCTGGCCCCTGGCCTTGACTTCTACCACTCCCCAAGGTGGATCTTGTGTGTCAGTCTCAGTATGTAAGTGATGTAGGTGGAGAGCCATGTGGCCAGATGAGGGGGCAGAGAAGCCCTGAGGGAGATGGTGGGGTGAAACTCATTCTGGGCTTGATGTGAGTATAGCTCCAAGAGGCTCCTATCTTTGAGCCATGGCTTTTCTTTCCCCATCACATCCCTGCTTCCTCTCCTGAGGTCAAAGACTCTCAGGTAGCCAACTCAAGTCTACTATAACTTCGAGAACATGGGCTTTGGAGATACACATGGTCTGAGTTTATATCCTGACCTTGCCACATTCTAGCTGTGTGACTTTAGGAAGATTACTTTATCTCTCAGAGTGTATCATAGCTCTTTAGCACAACATAAGCTCCAGTCTCCATCATCTATGATATCCATTGTTCTCCAGGCCAAGTTTTCACCTCTTCATTTAAGGCCCTGGTGGCATAGTGGTTAAGTGCTATGGCTGCTAACCAAAAGGTTGGCAGTTTGATTCTACCAGTTGCTTCTTCAAACCCTATGGGGCAGTTCTACTCTGTCCTATAGGGTCACTAGGAGCCGGATTCTACTTGATAGCAATAGGTTTTTTGGTTTGGTAATCTCCCAGGCAGCCTAGATAATACCCCTTTCCCTTAATTCTATTTGTCACCTGTGACCCTCTTTTTTAAATGCCACCCCAACAGCATTAACCCTTCTGTGACCCATTAAAAGAAAGCATGGACATACGGAAGTAGAGAGTGAGCACAGAGTATGGAATCAGATAGATCTGAGTTTCAGTCCAGGCTCTGTTACTGGATGTTTGACCTTGGACAGATAATGTAACCTAGCTGAACCTAGAGGGTCAGTAAAAGAGAGAAAGACCCTCAATAAGATGGATTCACACAGTGGCTGCAAAAATGGGCTCAAGCATAGCAACGACTGTGAGGGTGGTGCAGGACTGGGCAGTGTTTTGTTCTGTTGTACATAGGGCCACTATGTGTTGGAATTGACTTGACAACATCTAACAACAACAACAGAGAATGCTCCTTAGAAGCAAGGATAGTGAGACTTCATTTCACGTACTTTGAATGTGTTATAAGGAGGGACCAGTCCCTGGAGAAGGACAACATGCTTGATAAAGTAGAGGGTCAGTGAAAAGGAGGAAGGCCCTTGTTATGGATTGAATTGTGTCTCCTCAAAACATGTGTCAACTTGGCTAGACCATGATTCCCAGTATTGTGTTACTGTCCTCCGTTTTGTGATCTGATGTAATTTTCCTATGTGTTGTAAATCCTAACCTCTATGATGTTAATGAGGCAGGATTAGAGGCAGTTATGTTAATGAGGCAGAACACAGTCTACAGGATTAGATTGTGTCTTGAGTCACTCTCTTTTGAGATGTAAAAGAGAGAAGCAAGCTGAGAGGAGAGCCTCATTACCACCAAGGAAGAAGAGCCAGGAGCAGAGCGTGTCCTTTGGACCATGGTCCCTGAACTGAGAAGTTCTTAGACCAAGGGAAGATTGATGACAAGGACCTTCCCCAGAGCCAGCAGAGAAAGAAAGCCTTCTTTTGAAGCTTGCATCCTGAATTAGGACTTTTAGCCTCCTAAACTGTGAGAGAATAAATTTCTGTTTGTTAAAACCATCCACTTGTGGTATTTCTGTTACAGCAGAAGCACTTACTGATGAAGATCAAAGACCAGAGCCTTCAGTGTGGATTACATCTCAACATAAAGAAAACACAAATCCTCACAACTGGACCAATAAGCAACATTATGATAAGTGGAGAAAATACTGAAGTTGTCAAGGATTTCAGTTTACTTGAATCCACAATCAGTGTCCATGGAAGCAGCAGTCAAGAAATCAAATGATGTATTGCACTGGGGAAATGTGCTGCAAAAGATCTCTTTAAAGTGTTAAAAAGCAAAAATGTCACTTCAAGCACTAAGGTGTGCGTGTCCCAAGCTGTGGTGTTTTCAGTTGCATCACATGCATATGAAAACTGGACAATGAATAAGGAAGACCAAAGAAGAACTGATGCCTTTCAATTACGATGTTGGGGAAAAATACTGAGTATACCACGGACTGCCAGAAGAATGAACAAATCTGTCTTGGAAGAAGAACCGTCAGAATGCTCATTAGAGGCAAGTATGGTGAGACTTTGTCTCACATACTTTGGACATGTTATCAGGAAGAACCAGTCCCTGGAGAAGGATATCATGCTTGGTAAAGTAGAGGGTCATCCAAAAAAAAAAAAAAAAAAAGGAAGAGGTGGCGTGGTCAACATGGCAGACTAGTTAGATGCTTCCTATATCCCTCTTACAACAAAGACCTGGAAAAACAAGTGATTTGATTCTATGTGAGCATGTGACAGATCTGACAGCCCTGAACAAGGCAAGGTTAAGAAATCCATCTGAGTCATACCGGAGAGGAAGACCGTTTGGAAGAGGTGAGGAGTGCTAGAGCCGCGGCGGCGACACAGCAGAGACACAGCCACGCCGGGCCGCGGTGAAGCAGGCAAACACCTGTGCTGTGCACGTGCTCGAGAAGCAGTTTCAACATCGAGAGAGACCTGGCAGCAGAGATGCTGCTTGGACACTCCAAACCAGTGAAGAGCAGCTCCAAAGAGGCTAGGATAAGTACATGCACACACCGTTTTGCAGCAAGTTAAAAAAAAAAAAAGCCCATTTGGGAAAAACCTCTCTTCCTTTTACCGCCCCCTCCCTGCTCTGCACTGGGAGTCCACTGGGCCGAAAATAGATCCCAAAAGGCTCCCTGACTCATTCTGGTGGCCTTGGAGAGGGAACAAATAAGCTGCTGGCTCCCCTAGGCCAGGAACACAGGGTCGGCACAACTCCCTTGCTGGTCATAGAAATCAGGGGTCCACAGACTCTGAGTGCCGTACACCCCTGTATAGACTTGTGGGGACCCATCTCAACAGCGTTAGCCCTCACTACCACGGTACAGCAGGGCAAACATCTGAAGTTTAACTTCAACTGCTTCAGCTATGAATGGGCAGATTTGTGATCCTCAAAACAGCCCTGCACCTCAAGTAGGCACTTTTATCGATCTGCAGCAGGGTCTTGAGGACTGGTGATAGTTCCTAAAGTGCCTAGTCACCTGCTTCAGGAGTTCAAGAAAAAGCGGTGCCCTCGAGTCTTTGCAGCCAACATAGTGGGGCGCTCTTCGCCCGGCTGCAAAACTCACCTACATATTCACCCTAGAGAATAGGGACACGCTTTTCTTTCAGACTCTCGGGGACAGCCGTCGCCCCCCTGCCTGGCTCAGGGTGTGATCCCCTACCACAGCCAGAGTCCAGGGCCTGCACCAATCACCCATGCCTCTCTAGGACTGGAGGTGAGAGCCTGCATCACACACTTGGTGATCGACTGCCTGCACACCCGAGCTGATCCCATATAGGAAATTTTAACGATCTCCGGCATGTACATACTTAGTTACAGAACGAACTACCTGGTGACAGGACATTAGCAATCAGAAGGTGTCAAAAATCGAACTAGTGCACATGAGCAGCCTATTTGGGCATATCAGAACAAAACAAAATAAGAAGTTAGGTCTCACTAAGCAAACAAAATAAAATTATAATAAATTATTGATGGCTTGGAGACAACAGTCAGTATCGAGTCACATAAAGAGGCCATCCATGATGGCTTCAGCAAGCTCCCAAAATAAAGAATCAATAAATTCTCTGGAGGAAGAGAACTTCTTGGAAATACCAGAGATAGAATACAAAGAATTAATATACAGAACTCTTCTAGAAATAAGAAAGGAAATTCGACAGAACGCAGAAACATCAAGGCAACATCCAGACACAGTAGTAGCGGAATTTAAAAAAGTTATTCAAGAACATATTGCCAAATTTAATAGGCTGCAAGAATCCATAGAGAGACAGCAATCAGAAATCCAGAAGATTAACAATAAAATTTCAGGATTAGACAATTCAATAGAAAGTCATAGGAGCAGAACTGAGGCAGTAGAAGTTAGAATTAGTGACATTGAAGTTAAAGCTCTTGATGCCAACTTATTTGAGGAAAAATCAGATAAAAGAATTAAAAAGAATGAAGAAATTCTAAGAGTCATGTGGGACTCTATCAAGAGAAATAACCTACAAGTGATTGGAGTACCAGAACGGGGGGTGGGGGAGTGGATAACAGAAAATACAGAGAAAATTGTTGAAGATTTGTTGATAGAAAACTTCCCTGATACCATGAAAGGTGAGAAGATATCTATCCAAGATGCTCATCAAACCCCACATAAGGTAGATCCCAAAAGAAAGTCACCAAGACATATTATAATCAAACTTACCAAAACCAAAGCTAAAGAGAGAATTTTAAGAGCAGCTAAGGATAAAAGAAAAGTCATCTACAAAGGAGAGTCAATTAGAATAAGCTCAGACTACTTAGCAGAAACCATGCAGGCTAGAAGGCAATGGGATGACATATTTAAAGACTTGAAGGAAAATAACTGTCAGCCAACAGTTATATATCCAGCAAAACTGTCTCTCAAATATGATGGTGGCATTTCCAGATAAACAGAAGTTCAGGGAATTTGCGAAAACCAAACCAAAATTACAGGAAACACTAAAGGGAGTCCTACGGTTAGATAATCAATAACACCAGCTAACAATGCAAGACTAGAACACAGGATAGAGCAACCAGATATTGATTCAGATACAAAATAGAAATTACATCAAAACTAAAACGTTGACAATAGGGAAACAGATATCAATATGTTAAAAAAAGAAGAGGATAATATTAAAACAAAAAAAGAGGGACTTAAAAAATGGAGATATTGATTTTCTATATGGAGGGAAGTTAAGGTGATACAAAGTAATAAAAGACTGGTATAAAGTTAGAAAATTAGGGGTAAATATTAAGGTAACCACAAAGAAATCTAACAATCCTACAAATCAAAATAAAAAAGTAGAAAAACATAAAGACCCAGCAAACACAAAATTTACAACAACGAAAAAGATGGAAAAAAAAAAAAATGTAAAGAAAAACAACTCGGCACAGAAAATTGAGGAGAACAAAGAAACTGTGAACCACACACAAAAAGAGATATCAGGATGACAGCACTAAACTCATACCTATCAATAATTACACTGAATGTAAATGGACTTAATGCACCAATAAAGAGATGGAGAGTGGCAGATTGGATAAAAAAGCATGATCCAACTATATGCTGCCTACAAGAGACGCACCTTAGATTTAAAGACACAAACAGGCTAAAACTCAAAGGATGGAAAAAAATATATGAAGCAAACAACACTCAAAAAAGAGCAGGAGTGGCAATATTGATCTCTGACAAACTAGACTTTAAAGTAAAATTCACCACGAAAGATAAGGAAGGACACTATATAATGATTAAAGGGTCAATACACCAGGAGGACATAACTATAATAAATATTTATGCACCCAACAACAGGGTTCCAAAATACATAAAACAAACTCTAACAGCTCTGAAGAGAGAGACAGACAGCTCCACAATAGTAGTAGGAGACTTCAACATGGCAGTTTTGGTGAAGGACAGAGCATCCAGAAAGAAGCTCAACAAAGACACAGAAGAGCTAAATACTCCAGTCAACCAACTTGATCTCATAGACATGTACCGAACTCTGCACCCAACAGCTGCCAAGTATACTTTCTTTTCCAACGCACATGGAACATTCTGCACAATAGACCACATATTAGGGCATAAAGCAAGCCTTAACAAAATCAAAAACATGGAAATACCACAAAGCATCTTTTCTAACCATAAAGCCATAAAAGTGGAAATCAACAACACAAAAAGCAAGGAAAAAAATCAAACACATGGAAACTGAACAACAGTTTGCTCAAAAACTACTGGGTTATAGAAGAAATTAAGGATGGAATAAAGAAATTCATAGAATCAAACGAGAATGAAAACACATCCTACCAGAACCTTTGGGACACAGCTAAAGCAGTGCACAGAGGTCAGTAATTATAGCAATAAATGCACACATCCAAAAACAAGACAGGCTCATAATCAAAGCACTAGCCCTACATCTGGAACAAGTAGAAAGAGAGCAGCAAAAGAAGCCTACAGGTGCCAGAAGGAAGGAAATAATAAGAATTACAGCAGAATTAAATGAAAGAGAGAACAGAAAAACAATTGAAAGAGTTAACAAGTCCAAAAGTTGGTCCTTTGAAAAGATCAACAAAATTG
Source organism: Dugong dugon (assembly GCA_030035585.1). Taxonomy (NCBI): domain Eukaryota; kingdom Metazoa; phylum Chordata; class Mammalia; order Sirenia; family Dugongidae; genus Dugong; species Dugong dugon. Next base: position 116,957,949 of record CM057470.1, read on the forward strand.
ATAAACCATTGGCTAAACTGACAAAAGAAAAACTGGAGAGGAAGCAGATAACTCATATAAGTAATGAGATGGATGATATCACAACAGACCCAACTGAAATTATAAGAATCATAACAGAATACTGTGAAAAATTGTACTCTGACAAATTTGAAAACCTAGAGGAAATGGACAAATTTCTAGAAACTCACTACCTACATAAATTAATGCAAACAGAGGTAGAACAACAACTAAGTAAACCCATAACAAAAGAAGAGATTGAAAAGGTTATTAAAAAACTGCCAACAAAAAAAAACCCTGGCCCAGATGGCTTCACTGGAGAATTCTACCAAACTGTCAGAGAAGAGATAACACCACTTCTACTAAAGGTATTTCAGAGCATAGAAACTGATGGAATACTCTCAAACTCATTCTATGAAGCCAGAATAACCCTGATACCAAAACCAGGTAAAGACACCACAAAAATAGAAAATTACAGACCGATATCCCTCATGACCATTGATGCAAAAATCCTCAACAAAATTTTAGCCAATAGAATTCAGCAACATATCAAAAAAATAATTCACCACGACCAAATGGGATTTATACCAGCTATGCAGGGATGGTTCAACATTAGAAAAACAATCAACGTAATCCATTACATAAATAAAACAAAAGACAAGAACCACATGATCTTATCAATCGATGCAGAAAAGGCATTCGACAAAGTCCAACACCCATTCATGATAAAAACTCTCAAAAAAATAGGAATAGAAGGGAAATTCCTCTGTATAATTAAGGGCATTTATACAAAACCAATAGCCAACATCATCCTGAATGGAGAGACTTTGAAACCATTCCCCTTGAGAACAGGAACCAGACAAGGATGCCCTTTATCACCACTATTATTCGACATTGTGCTGGAGGTCCTAGCCAGAGCAGTTAGGCTAGAAAAAGAAATAAAGGGCATCCAGATAGGTAGGGAAGAAGTCAAAGTATCTCTATTTGCAGATGATATGATCTTATACATGGAAAATTCCAAGGAATCCACAAGAAAACTGCTGGAATTAATAGAAGATTTCAGCAAAGTTTCAGGATACAAGATAAACATACAAAAATCAATCGGATTCCTTTACACCAACAAAGAGAACCTCAAAGAGGAAATCACCAAATCAATACCATTTACAATAGCCCCCCAAAAGATAAAATACTTAGGAATAAATCTAACCAGAGATGTAAAAGATCTTTACAGAGAAAACTACAAGACACTACTGCAAAAAACTAAAAGAGACCTGCATAAGTGGAAAAATATACTTTGCTCATGGATAGGTAGACTCAACATTGTGAAAATGTCAATTTTACCCAAAGCAGTCTACAGATACAGTGCAATCCCTATCCAGATTCCAGCAGTGTTTTTTAATGAGATGGAGAAACAAATCACCAACTTCATATGTAAAGGGAAGAGGCCCAGGATAAATAAAGCACTACTCAAGAAGAAGAACAAAGTGGGAGGCCTTACACTACCTGATTTTAGGACCTATTATACTGCCACAGTAGTCAAGACAGCCTGGTACTGGTACAATAACAGATACATAGACCAATGGAACAGAGTTGAGAATCCAGATATAAGCTCATCTACCTATGAGAAGCTAATATTTGACAAAGGCCCAAAGTCCATTAATTGGGGAAAAGACAGTTTATTCAACAAGTGGTGCTGGCATAATTGGATATCTATATGCAAAAAACTGAAACAAGGCCCATATCTCACACCATGTACAAAAACTCAAAATGAATCAAAGACTTAAATATAAAATGGAAAACGATAAAGATCATGGAAAAAAAAATAGGGACAATGCTAGGAGCCCTAATACATGACATGAACACAATACAAACCATAATTAACAATGCACAAGCACCAGAAGAGAGACTGGATAAACGGGAGCTCCTAAAAATCAAACACTTACGCTCATCCAAAGACTTCACCAAAAGAGTGAAAAGACAGCCTACAGATTGGGAAAAATTTTTTGGCTATGACAAATCTGATCAGCGTTTAAGCTCTCAAATCTACAAGATACTCCAAAACCTCAGCAGCAAAAAGACAAATAACCATTTAAAAAATGGGCAAAGGATATGAACAGGCACTTCACCAAAGAAGATATTCAGGCAGCTAACAGACATGTGAAGAAATGCTCACGATCATTAGCCATCAGAGAAATGCAGATCAAAACTATAATGAGATATCATCTCACCCCAACAAGGCTAGCATTAATCCATAAAACACAAAAAAATAAATGCTGGAGAGGTTGTGGAGAGACTGGAACACTTATACACTGTTGGTGGGAATGTAAAATGGTACAACCACTTTGGAAATCGATTTGGAGCTTCCTTAAAAAGCTAGAAATAGAAGTACCATACCATCCAGCTATCCCACTCCTCGGAATATATCCTAGAGAAATAAGAGCTGTCACACAAATAGATATATGCACACCCATGTTCATCTCAGCACTGTTCACGATAGCCAAAGGACGGAAGCAACCTAACTGCCCATCGATGGACGAATGGATAAACAAACTGTGGTATACCCACACAACGGAATATTACACAATGATAAAGAACAATGATGAAGCTGTGAAACATCATATAACTTGGTGGAAGCTAGAATTTATTATGCTGAGTGAATTTAGTCAGGCACAGAAGGACAAATACTGTATAAGACCACTATTATAAGAACTCAAGAAAAGGTTTAAACACAGAAGAAAACATTCTTTGATGGTTATGGGGGTGGGGAGGGAGGGTGAGGGTTATTCACTAACTAGATAGTAGATAAGAATGATCTTAGGTGAAGGGAAGGACAGCACACACTACAGGGGAAGCCAGCACAACTGGACTAAACCAAAGCTAAGAAGTTTCATCAATACAATCAAATACTTTGAGAGACAGAGTAGCAGGGATGCAGGGTCTGGGGACCATGCTTTCAGGGGACATCTATGTCAATTGGCATAACAAACCTTATTAAGAAAATGTTCTGCATCCTACTTTGGTGAGTGGCATCTAGGGTCTTGAAAGCTTGCAAGCGGTCATCTAAGATGCATCAATTGGTCCCAACCACTTGGAGTAAAGGAGAACGAAGAACACCAAAGACACGAGGAAAGTATTGGCCCAAGAGACAGAATGGGCCACATAAACCAGAGACTTCATCAGCCTGAGACCAGAAGAACTAGATGGTGCCTGGCTACCACCAATGAACGTCCTGACAGGGAACACAACAGAGGGTCCCTGATGGAGCAGTAGAACGATGGGATGCAGAACTCAGATACTAGTAAGAAGACCAGACTTAATGGTCTGACTAAGACTGGAGGTGCCCCGGAAAGCATGGCCCCTGGTCTCTCCATCACCCCAGGACTAAAACAATTTCCGAGGCCAACTCTTCTGACAGGGATTGGACTGGACTATGGGACATAAAGTGATACTCGTGAAGAATGTGCCTCTTAGACAGGTAGATATAAGAGACCAAAGGGGCGGCTTCTGTCCAGAGGTGAGAGAGAAAGGCAGAAAGAGTTAGGAACTGGTTGAATGTTCATGGGGAATCAGGGGCGGAGGGGAGGAGTGTGCTGTCGCAGAATGGGGTGAGCAGCTGGGGTCTCATAACAATGTATGTTTAAAAAAAAATTGAAATGTAAACTTCATTTAATTACATCAATTAAAAAAAAAAAAAAGCAAGACCCTCAGCAAGATAGATTGACATAGAGGCTGCAACAATGTTTTCAAACATGACAATGATTAGGAGGATGGCATAGGACTGGGCAATGTTTCATTCTATTGTACATAGGGTTGCTATGAGTGAGAAGCGACTCAATGGCACCCAGCACAACAGCTGAACCTATTTCCCTATTTTAAATTAAACACCAATACTACCCTTTTCTCAAGGATTTTGTCAGTATTAAATGGGGCAGATGCATATGTTTTGGGCTTCAGATTGAATTGTATCCCCCAAAATATGTGTATCAATTTGGCTAGGCCAAGATTCCCAGTATTGTGTGATTGTCCACCATTTTGTCATCTGATGTGATTTTCCTATATGTTGTAAATCCTACCTCTATGATGTTAATGCCCCACTCATCTGTCGGTTTGTCGTACTGTGGAGGCTTGCCTGTTGCTGTGATGCTGGAAGCTTTGCCACCGGTATTCAGATACTAGCAGGGTTACCCATGGCGGACAGGTTTCAGCTGAGTTTCCAGATTAAGACAGACTAGGAAGAAGTGCCTGGTGGTCTACTTCTGAAAAGAATTAGTGAAAACATTATGAATAGCAGCGGAACATTGTCTTATACAGGGCCAGAAGATGAGCCCCTCAGGTTAGAAGGCACTCAAAATACAACTGGGAAAGAGCTGCCTCCTCAAAGTAGAGTCGACCTTAATGACGTAGATGGAGTCAAGCTTTAGGGACCTTCATTTACTGATGTAGCACGACTCAAAATGAGAAGAAACAGCTGCAAACATCCGTTAATAATTGGAATGTGGGATGTAGAAGTATCAATCTAGGAAAACTGGGAATCATCAGAAATGAAATGGAACGCGTAAACATTGATATCCTATGCATTAGTGAGCTGAAATGGACTGGTATTGGCCGTTTTGAATCGAACAGTCATAGGTCTACTATGCCAGGAATGACAAATTGAAAAGGAATGGCGTTGCATTCATCATCAAAAAGAACACTTCAAGATCTATCCTGAAGTACAGTGCTGTCAGTGATAGGATAATATCCATATGCTTACAAGGAAGACCAGTTAGTACAACTGTTATTCAAATTTACACACCAACCACTAAGGCCAAAGATAAGGAAATTGAAGATTTTTACCAACTTCTGCAGTCTACAATTGATCAAACATGCAATCAAAATGCATTGATAATTACTGGTAATTGGAATGTGAAAGTTGGAGACAAAGAAGGAGGATTGTAGTTGGAAAATATGGCCTTGGTGATAGAAACAATGCTGTGGATCGCATGATAGAATTTTGCAAGATCAACAACTTCTTCATTGCAGATACCTTTTTTCACCAACATTAACGGCGATTATACACGTGGACCTCACCAGATGGAATATACAGGAATCAAATTGACTACATCTGTGGAAAGAGATGACAGAGAAGCTCAGTATCATCAGTTAGAGCAAGGCCAGGGGCCAACTGTGGAACAGACCATCAACTGTTCATATGCAAATTCAAGCTGAAACTGAAGAAAATTAGAACAAGTCCACGAGAGCAGAAGTACGACCTTGAGCATATCCCACCTGAATTTAGAGACCATCTCAAGAACAGATTTGATGCACTGAACATTAATGACCAAAGACCAGACGAGTTGTGGAATGACATCAAGGACATCGTACATGAAGAAAGCAAGAGGTCATTAAAAAGACAGGAAAGAAAGAAAAGACCAAAATGGAAGTCAGAAGAGACTCTGAAACTTGCTCTTGAGCATAGAGTAGCTAAAGCGAATGGAAGAAATGATGAAGTAAAAGAGCTGAATAGAAGATTTCAAAGGGTAGCTGAAGCAGACAAAGTAAAGTATTATAATGACATGTGCAAAGACCTTGAGGTAGAAAACCAAAAGGGAAGAACATGCTTGGCATTTCTCAAGCTGAAAGAACTGAAGAAAAAGTTCAAGTCTCGAGTTGCAGTACTGAAGGATTCTACGGGGAAAATATTAAACGAAGCAGGAAGCATCAAAAGAAAATGTAAGGAATACACAGAGTCACTATACCAAAAAGAATTGATTGACGTTCAACCATTTCAGGAGGTAGCATATGATCAGGAACTGATAGTTCTGAAGCAAGAAGTCCAAGCTGCACTGATGGCATTGGGAAAAAAACAAGGCTCCAGGAACTGACGGAATACCAACTGAGATGTTTCAACAAATGAGTGCAGTGGTGGAAGTGCTCACTCATCTATGCCAAAAAATTTGGAAGACAGCTACCTGGCCAACTGACTGTAAGAGATCCGTGTTTATACCTATTCCCAAGAAAGATGATCCAACCGAATGTGAAATTATCAAACAATGTCGTTAATATCACATGCAAGTAAAATTTTACTGAAGATCATTCAAAAGCGGCTGCAGCAGTATATCAACAGGGAACTGCCAGAAATTTAAGTCGGATTCAGAAGAGGACGATATCATTGCTAATGTCAGATAGATCCTGGCTGAAAGCAGAGAATACCAGAAAGATGTTTACTTGTGTTTTATTGACATGCTAAGGCATTCAGCTGTGTGGATCATAACAAATTATGGATAACATTGCAAAGAATGGGAATTCCTGAACACTTAATTGTGCTCATGAGGAACCTGTACATAGATCAAGAGGCAGTCATTTAAATAGAACCAGGGGGTACTGTGTGGTTTAAAGTCAAGAAACGTGTGTGTCAGGGTTTTATCCTTTCACCATGCTTATTCAGTCTGTATGCTGGGCAAATAATCCGAGAAGCTGGACTATATGAAGACGAACGAGGCATCAGTATTGGAGGAAGACTCATTAATAATCTGCAATATGCAGATGACACAACCTTGCTTGCTAAAAGTGAAGAGGACTTGAAGCACTTACTGATGAAGGTCAAAGACCGCAGCCTTCAGTGTGGATTACAGCTCAACATTAAGAAAACAAAAATCCTCACAACTGGACCAAAAAGCAACATCATGATGCATGGAGAAAAGATTGACGTTGTCAAGGATTTCATTTTACTTGGATTCACAATCAACACCCTTAGAAGCAGCAGTCAGGAAATCAAAAGACACATTGCATTGGGCAGATCTATTGCCTGAATCCCAATATTGGCCAGTGTTTGGGTTCTCTTCCCAAGTCGCTCCTCAACTTCTGTGGAGTTGCAGATGGGTAGGATGGTCCTCCACCTCCACTCACTAGATGCATCTGACGTTCAACTTTTGCTCAGCCAAGAAACCCGAAGCCAGAGTACAGCGCAGGTGGGCACTCAGAGGTTAATTCCATGGTAGAGATAATAACCGTGTTTCTGCTGGTGACCTTGAGGACAGCACTCAGAACATTAGGACTTGTTAATGTTGCATTCTTATCTCCATTTATCTCACCGGTGCTTTTTTCCCTCAAACTTTAATAAAACAACGTAAAAAAATAGATGGGCTTGACTTCCCAATAAATTGCCTTTGCATAAGTGTCTGTTACTTTGCATTGCTGGGATATTCAGGGGGAATTAATGATATTGTTGAGTGGCTACTATGAAGATGTACGTGCTGATCCAAGGAGGTTTGCTTTCTTCCTTCCCTTTTTTTCCCTTAAAGTAATAATAAAGATTACAAAAGAGAAGTAAGCAGGGAGCGTTAATTTGAAATGAATCTTTAATCAAGTGTCGTCCGTTCAAAGCAAACATGTCCTTTGTTAGAGCCTGGCCACCAAGGCAGAGACTGCAGACACCATTTTGTAGATGTATCCTCAAAGTCAAAGCCATTCTGACAGAAATCACACGAGAAATAATTTCTCCCTGAAGGAATTCTATTTTAGCTTAATGACGGCCAGAGTGTTCCTGTTGAAATGGCATAACGGGGGTTTTTAATTATGATTCATACTGTCTGGTTTAATGGCAAGGCTTTTACTTATTTATTTTTTTCTCTGAGCTCAGAAGCTCATTTGTCGAGTGTGCAGTGCCAAATGCAGAGATTACCCCAAGGAGAAGAAGAGAATTATCTCCTAAAAGCTTACCTGTACCCAGATTTCCTCTTTATGGAAGAGGGGAAGGAGCCTGACTTGGCCACTGGGACTCCATGGGGTCAAGCTGGAGATGGAAATTGATTTCCCAAGACCACTGACCAAAGATGCACCAATTAGAGGAACAGCTGAGGCAGTAGAGGAGGATGCCCAAGGTCAAGAACCCCAAAATGAATCTAAGACCACCATCAGCACTGTGGTTTAGGACAGGCACCCAGTCAGTCAAACAATTAAGAACGTGGTGCAAAAACATTTAGTGCTCTTGCCTGCTAACCAAAAGATGAGAGCTTTGAGTCCACCCAGAGGCGCCTCAGAAGAAGGGCCTGATGATCTCCTTGTGAAAAACCAGCTGTTGAAAACCCTTTGGAGCACAGTTTTACTCTGACACACATGTGGTTGCCATGAGTCGGAGTCGACTCGACGGCAGCTGGTCTTGGTTCTTTTTGGTTAGGTGTTATGTAGTGGGAAAAACACTTGGAGCTATATTGCTGGATTTGTGTTCTAGCCCCTTGGAACACAGGGGTCATTTAAGCTCCGTGAACTTCAGTTTCTTCATAGCCTCAGACAGAGACTTAAATCAAGGAAGAAAGCCGTTGTAGCAAAAAGAGACCTGCGTTAAAATCCATGCTAGCCACTTGCCATTGCCAGTCTGTGGTGTTAATTAAGCTGAGTATCCATTGTAAAATGGAGAAGACATTGGTGCAGAAAATAGTGTCGATTATGCCGTGTTCTCATACTAAATTAGAGTCAGCAGTAAACACGAAGGGTATACAAACTGTTCAAACCTATCTCTATTCCCCATTTGCTGCTGGAGAGCCAACTTTATCTTAGGGCCTGGTGGCTCTGAATGACTGGACATTTACATAATGACTTGCCTTTGTTTCTTTGCTGCCTAATTAATTGAGTTAGAGGACTCTTGTTAACTAACAGGCTTCCAGACCTTGGGCCCTGTCACAGCCATTTTATAGCAGACTATATGTAGGTGGGAAGGCTGAAGAATATCTGTGTTTCCCTGTTTGGTTTATAAAATGTAGAATTCAGAATAACTCTGGCTTATTTGGATGACAGACACCACCTGTCTGCCAGTGCGTTGTACTGTGGTGGCTTGCGTGTTGCTTTGATGCTGTAAGCTATGCTACTGGTACTGGAAATACCAGCAGGGTCAACCATGGTGGACAGTTTTCAGTGGAGCTTCCAGACTAAGACACACTAGGCAGAAAGGCCTACCAATCTGCTTTTGAAAATTAACCAGTGAAAACCTTATGGACTGTAACAATATTATCCGATGTAGTGCTGGAAGATGAGTACCCCCCGCCCACCACCCCCCTGGCCAGCCCCAGGTCAACAATGGATTCAAACATGTCAACAATTGTGAAGATGGCCCGGACCAGGCAGTGTTTTGTCTTAAGTCTGTTCTGTTATACGTATGTGAATCAGAGCCTACTGGATGGCAATTGATGACAACATTTGGGTGTTTAAAGAGCAAAGTAGGGCCTCTCAGGGAAGTAGGAGGTATTAGCTGCCTATTTTCTTCACTGTTAAGGTCCCTTCTATCTCCTTGTCATGTGATTCCGTATGCATGTGGATGGTTACTGGGGGGAGGGAGAATTGGAAAAGTCATTGAATCAGTGCAGGATATTACTGTAATTTTGGAGTTTACAAATCTTTGTGAAAGCTTCCCTCTCTTCATCAAGCTTGGCTGAGACTGCTATCTGCCCCCAGGGTACTGGTCAGCTATCAGTAATATCACCTAAACTTTACTGCCAAATAATTTCCACCCTAATTTGTAGGACCATGTTGTTGTTGTTAGGTGGCTTTGGGTCGATTCTGACTCATAGCAACCCCGTGTCACAGAGTAGAACTGTCCCATAGGGTTTTCTAGGCTGGAATCTTTACGGGAGTAGATTACCAGGTCTTTTCTCTTGCAGAGCTGCTGGGTGGGTTCGAACCACCAACCTTTCAGTTAGCAGCCAAGTGCTTAACCATTATACCACCAGGGCTCCTTTTGCAATACCCTGCTTGCATAGCGGTTAAGAGTTATGACTGTTAACCAAAAGGTCGGCAGTTTGAATCCACCAGCTGCTCCTTGGAAACCCTATGGGGCAGTTCTACTCTGTCCTGTGTGGTTACTATGAGTCAGAATCGACTCAACAGCAATGGGTTTGATTTTTTTTTTTTTGGTTTAGGGCCTCAGATACAGAAGGATTAAGAATCAGAAATAGTAACAAATACAACTTGTTACAAAGGAATTTTGTGAAGATATGATGAAGTCATGTACATAAACCCATACATATTGTGCAGTTTTTGGCACACAGTAGGTATTCAAGATGTGTTTATCTCCTCACTTTCCACCTCAGAATCTAGTCTTAATTTTGATCCACATAGTAGGTGCTCAATTAAATGTGTTAAATGGAAAAAAAAAAATCAAAACCTGCCAACTAACACAAGTACTTAGTAGGCATTCAATAGATAGTTATTGAACAATGAAATTTTACAGCTTTGGATGACTTGATTAACCTCTCTCAACTTCATTTATAAGGTCTCTTCCAGCTCCCATCTTATGAATTAATAATCTGTTAATTAAAGTTCATCACTTTCTATTTTATGAGTTAGGTACGTTCACCTTAAATCTTTTCTGGAGTGGGGCAGGGAAAATGAAGAAAGCAAAAGAAAGGAGGAAAGAGAAAATGAGTTTAATTAGTTTGTATGCCATAAAGTGATATCCAAGAAGAAGAGATCTGACTTAACTATAAACCCAATTTCATTCACTAGATAAAATACCAAAGAAACAATTCCAGCAGTGGAGACCTTAAACTCCGTAAAGTTGAGTAGGTCACATACCTGGGGTCCAGGCCCTTTGATGCTCTTATTTTTCATCTTGGTGGCAGCTGCTCATGCCCCTTTTGCAAGAGCCTGTTTACCCTTTAAAATAACAGGTTGTTGTTGTTAGTTGCCATTGAGTAAGCTCTGAACATGGTGACCTAATGTATAACACAATGAAACGCTGCTTGGTCCTGCACCATCTTCACGATTGTTGGTATGTTTGACCATTGTGGCTATTGTGTTGATCCATTTAGTCTCATTTTTGCTGACCCTCTACTTTATCAACCATGATATCCATTTTTGGCCATTGGTATTTCCTGATGATGTGTCCAAAACAAGAGAGACAAAGCCTCACCGTCCTTGCCTGTATGGGGCATTCTGGCTGTATTTCTTCTAAGATTGATTTGCTTGTTCTTTTGGCAGTCCACAGGATATCCAATATCCTTTACAAACACCACAATTTGAATACATCTTCTTCTGTCTTCCTTTTTCATTATCTGACATTTGCATGCATATAAGGCAGTTGGAAAAGACCACAGCTTGAGTCAGGCGTACCTTAGTCGTCAAAGTGATGTCTTTGCTTTTTAGAACTTTAAAGAGGTCTTTTGCAGCAGATTTGCCTAGTGCAATAGGTCATTTGAGTTCTTGACTGCTGCTTTGGTATGACAAGTAGCTATTCCCTGTTTATATCTGCTGGGAGAAGAGAATGCTCAGGTGCACACCTCGGGGCCCTCCCATGCTGATCTGAGTTTTTGGAACATTGGCGATCCCATCTCATCTGTTTAATGGCTATCTCAGTCCTCTTCTCCCAAAGTCATTTCCCAGCCCCTAGTGCATCTGGAACATCTTTAAACTGAAGTCTTTGTTTACAAACCTGCATTAGATGCAGTGCAAAAGAAGCCTGGCTGTTTTTTGAATATCAGTTCCATTCCTTTCTAGTTGTGTGACTTTGGGTGACTCAGTTTACTTCTTCAAATCCTAGTTTCCTCATCTGTGAAATGGAAATCAGAATCCTTGCCTTTCCACCTCACCAGGTCTCTGGGAGAATTCTATGAGCTAGTGAAAGCCAGTTAACATTTCTACAGTTCTATATATAAGAGATGATTGTGTCTAGTTAAAATATAATCGATGCTGCTTCTCATAGCACCAGAGTCCCCCCCTTGGACTACTTACGGTTCTGAATTTCTGTCTGTGTGATTATTTAGTGGATGTCTTCTTCTACCCCATTCTAAGCTCCTTGAGGCCTGGGTCTGGGAATGTTTGGTGCCTCACACATGGTATTGTACTTAATGGGAATGACTGAGTGTTAGTGGTTTTCACCAGGGTGGTAGCTAGGGAGATGGCAAAGTAGTCAGATTCTGGATGTATGTTAAGATAGAACTTATAGGATTTCCTGACATATTGGATGTGGGGTGTGAAAGAGAGAGGCAATAAAAAAAGTTTCAAGGTTTTTGCCTCCAGTAACTAGAAAGATGTCACTTTGAGGACTAAGGTGCACCTTACCTAAGCCATGGTATATTCAGTCACCCCATATGCATGCGAAAGCTGGACAGTGAATAAGGAAGACTGAAGAAGAATTGATGCCTTCGAATTATGGTGTTGGTGAAGGATATTGAATATACCATGGACTGCCAGAAGAACGAACAAGTCCGTTTTGGAGGAAGTACAGCCAGAATGCTCCTTAGAAGCAAGGATGGCAAGACTTCATTTCATGTACTTTGGACATGTATCAGGAGGGACCAGTCCCTGGAGAAGGACATCATGCTTGGTAAAGTAGAGGGTCAGTGAGAAAGAGGAAGACCCTCAATGAGATGGGTTGACTTAGTGGCTGCAGCCATGGACTCAAGCATGACAATGATTGTGAAGATGGTACAGGACTGGGCAATGTTTTGTTCTGCTGTACACAGGGTCTCTATGAGTCGGAACCGATTCGATGGCACCTAAAAACAACAACAACTAGAAGAACAGGAACCCTGGAGAATGCAAAGAGTTAAGTGCTTGGCTATTAACTGAAAGACTGGTGGTTCAAATCCATTCAGAGGCACCTCAGAAGAAAGCCCTGGAGAGCTGCTTTCAGAAGATCACAGCCATTGAAGAGCCTACGGAGTGCAGTTCTACTCTGAAACACACGGGGTCACCATGAGTCAGAATCAACTCAGTGGCAATCATTTTTGTTGTTGGTTTTAACTAGAAGGATGGAATGCTCTTAACAGAGATGGGACAGGCTGTGGGAGGAACAGGTTTTTGGAAGAAAGATTAAGAACCCAGTTTTTAACTTAATTCTAAGAGCGTAATTATAGAAAAATAGATTCTAAGAGTCTGAAGGGCCTATAGAAATTGTCTAGCCAAATAGTCTCAATAAACGGTCATCTAGCCTATGCTTAAATACCATCTGTGGCAAGGAGCTCCTACCTCCTAAAGAAACCCCTTTCGTTGTTAGACAGCTCTGATTTCTATGACATTGAAATCTATCTCAATGTAACTTTTAACCAGTAGGAAGAAGTCTGAGCTCTCTTCTCCCAAATATTCACATATTTGAAGTCAATGATCATGTATTTCTGACTTTTCTCTTCTCCAGGAGGAGTACTCACTGTTCCTGCAGACAAGTCTCACCCATCTGGGTATCAGTCATTCACATTCTTGTGTGAAAGCAATCACCTTGTCACCTCTCTGGAACATTTGCACTGAGGGGCTGGCCTGGTGTTGCAAACACCTCTGATTGAGATACCTGATTATGATTAGGAATATAACCCAGTGTCAGCCCTGGGAGATGAGATGATAGAGGAATGGTTATGGGAACCAAGTTATGGCCTTGGGCAGGCTATAAGTTAGCAATCAGGTATAGTGAGAATGTAAAACTATCATGGCTGGAGTTTGCTCTGTCTTTTCAATGTAGCTTCTCTAGTGTCTTGCATTGGGCAGTATATTCAGTAAGTGATCAATCAGTGCTTGTTGAATGACTGACTGGGTAAATCTGTGAATGTGGGGATAAACCCTACAGTGCCCTCCCAACTTAAAGGAAGGGTCCCTTCCTTAAGGAAGACTTCTCTGCCTCCAACACTTGTGTGATTTTTCTGTTTGTAAGTTCTCACTGTGCTGTATACTTTCTCTTGGAAGTGCTTAACCATAGTTGCAATTATATAATTAATTCTGTGATCCTTTGCTTTCCCCTCTCATTAACCATGGACTCTGTAAGGCTGAGACCATCTGGTTTTCCTCTCCAATGAATCTCCAGTACTATGCACAGTGCCTGGCACATAGAAGGCACTAAAAAATATTTATTAAATGAATGAGTGACCTGGATATCAAGGCTGATTTGTAGCAACCGTTGAGCTTGAATCATAGACACACAGGAGATAATTGTTGTTATTAGCTGCCATGGAGTTGACTCCGACTCATGACGACCCAGTGTACAACAGAACAAAGCATTGCCTGGTCCTGCATCATCCTCATGATCGCTAGCATGTTCGAGTCTGTTGTTTTGGCTACTGTGCCAATCCATCACCAAGGGTCTCCCTCACCCTCACTGGCCCTCTACTTCATCAAACATGATCTCCTCCTCCAGCGATTGAACCCTCCTGATGACATGTCCTGAGCAAGCAAGTTAGACAGTGTTCTGTTGTGATCCATAAGGTTTTCACTGACTAATTTTTGGAAGTAGATTGCCAGGCCTTTCTTCCTAGTCTGTTTTAATCTGTCCACCAAATAAGTAGACTCATTCTCTCCTTTACATTGAGGAACCCGGGTGTCATCACTCCAGCTCTTACTTGTCTTATAGGGCCTTGCCCAAGGATTAGCACTTGTTGAAGCCCTGGAAAGAAAAGAGTTGGCCTCATCTAATTTTGACTGCTTCTGCTCGTGGATGGCTTAACCTTCTGTCTTAGTTATCTAATGCTGCTGTAACAGAAATACCACAAGTGGATGGCTTTACAAACAGAAGTTTATTCTCTCACAGTTCAGTAGGCTAAAAGTGTGAATTCAGAGTGTCAGCTCCAAGGGAAGGCTTTCTCTCTGTCTGCTCTGGAGGAAGGTCCTTGTCATCAATCTTCCCCTGGACTGGCAGCTTCTCCACGCAGGAATCCTGGGTCCAAAGGACTTGCTGTGCTCCCTGAACTGCTTTCTTGGTGGTATGAGGTCCCCCTGTTTTTCTGCTCGCTTTTCTCTTTCATATCTCAAAAGAGATTGGCTTAAGACACTATCTAATCGTGTAGATCTCATCAATATAACTGCCACTAAGCCATCTCATTAACATCATAGTGACAGGATTTACAACACATAGGGAAATCACATCAGATGACAAAATGGTAGACAATCACACAATACTGGAAATCATGGCCAAGCCAAATTGACACATTTTTTGGGGACACATTTCAGTCCATGATACCTTCTGTGTGATCTGGGCAAGTTGCCTCATCTCTGGATCTCAGTTTCCTCATCTGTATTACAAAGGGACTAGAAGAGATGTTCTGGAAGGGACCTTCTGGCATTAGCAGTCCATGATTCCACTCCACACATTTTCATTTTTAGTGCATTAGGCTGAGCTACAGGTGAACTCACAAAGTGACCTACTCTAAGGAAGTCCTTCAAAGTTGTGTGGCCTCCAGAAAGGAGCAACAAAGAGAAATCAACAAAGAGTTCTGAGCCTTCGGGGGACAGCAGTGATAGAACAAAGAGATCAATTGGCTGCTGCTGCTGTGGACAGCCAAAAAATAGGCCACAGCAGAGATGCAGAATTCAGCATGCGATGACAGGTCCTGGTTCCAGTGTCATCTGCCAGAGGAAGCCGCCATGGAATAGATCCTGGGGCAGGTAGGTGGGGTATAATCAGAAACTGTAGTTCCAAGTAGAGATTGCTTGAGTCAGAGTGGTGGATGGGAAGACAGACTCACAAAACTCCTCCTGTATGCTTGGCTTCCCATTCATGTCAGATCACTTACTTCTCAAAAGAATCTTATTGTTGGGTGCCATCAAGTCACTTCTGACTAATGGTGACCCCATGTGACATGATATAACTGCCCCATAGGATTTTCTTGGCTATAATCTTTATGGAGGCAAATCACTATGTCTTTCTCTGGTGGAGCTGCTGGGTCGGTTTGAACTGTCAACCTTTCAGTTAACAGCTGAGTGCTTAGCCATTGCGTCCCCAGGGCTTCTTCATAAGAGCCTTGGGAGGAAGGAGTTATTTTTGCAGATGAGGAAGCTGGAATCCATGGAAGTTAAAGTATTTGTCAAGCAGGATTACTTAGGGTGGGCTGAGCTGGTATAACAAAGAGATCCCACAAATTCAGAGGCTTAAAGAACAAAGATGTTTAATTCTCACTGATGATAGAGTCCAAGGTGGATGTTCCAGGTAGGTAGGTAGGTGGCTTGGGCTCCATATGGTCATTTGTAGTCTCAGGTTACATAGGGCCAGTCCCTAGGGCCATGTTGTTGTTCTCAGTGAGCAGTAAATTATAAATACAGGAAGGTCACACATGCAGGGTTTTATGGGGCAGACTTGGAAGTTGTGCATACACACACACACACACACACACACACACACACACACACATATTCTTCTGGCACATTCTTTTGGCAAGACCTTCTGCCCTGTTTCAGGGAGGACTAGGAAATGTAAGTTCCAGGCTGGGCAGCCACATTCTAACTACAACTCTATTGTTGTTGTTTTTGGGAGCCGTCGAGTTGATTTCGACTCCTAGCAACCCCATGTGACAGAGTATAACTGCCCCATAGGGTTTTGTTGGCTATAATCTTTACAGGAACAGATCGCCAGGTCTTTCTCACATGTAGCTGCTGGATGGGTTCGAACCACCAACCTTTCGGTTCGCAGCTGAGTGCTTAACAATTGCGCCACCAGGGCACTCTGTCAGGTTGTTATAAACATTTATGAACACTATTACTGTTTCAGAAAGGGATGTGGATTCTGGTGGACACCTAGCCATTTTCACCACATAAATAGCACACACACAGGGAGCTGGGCAACAGAGATTCATGCCCAGACCGTCTGGGTCCAAAGCCTTTGTGCTGTCTTCCCGCTGATCTTTCTTTCCAATGTCCGTCTCTCCAGTAATCGCTTACTCTCCTCTGGCTTACAGCACTCCACTCCCAAGTCCTCAGATATGCTGAGCTATTTCAGCATCAGGACCTTTCTGCATGCTGTCCCCAGTCTTTTTTTTTTTTTTTTGATTTTATTTTGTTATTGTTGTTGAGAATACACACAGCAAAACATACACCAGTTCAGCAGCTCCTACATGTACAATTCAGTGACAATGATTACATTCGTCGAGTTGTGTAACCATTCTCCCCCTTTTTTTCTGAGTTGTTCCTCCCCCATTAATATAAACTCACTGCCCCCTAAGGTTCCTAGCTAACCTTTCAAGTTGCTGTTGTCAGTTTGATCCCATATAGATAGCTCTTAAAAGAGTCCAGTGCTCAAGGCAGACATTTTTTATTAGTTAAGCTATACTATTGTTTGGTTTTAAGAAGGCTTCAGGGGATATTTTTGCTTTAAGGTTTAACGATGATCTCAGGGCAATAGTTTCAGGGGTTCATCCAGCCTCAGTGACCCCAGAAAGTTCAGATTCTATGAGAATTTTAAATTCTGTTCTGCATGTTCCCCCTTTTGATTAGGATCCCTATATAGAAAACCTTGAATAAAATGTTCAGTAATGGTAGCCGGGCACCATCCAGTTCTTCTGGTCTCATGGCAAAGATGGCAGTTGTTCACCGAGGCAGTTAGCCACTCATTCCGTATCCTCCTCGTATTCCTGACTTTCCTTCCTCTGTTGCTCCAGATGAATAGAGACCATTGTTGTGCCTTGGGTACCTGCTCGCAAGCTTTTAAGACCCCAGGCACTGCGCAATGAACTAGGAGGTAGAACAGAAGCTATCCTTGGTCTTTGAATGGCTGCTCCTTTCCCATCCTTTAGTCCCAGCTCACATATTCTCACAGAGCTAGAATCCTGACCCCTCTCTGGGCATGGGATTGTCTGAATTTGTCTGTTTTCTAGACTCAGCCACAGAGGATTCATCATTCTGAACCAGGGAACTTTCTGGAATGGTTGTCTGAGTTGGTTTCCTCCCTGGGCTTGGGTAGGCCAAGGAGAGGAGAGAAAGAGTGCAATCAACCCACTTGTGAATATTTTTAAAGAAGAAAAAGAAAAGCACAAGGCCACTGGCTGGGAGCAGCACTGCAGCCATCGATTGGGTAATTGGAAGCCCCCGGGTGTGAGTCCTCATTAAGGCAGAGAGATATGAATCATTTTCTAATGACACCTCTTCGATCCCAGCAGCTCAGCATGCAGCCTGCCTCCACAGCTAAGGCTACATGTCAGGGGAGCCGGCGGGGTCTGCAGCCAGGCTGCCTGCCATATGTCGTTTCTTACAATTAGCAGGTGCTTCGGGTGTGGGATGGGCACCCAGAGGGCAAGGTGGCTGCTTCTGCCAGGGATGTTGATGTGAGCCAAACCCAGAGCTTGGGCAGAGAAAGAAGGTGGCTGGGGGTGACGTGCAGCCCCCTGCAGTATTATAATGTGGTCAGGAGGAAGGCCTCTGCCTACAGACAGATCAGAGGTTTTATTCCTAAAAAATTTTTTTTTTAATTTGGTGAAAGTATACACAGCCAAAGATGTACCATTTCAACAATTTCTACATGTACAATTCAGTGACATTAGTTACATTCTCTTCCCATTCAACCTTTCAAGTTGCTGTTGTCAATTTGATCTCACATAGATAATTCTTAAAAGAGCACAATGCTCAAAGCAGACATACTTTACTAATTAAAAAGCTATTTTTTGGCTCAAAGAAGACTTCAGAGGATAGGTTTTGTTTAAGGTTTAAAGTTTAAAGATTATCTCAGGGCAATGGTTTCAGGGGTTTATCCAGCCTCAGTGGCTTCCAAAAGTCTAGATTCCATTGAAAATTTTAAATTCTATTCCACATTTTCCCCCTTTTGATCAAAATTTTTCTTAGACAGACCAGAGAAAATATTGAAGTTGTCACGGATTTTATTTTACTTGGATCCGCAGTAATACTCATGGAAGCAGCAGTCATGAAATCAAATGATGTATTGCACCCGCCAAATCTGCTGCAAAAGACTTCTTTAAAGTGTTAAAAAAACAAAGATGTCACTTTGAGGACTAAGGCGTGCCTGACCCAACCCATGATATTTTCAGTTGCCTCATATGCATGTGAAAGCTGGACAATGAATAAGGAAGACCAAAGAAGAATGGATGCCTTTGAGTTACGGTGTTGGCAAAGAATTTTGAATATACCATGGACTGACAGAAGAACGAACAAGTCTGTCTTGGAAGAAGTACAGCCAGAGTGCTCCTTAGAAGGGAGAATGGCAAGATTTTGTCTCACGTTCATTGGACATGTTATCAGGAGGGACCAGTCCCTAGAGAAGGAATCATGCTTGGTAGAGGGTCAGCGAAAAAGTGGTAGCTGCTCTGAGATGGCTTGACACAGTGGCTGCAACAATGGGCTCAAGCATAACAAGGATCGTGAGGATGGCGCAGGACTGGGCAGTGTTTCCTTCTCTTGTACATATGGTCTCTATGAGTTGGAACTGACTTGATGGCACCTAACAACAACATTTGTGACTTACAACTTGAATCTTTATTTCTGGGATTGCATGCATTCTGGTAGGTCTCTGGCAGAGATATTTTGGGCTCGTCCTCTTGATGTCTATTATCACATCATGGAAGGAACTGAAAAACAGTGTCCCTTCTATGAGTAATCAGTAGTAGTGATTTTATTATCTTTCCCCTAATATTTGTTTACAGATTTTTATTTTGATATACAATGTGCAAACAGTGAAATGAACATATCTTCAATGTACTTTCACTGAATGTTAATAAAAGCACACACCTGTGTAATCTGAACCCCAGAGTATTGTCATCACCCCAGAGAGCCCCTTCCTGGTTGGTCCCTAGCCTCCTCCCCTGGAGACAAGTGCCATTCTGATTTTTTCCACCATGGAAGAGTTCTTTTTGTTTTAGAACTTCATATGTGCCATAGAGTTTTTAATGGCTGACTTTTCAGAAGTAGATCGCCAGGCCTTTCTTCCGAGGTGCCTTTGGGTAGATGCAAACCTCCAACATTCCATTTAGCAGTTGAGCACATTAACTGTTTGCACCACCTTGGGACTCCTTACCCCATTTTGCATACTAGGAAGCTGAGACTCAAAGAAGTGGGGGGACATATTCAGTGCATTACAGCTGAGTAGTAGCTATACTGAAGGTGTTCTGGTGGTGCAGTGGTTAAGTGCTCAGCTGCTAACCAAAAGGTTGGCAGTTTGAACCCACTAACCTCTCTACAGGGGAAAGATGTGGCAGTCTGCTTCCCTAAAGATTTACAGCCTTGGGAATTCCATGGGGCAGTTCTACTCTGTCCTGTATGGTTGCTATGAGTGGAAATTGCTTGATGGCAATGGGTTTTAGTAGCTATATTGGGAGTCATGTCTATGTGTCTTCAAAGCCCAGGCTTTTTTCCCACTGTCTCGTGCTACTGCCACATTGGCTGGCAGTGGAGGCTGGCATGGTGATTTCAGTTCAGCTGCCCCAGTTAAATTTGGTCTGTATTGCTTTCTAATTCATTAGAATTAGATGTCCAGCCACAATCCCAGCACGATCCTTTATGGAGTAACTGACAGCCAGAGATTGCCAATACAAAGTAATTAATATGGAGTAATGATGAGTGATAAGAGATGGAGATCTAATGTGAACTATTAAATGACAATATCATTTTCTTGTCGTCTTCCCTTATGTGCGCTGACAGGAAGAGAGTTGACATGATAATTTTATAAAACTCCCTGACACTTCCTGTTAACTCCCCTCCATTAGCTTAGTATGATAATTGGCAAGAACAGACACACGGGAATAAGAAACACACTCTTAAAAGATGGAGAGGTGCTTTGTAATGGGACACTGTACCCTATGTCTCTTAGGGCTCCGAATTCCAAATCGAAGCTTGAAAGGTGCACTCAAAACTGTATTTCCACTGGCAAGTCTAGGAGTAGAGGATGCACAAAGTAGACTCTCAAAGGCAGAGGAGAAAATGGGCTTTCTACTTCCGGCCCTTTGTTTATGCTCTATTACCTGTCTGATACACCCTTCATCCTCCCTTACCTGTCTGATACACCCTTCATCCTCCCTTCCAATGGCTTAAGGCTTACCCGCCCTCCAAAGCCTTGGACTTCTCACCCAACCAAGACTCCTTCACTGCGTTCTCACTTCTCCTGACTTTGATCTTATGCTTGGGGGTGGGAACACAGAGTTTAGGGTTTGTCCACAACTACAGGAGCCCTGGTGGTATGGTGGTTAAGAGCTATGGCTGCTAACCACAAGGTCAGCAGTTTGAATCCACCAGCTGCTCCTCGGAAACTCTTTGGGGGCAATTCTACTCTGTCCTGTTAGGTCAGTATGCGTCAGAATTGACTTGACAGCAAAGGGTTTGTTTTGGTTTTTTGGTTTATAGGAGCTGTGGTAGCACAATGGTTAAGTACTTGGTTACTAACTGAAAGGTTGGCAGTTTCAACCCACCCAGCTGTTGTGACGGAGAAAGACCTAGTGATCTGCTCCTGTAGAGATTTCAGCCTAGGAAACCCTATGGGGCAGTCCTACTCTATCACATGGTGTTGCTATGTGTCACTAAGAGTTGAAATCGACTCCACAGCACCTAACAACAACAGGTAGCCTCAGGGCAGGGAACTGCATTTCCTATTTCCCTGAGAAACCCTATAGCCCAGACTCCTTACTTTTAGTAGGGAAGCCTGAACTAAAGAGGCTCAGGACTTGAAGTGACCAAAGCTAAAGTTTATTGAGTCACTGGAATTGTGTCTTAAAACTTGATTTTAAATACTTTGCCTTAGGTTTCCATATTGCAAGTGGAAACATCAGCTAGATAAATACCAATATGAATACCAACACTTCTACCACCACTGCTATCAACTGTCTTTTGTTGAGGTGACCAGCTTACCGCACACATTAGCTCAGTTATTCATAGTCTGTGCCCGTGGTAGCAGCCCAGGTTCCTCTGGTCCTAAACAAAAAAACAAACCCACTGCCATCGAGTCAATTCCGACCCATAGTGACCCTGTAAGTAGAATATTACTGTGGACCAGCCACAGAGGATGAACGACAAGCGGCAAGTTAGGATGAGTCTCTGGGTGAGGCTGAACCCCAGCATCTGTTTAGGGGAGAAGGAGAAGATAAGACAAAAGGCCTTTTTTTTAAAATTGTACTTTATATGAAGGTTTACAGAGCAAACTAGTTTCTCATTAAATAATTAATACACATATTGTTCTATGACATTTGTTGCCAACCCCACAACATGTCAACACTCTTCCCTTCTTGACCTTGGGTTCCCCATTACCAGCTTTCCTGTCCCCTCTTGCGTTCCCATCCTTGCCCCTGGGCCGGTGTGCCCCCAAAAAGCCTATTTTTAATCAGGTGGTTTGACATTTGAAGAGATTGAATCCTACCTGAGAACACTGTGATTACATTTCCACTATGCTCTGGAACAAATGAGTGAGTGAGACGATCTTTCTGTGTTATACCAGATCCCAAAAAGTCTCCAGAAACACTGGAGACCACTACATACGTGACTGGGCTGTTTGTTCACTCATTAGTTAGTTAGTTAATTAATTAATTGATCAATTAATTAATGAAAATACACATTTAGAAAAGCATTGGAGCAGAATGTAAAGAGCATGTCTTTGGATTGAAATCTTGGCTCTGCTGTACACTAGCAATGTGACCTTGGCTAAACCACTTAACCTCTCTGAGCCTCAGCTGGGGTGAATTAAGATGACCTGCTTGTGCTTGGTGGTGCTAAGCAGAGAGACCCACAGGACTTGCCAAGTTTGAGGAAACTTTACGGACTTAATGATCTGTTTGATGGAAGAGAAACCAAACTCGTTGCCGTTGAGTCGATTCTGACTCATAGAGACCATACAGGACAGAGTGGAACTGCCCCATAAGGTTTCCAAGGAGTGCTTGGTGGATTCAAACTGCTGACCTTTTGGTTAACAGCCGTAACAAAGAAGTAAGTGTCTGTGCGATTTTACTTAAGTTAAGTCCCCCTCCATGTTGCAAAACAATTTTTTTTTTGCAGTCAGCCTCTTTCACTCACCATAGCAGTTCACTTCTGTAAGGCAGTGTTTTACTGGGGACCTACATAATACTGATGCTAGAGTCCTGGCCTGTCTGCCATCTTGGTTCTGGGGTTGGTCTCTTACCAACCTACTTCACCATCACCTCAAAAACTTCCTACCACTGAGAATATCTTCACAGTATCCAGAGGAGAACCTTCCAGTGGGTCATTATGCTCATGCTTTACTCCAGGGCTGGGCAATAGTGTTAACAAAACAGTAAAGATGCTTTCTGAGAACACTCCCTAATGGGCTGTTTGGGACATTTGAACAACCAAAGAGCTGCCATAATGAAAAGCCAGCCCAGTTAAAAAAAAATTATTTTATTTTATTATATTTTTTGTATGGAATTGCTTGACTTCAGAGTGGAAGAAATTGACTCCTAGGTTTTCTATCTCAAAAGCTCACAAAAACAGTCTTTTAGTTCCAAGGCGTCTGCCTGTCCACAGCCTGCGTGCCTCAAGCTGTCTTGATTCCAAATCGTTTGTGGGACAAGGCAAGGTTGCAGGTTGTACCTTGTCTCTCGTCTTATTTATTAGCACATTACGACCTCTAATCACAATTAAAAATAACGATGCCATCAAGATTATTCAAATCAGGGACAACCAATTTCAACTACCATTACTTGTGGATAGAATTATGGGTCTTGCTCTCTCTTCAGCACTTTTGAAGGACTCCTTTCTTTCCATTATTCCTCCATCCCACATCAGACTCTTCAATTATAAAGGGAATTAACTTAATATGTAAAGTCACTTCTAAATGAACCTTGTCCTGCAACTTTTGCTTTGCCTGTCCTCAAGTCCCTGTGTCTCCCGTGGTAGCCCTCAAATGTCAAGTCAAGGTGTTTTGAGTCCAACATCTGGTGGTATTCCTGGAATCAATGTTTTTCCCCAGGTAGAATCTTTTTGGGGTGAGCCAGTGCTTTGCTCTTCTGGGCCCTTTACATGGAAATGGCATTCTGCACTTGACACCACTAATATGTAGAATGCTTATTCTGAAAGCATTCAGAATTTTCTCGGAATGTCAGATACAGAAGACAAAGTCTCTCTCTGCAGGTCTCTGGGGGTGGGGCCTCAAGGGAAACTTCTCTGTAGGGGTGGAGTTTTAGCTGAGACCTGAATGATAAGAAGGAAGCAGTTTATGAAGAATGTGGTAGTCGCATTTCAGGCAGAAGCAAGAGCAAAGGTAAAAAAAATCCAAAAACAACAAAAAAACAAACCTGTTGCCATCAAGTTGACTCCGACTCATAGTGACTCCATGTGTTACAAAGTAGAACCGCTCCATAAGGTTTTCTTGGCTGTAATCTTTATGGAAGTAGATTGCCAGGTCTTTCTTCCGTGGTGCTGATGAGTGGGTTCAAACCAGCAACTTTTAGGTTATTAGTTAATTCCAAACCGTTTGAGCCACCCAGGGATGGTGATCCCATAGATGGTTAATCAGAAGCTCAATGATGTTATCAAGGAGTCAGGCTTTCTTTTCCCCATCTTTCTGTTCTGACATCTGCAGAATGTGGGCTTTTCTTCTTAGGTTGGCTCCCACGGTCCACCAAGATGCTTCTGCTTATCCAGGTATTATGTGCAGACCGCAATACCCAGAGGCAGCAAAAAAAAAATCCTTGTCACTAGTCTTTTTATTTATTTATTTTCGAACAGTAAGTGAACCTTTCCCAGAAGCTCCAAGCAGACTTTCCAACACATTTCAATGGCAGAACTAAGTCCCTTGCTTATACTTAGCCAATTACTTGGCAAGCCCAGGGAGTCCACTGCCACTGGCTTAGAGAAGTCAAGATCACCCCTTGAGCTGGGAGGGGGTCCATATTTCACATGGATGTGTGGAGGATATTAACAAAACGGCAGTTTTCATGGAGAAAGGGGGAAAATGGCTGTTCGATAGGCAAGCAAGGGCCTGACGCAGAAAATTATCTTGAGGGCTGTTGTAAGGGTGAAATGAGATGATGTATTAAAGCCTGGTACAGCATCAGCCTCATAATAGAGGCTCATTAAATGATGGGGACTATTATTATGAGTGGAAGAAAGTCTTGGCAATCTACTTCTGAAAATTAGCCAATGAAAACCTTATGTATTACAACAGACCATTGTCTGACTTGCTTGCTTTGGACATGTCATCAGGAGAGATCAATTGCTAGAGGAGGACATTATGTTTGGTGAAGTAGAGGGCCAGCAAGGGCCGGGAGACCCTCGGTGAGATGGATTGGCCCAGTAGTCTCAACTATGGACCCGAACATGCTGACGTTCATGAGGATGATGCAGGAGCAGGCAATGCCTCGTTCTGTTTTACGTAAGGTCATCATGAGTCATAGTCTTCTTGACAACAGCTATCCCTCTCTCTTTATCATTATGACTAATCTTCAGTGTCCCCCCCTTCCATGAAGCCTTCTGCAGCCCTTCTGGATAGAATTATTGAAGCCTCCTTTGGTATTTTCACAGAGCATTGAACGCATCTTTATGTTGGTTGGAGTGAAGGCATATACTAGCATTAAACCTAATTTCCAAGTAGTACTGTAACTTGATGATGAAGTTGAGTGTTTGGAGACAAGCAGACATGGACTCAAGCCTTAGTTCTGTCACTTATAAAATGTAGATTGTGTTGGTTAAACCTTCAGGCTAAGAGACAACCTTTTTAGATTTGTATCCCAGCTTCACCCTTTCCTAGATGTGTGGACTTGGGCAAGTCACTAGACCTCTCAGAGCCTGTATCCTTGTTCATGAAGTGGGGCTGTATAGAAACCTACCTCCTGGGGTTACTGTGAGTATTAAATGAGACAATGCATGCATAAAGCACATTACAAAGGGCATTACAGAGAGTAAACCAGTTGCTGTTGAGTCGATTCCAACTTATGGCGACCCCATGTGTGTCAGAGTAGAACTGGGCTACATAGAGTTCTCAATGCTAATTTTTCAGATCACCAGGCCTTTCTTTCAAGGCACCTGTGGGTGGACTTGAACCTCTAACATTTCAGTGAGCAGCCAAAATGCTTTAACCATTTGCACCAACCAGGGACCTCATTATAAAGGGTAACAACAATTTAAATCATATTTCCCTTAATCCACTTCTAGTTGTTTATGGATTGGATTTTGAGATCCTCACGGGAAGTGAATGGAGCATGTTTCTCTGATTTCCGAGGGCTTGGCATGCAGTTGGTGCTCAATTAATGTAATTTGATCTGATTGTAACTGTGCTGAATTGAGAAAGGTGCTGTGGAGGAGAAACAGAGAAGAATATTTCCAACAGAGGAGAAGGCCCAGCCACAGAGTGATAACAACAGTGTCAAAAACTCTAGTAATAACAGAGCCAAACCTAACATCGTTTTCTTCGGCTTTGCTCTCTCTTTGCCCAAGTACTTCTGGCATTTATTGCTCCCGTGAACGCAAAGATGAGACGAGGCTGCCACTCAGCCACAATATATGAGGACAGTGACACTGTGTCTGCTCTTAACCACCCTCCTTCCCTCCCCACCCCACTGCCTGCCTTTCATACTCTTTTTTTTTTTCTTTAATGTGATCGATATTTAGAATCCAATAAAGGACAATTAAAAAAAAAAGTGACAAGTGACAAAATATCAAGAAAGGAGGGCTGATAGATAGGGCCCTCTGAGGCAGGTGAGCTAGATCTCTGAACACCCACGCCTTCCACCTTCATGCCAGGCTGGAAATGAGCACCCCAGGGAACTTTCAGTGGCTGAAACATAGGGAAGGAGCCACTAGGATGCCGCCATATTTTAAGTCTTGCATTTTCATCTTCTACCCTCAAGAGTAGCCTTTTTGTACTTGACCGACTGGGAGTCCTATTCTGATTCCAGAGTATCAAACTGAAGCCCATGATGCATTTTGTATATTTATTTATTTTATTTTTTATTGTGCTTTAGGTGAAAGTTTACAGAACAAATTAGTTTCTCATTAAACAGTTAATACACAAATTGTTTTATGACATTGATTACCAACCCCACAATGTGTCATCACTCCCCTGCTCTGCCCCAGGTTCCCTGTTTCCATTTGTCCAGTTTTCCTGTCCCTTCTTGCCTTCCTGTCTTTACTTTTGGGCTGGAGTGCCCATTAGTCTCCTATGTATGAAATGAACTACTAAGCCCTTTCCTCACGTGTTACTGTTGGCCCTATAGACCTGTCTAGTCTTTGGCTGAAGGGTAAACCTCAAGAGTGACTTCAGTACTGAGTTAAAAGGGTGCCTGGGGACCATACTCTGGGGGTTTGTCCAGTCTCTGTCAGACCAGCAAGGCTGGCTTTTTTTTGTGTGTGTGAATTTGAATTTTGTTCTACATTTTTCTCCCACTCTGCCCGGGACCCTCTATGGTGATTCCTGCCAGAGCAGTTGGTGGTGGTAACCAGGCACCATCTAGTTGTTCTGGGCTCAGTCTGGTGGAGGTTATGGTAGTTGTGGTCCCTTAGTCCTTTGGACTAATTTTTCCCTTGTGTCTTTGGTCTTTCTCATTCTCCTTTGTTCTAGCTGGGATGGGACCAGTAGTATCTTACGTGGCTGCTTGCAGGCTTTTAAGACCCCAGACACTATTCACCACAGTTGGATATAGAATAATTTCTTTATAGACCATGTTATGCCAGTTGAGCTAGATGTCTCCTGAGACCATCGTCTCCAGCCCTCAGCCCAGGAGCTTGGTCTCTCAGGGTGTTTGGGTTTGTCTGTAACGTTTCTGTGACTTTGCCCTGGTCATGTTGTGCTGACTTCTCCAGTATTGTGTACTGTCTTACCCTTCATCAATATTTAATTATTTTTAAACATCATGTGAATGAAATAGATAAGCCTTCTGGATCAAAGCCAAATGTGACCTCTGGCGTCATGGCTTTCTCCAGCCTCAGCACCCACCACTCCTGTGCGCTCAGCCTACAGTGAACATTTTCTGTTTTCTCTCACCTCTGCGTCCTGCATGTGCTGACACCTTTGCCTGGAAAGCATTTCTCAACACCCGCACCCCTTCCCAAGTGTGCACACACACCAACACCCACACACGCACACACTTAGGCCCACTAATTCCATCTCATCCTTCACGTCTCTGCTCAGAGGCCACTTCTCTAGGAAGCTTCCCTTGATCTCCAGGTCTAGTTAGGAGCCCTGCTGCACCCCCAGTGGGCTCCTGCGGTAGCAGACGCAGGACCAGTTACCAGTTGCCCTCTGTTTGATGCCGACAAGATAGGTTTGGTGCCTGACTCCATAGAATTTAAAATCCAGGGGTCTATTTTAGGTGTTGGCTTCTATTCATTTCTGTATCCCCAGTGCCTAACCACCATTTTTGGCATTCAGTAAATACATTAAATAAAATTTACAAAGGAAACAGTTTCAGGGCACACACATCTCAGAGTGGGCTTATACAGGAAAAAATAAATGGTCTTATTTCACTTTAGAGAAAGAGTTAGTGTTTTTAAGTGAGAGACTGGGCAGGCCCAGGGAAACGGGTGTGGAGGCAGCCTGGGCACTGTTGGGAGTGCTGCTGGGTGTGCCTGGGTTCAAATTCCACCTCCAGCACTATGTTACCTTCGACAGTCACTTTAACCTTCTTAAGCCTTGGTTTCTGCATCTGGAAAATGTGGATTATAACAGAACTGACCTCATATGATTCTTGTGAGGATTAAATGAGCTAACCCACTGTAAGTTTCCAGTGTAGAGTGAGCATTTATTAAATGTTGTTGTTACTGCCGTCGACTCCAACTCATGGCAGCTCCATGCGCAACTGAACAAAATGCTGCCCAGTCCATTGGGATCTATAGGGTTTTCATAGGCTGATTTTCAGAAATAGATGGCCAGGCCTTTCTTCCTAGTCCATCTTAGCCTGGAAGCTCCGCTGAAACCTGTTCAGCATCACAGCAACACACAAACCTCCACTTAGAGACAGGTGGTGGCTGTGCATGAGGTGCATTGGCCGGGAGTCGAATCCGAGTCTACCACGTGGAAGACAGGAATTCTGCTACTGAACCACCACTGCCCCCTATTAAAATAAATGTCACATAATTGTAATTATGAGTAGAGGCTTACAATGATATTCTGTGCTTGGGAATGGCAGGAAGTGTGGTGTGTGTGTGCACGTGCACAGCTGTGGTAGTACTAGGGTGCAAGACCCAAAAGTCAGAAGGAGTGAAGCTCTGATGCTTTTGCATTCCATGCTCTGGGGTTTGGTTGGCTTCCATGGGGAGCCACTGAGGATTATATTTGGTGGAGTGATGTGGTCACATCTGCCCACACGGGAGATGAGCAGTGCCTTACTCTACGAATGGCACTGGTAAGAAAGAGATATTTGAGAAGAAGGAAGGAAAGAAGAGAGGGGGGGAGGGCAAAGGTCAGAAGGGGAAGAAAAAGGAAACCAGGGGTGGGGAAGGAGGAAGAGTAGAGAAAAGGCAAGGAGCAGGCCGAAGCACCTGTTGTTCCAGCTCTAGGGCTTGCACCTGAGTTCCAGGATGTCAGGATGGGAATAGGGGCAGCAGAGTGAGGGCGCTGTCATGGTGATTTACAGGTTGCAGCTCAGGGGCTGGGTAAATGGTGAAAGATGAACTTGGGGAGGCTCCTTCCCCAAAACCGTACAGTCAGAGCTTGTGGATGGGCTTCTTGTCTCAGGACTCACCTGAGACTGCAGGTTGCACGTGTCAATTACCAGGGTCAAAGCTCAAGAGCAGCTGGCCCTGGGGTGTGCCTCGCAGCCTGTGGACATTTAGCTGATTTTGCAAGAGCTTGTCCCTGCAATGTCACTGCCAGGATGATCAGCACAGCCCCTGTCACCCTTCCCTTCTAGCAGTAAACCCAAGGATATTTTTCTAGCTTTAATTTATTTTTAAAAGTACCTTTATGAGCCTGTTAATAAAAGGAAAACTTGCTCCTCACCCGACTGTCACTCAGCCTCTGCCTGTCTTCTCTTGCCTGGGAAACTCGTTGGAAACAATGCTGGCTCCGGTCTCTCCGCACATAAAAAAATTGATAGATCTCCAGTTCCCAACAACTCAGCCCAAAGTAGCTGTCGCTGGACAGTCTTCAGAAATCAGCGCTGTTTCCCCCTCTAACAAGCACAAGGTGAGGCTCCACACCAGGAAGACACTGCTGTTTGAATCACGCTGGCCGGGCTGCCTGGCCCCCGTGCCAGGATGATTCTCCTTCAGACAACACATCCATTTTGAGAGGGAGGCTTTGAAATCTTTAATGGCACTGACAAGAAGCTTACATTTGTCAAACAGACTCAGTTCCCTGCTGAGCTGCAGCTAGGGGCTCAGATACAAGAAAGGGGCCTGGGCTATTTGTATCTCTCCTTCCCTTCCTGAACTTTCCCTCCAGTTTATTTCAGTGAAGGATTATGGGAGGCGCAGCCATCTTGTATCTCTCCTTCCCTTCCTGAACTTTCCCTCCAGTTTATTTCAGTGAAGGATTATGGGAGGCGCAGCCATCTTGTATCTCTCCTCCCCTTCCTGAACTTTCCCTCCAGTTTATTTCAGTGAAGGATTATGGGAGGCGCAGCCATCTTGTATCCCTCCTTCCCTTCCTGAACTTTTCCTTCAGTTTATTTCAGTGAAGGATTTTGGGAGGCGCAGCCATCTTGTATCCAGGTAAGCTGCCTGGGGATCATTCCCGGAGCCTCTTGACTCTAGTGGGTTTGTTCAGGAGTCATGGGATACGTATTTCCTCTGTGTTGTTTCCATGCTTGTGACGTGGGTCTGTGACTGATGAACTCAGGTTGTCTGGTGTGCCACTTCATGTAAAACAAAATGGAGAATGTTGTTGTTAGCTGCCATCGAGTCAGCTCTGACTCACGGCGACCTTCTGTATGACGGAATAAAACGTTGCCCGGTCCTGTGCCATCCTCATGGTCTTTGCTTTGCTTGAGTCCATTGTTTTGGCTATTGTGTCACGCCATCTCATGGAGGATTTCCTTCATTTGCACTAACCCTCTACTTTACCAAAGATGATGTCCTTTTTTAGCAATTGATCTTTCCTGATGATGTGTCCAAAGGAAGTGAGCCGAAGTCTTTCCATCCTCGCTTCTAAGGAACATTCTGGTTATATTTAAAAATATAACCAGAATGCTCTAAATACAGTGGTAGAATTCTTCCCCTCCATGTAGGAGACCTGGGTTTGATTCACGCCAATGAGTTAATATTTTTAAAGCAACTAAAATAATGCCTGGCCCATAATAAGAATAACATAAATATTTATTATATCTTAAAAAATATATTTGTACTCCTCCCCTCATACCTACCCCAGTATTAGCCCACGCTAGGATCTGGTGTGGATCCTTCCATTCCTTTCCCCTGGCCATATAATCGTGTGTAAATGTTGGTAATTGCTTGTTTTATAAAAATGTAGTCATATACAGCTCTCTACAACATGACTGTTCTATTTACATATATTATGGAAACTGCTCTCCCAAGTTAATTGGTGTCAACAAGTGACTACATAATAATTTTATGGTATAGATGTAAATCCATTGCTTTCACTATTATTAATGGACATTTTCTTTGTTTTCTGGAAATTTTTGAGCATTAAGGTGTTAACTTTGGAAAGACAGGGGAGACGCCATCCTAACTAATTATGCCTCCAAACTTGAGTAAGCTTTGGGGGCTGATCTATGGATTCTATGCACGAGACAAGAGATTCCTTTAGAGTTAAGTAACTGTCTGAAATCACCCAACAGCTAGATAATTGACTGTATTTAATTTTTCTATAGAAGGATGACCACTGGTTTGTCTGCCTGGTCTGTAGGTATGTCACTGCATGTTTTACAAACCAGGCAGCTAAGTATGAAGCTATTATTACTAATTAAAATCACTTCCCTGCTGAGTCCTCACCTCCATTGCCTCTCTGGCCCACTTGCCCACGTTACCCAGGATTCACACCTTTCATGGATTGTTAATGTGAGACCAAAATCAATAGCTCAATTAACAATCAGGATTGGGGCTCCCAGGCAATCGAGATCAGGATCAATAACTTACGTTCAGTGATATTAAAGTCAGTTGTTAAGTGAAGTGTTTAAGAGCTGTAGACACAGACTATGGACATATCCGTCAAAACCCAGTGGGGTCTTTCTCTGGAGAGATGGGGAAGTACATCTTTCTTTGGGCCATCTTCCACATGAGTG
Source organism: Dugong dugon (assembly GCA_030035585.1). Lineage (NCBI taxonomy): Eukaryota > Metazoa > Chordata > Mammalia > Sirenia > Dugongidae > Dugong > Dugong dugon. Next base: position 116,989,733 of record CM057470.1, read on the forward strand.
GGCACCTAGTGAAGAAGGCAAGTCCTCACTGATTCTTTTTTGAGATAAATTCTCCAGCCCTGGGAGTGCCATGGGCATCTGGACTGACTTGAGGGAGACTCTCCCCAAGAACCACGCAGCAAAAGAATCCCAGTATCCTCTTTCAGTGGCCTCTTCAACAGCTCTTGGGAGGGTAGCGTAAGTGAAATTTCCCTGCCCCTTTGATTTGTTTGATCTTCCCAGAATTACAACCATTTAATCACAACAGACTAGGAAGAAAGGCCTGGTGGTCTATTTTCAAAAATTAGCCAGTGATAACCTTATGGATCACAACAGAACATTGTCCGACTCACTTGCTTTGGACCCATCATCAGGAGGGATCAATTGCTAGAGGAGCACATCACATTTGGTGAAGTGGAAGGCTAGTGAGAGGGAAGGACACCCTCAGTGAGATGGATTGACACAACAGCCGCAATAATGGATTGAAACATGCCAGTGATTGTGAGGGTGACGCGGGACTGGACAATGCTTCCTTCTGCTGTAGATACAGTCACTATGAGCTGAAGTTGACTCCACGGTCGCTAGCAACCGTAACAACATTTACTGAGCACTTACTCTCTTCTCCTGAGCTTGACTTTTAACCTTTACATGAGTTGAGCCCTATTTATAGTTTCACTATTATTTGGATTAGTTAGGATAGGCCAGACTGAAGTAAAAGTAGCCCCAGATATGTAATGGAACAACACAACAAAAGTCTGTTTCCTGTGATGTAACAGTCCTGAGTGGGTCTTCAGGTTAGAAGGACAGTTCTTCTTATCTAAGTGGAGACTGAGGCTCCTTCCATCTTGCGGTTCTTCTATCCTCTATGCCTAATTATCATCTTCATCCACTGGGTGGAAGGGGCAAGACAGCATGGAGGAGGCACACATCACTTCTTTTTTTTAAACTGTACTTTAGATAAAGGTTTACAGAACAAACTAACTTCTCATTAGACAGTTAATACACATATTGTTTTGTGACATTCGTTGCCACCCCCACATGTCAACGCTCTCCCCTTCTTGACCTTGGGTTCTCTATTACCAGCTTTCCTGTCCCCTCCTGCCTTCTTGTCCTTGCTTCTGGGCTGGTGTGCCCATTTAATCTCATTTTGTTTTATAGGCTTATCTAATCTTTGGGTGAAGGGTGAACCTCAGGAGTGACTTCATTACTGAGCTAAAAGGGTGTCCGGGGGCCATACTCTCGGGGTTTCTCCAGTCTCTGTCAGGCCACTAAGTCTGGTAATTTTTTGTGAGTTAGAATTTTGCTCTACATTTTTCTCCAGCTCTGTCTGGGATCCTCTATTGTGATCCCTGTCAGAGCAATCAGTGGTGGTGGCCTGGCACCATCTAGATGTACTGGAGTCATCTGGTGGAGGCCGTGGTAGTTGTGGTCCATTAGTCCTTTGGACTAATCTTTCCCTGTGTCTTTAGTTTTTTTCATTCTCCCTTGCTCCCGAAAGGGTGAGACCAGTGGAATATCTTAGATGGCCGCTCACAGGCTTTTAAGACCCCAGACGCTAGTCACCAAAGTAGAATGTAGAACATTTTCTATATACTATGTTATGCCAGTCAAGCTAGATGTTCCCTGAAACCATGGTCCCCAGAGCCCTCAGCCCAGTAATTTGGTCCCTCTGGGAGTTTGGATGTGTCTATGGAGCTTCCGTGACCTTGCCTTGGACAAGTAGCACGCATAGCTTCTTAAAAAAGCCTGGGCTCAGAAGAGGTGTTCAACATTTCTGTCTCCATTCTGTGGCCTAGACATTAACCATCCTAGCTGCAAGAGAGGTTAGGAAGTGTAGTCTAGTCATCATGCCCATAAAATTAAAGGGGAGATCAGCTAGCTGTGTCTGCCTCATCACGACCTCCCTTGTAGATACCTGTGATTTTACCTGCCCAGCACATCTTTTCCTTTTTTTTGGCACCATGCTTCCTCATTCCTCTAGGGAATCCATTTCATCAGATTGGACAGACCACACCACCAGGCAAAGGGGTGAACACATGACTAAGGACTGGCCTGTCAGAGCTCCCTTGTCCCTGGCTGTAGCGATTGGTTCAAGGATATGCACATGACCCAAGCTGGGCCAATCAGAGCCCTGCCTGGGGTATTTCTGTTGGATCTATCAGGAAAGGCCATCTCTTTCCACTGTGGTAGCTAAGTTGGTAAGGTATGATTCTTAGACTGCCTAATAGCATCATGCCTGCAATTTGGATAACACTTGCTCAGGTGACAGAGAGAAAGTAGTTCTACTATATCCTTTCTGTTTACTAGAAAGAGAGATGGATCCCTGATCACATTGTTTGAGTCCTTGGATGCAATTATGCTTGAAGCCAGTTATCTCTGGAAATTGGAAAAAACCAGTAAATGTCCATAAATTCTTTGGCCTACGTGGGCAGTGGTGCAGACTTGAGACAAAGACTATATAGCAAGAACAGAAATCCCAAATATGCCAAGTGAACAAAATATATTCCTTCTTTCTTACTTATGCTGGTTGAATTTTGGTCTCCACCACTAGTAGCTGAAAGAATATTGATCAACATACTTCTTCCCATTATGTATCAACTATAAACTGATTGCATGGGACCCTCTCTACTTTCACAATAAATCTTTTCACTTACTCTGTTTTACGTGTGCTGCTTACTGGAATCTCTTCCCCTCTCTCTGCCTGTTGGACTTGTACTTGGAGGCCAGTTTAACCGCCAATTAGTTCCCTTCAATTTAGTAAATATATACAAGCTGTCTTCCATGTGCCAGACAAGTTCAACCACCAGTTGGCCTCGAGTCAACTCTGACCCATGATGACCCCATGTGTATCAGAGTAGAACTGCGCTCCATAAGGTTTTCGATGGTTAATTTTTTGTAAGTGATCACCAGGCCTTTCTTCCGAGGCAAATCTTGGTAGACTTGAACCTCTAACCTTTTGGTTAGCAGCTGAGTGCGTGAACCATTTGCACCACTCAGGGACATTAAAGGCAGAGATGGGTAAGATAGGATCCCTACTTCCCAGGAGCTTATGGCCTGGTAGAGAGACAATCATTGTAAAAATGCCTTGGCAGAGGCCTCTGACCTCCTCTAACTTCACAAGGGGAAGAATCATTATCAGCATCAAGAGCCCAAGGCTGATTGCTATGAGGCAGAGGCCAGAAATGCCTTCAGCCTCCAACCTTTTTACCAGTTCTGACACCAGCCGTCCCTTCAACGGCACTCTTGGCTTCTCTGCTGAGTTTGATAATTTGTTGCAGTCACCAAACAGAACTCATAGACTATACTCAAAGTTATGGGCTTTATTAGGGAAGTAACAGGTTACAATTCAGGATACAGTTTTTTGATCAGGATAGCCTCTTCTCAACCATGCCCGCAGGCAGGCCTCCCTCTGGCCCTCTGGCCCTCGGCCCAGCCTTTGCCCTGCTAGGGCAAGTGTTACAAAGGTCTTTAGCTCTGCCAATAAGTGCCCAGAGGCAACCCACTGCGCCAGTAAGCCTAAGCCGGAGGGTGCTTAGCTCTCTCGCTTCATGAGTCAGCAAGCCTAACTCCGCTGACAAATGCCCAGAGTCACCCAACTCCACCAGCAACCCTCCTGCCCAAAGGCACTCAGCTCTGTCATGGGCTGGGAAGCTTGTCACACCATCTCCTGCCGGTCTCCTGGTTCTGCTGCCACCATTTCTCTGCTGCTGCTTCTTGCTGTCTCCAGCGTTACAGCTCTCTCTGTCTGTCTTCTGGTCTAGAAGGGTCTCAGCACAGGGATCCTGGGTCCAAAGAATGTGCTCTGCTCCTGTCTCTTCTTTTGGTGGTAGTCAGGTCCCCCTTTTCCACCTCTTGGATGGCTGATTTTAAGCCTAGCAGGATGGCAAAACTGATCAATTCCCTTGTTAGGGTTCCAGACATCTATTTGCATGGTCCCATCCCCACAAGGATGCTATGCACCTTATTTGTATTATTAGCAAGCTGCCCAATCTCTTTGGTGGGCCACAAGAACCTTATTTGCATAGTCCCACCCAATCTTTTGGTGGGAGTTACAAGACTGTGGCTAGAAAGGCCATATAAAAGCGATTCATCAGACCACAATCATAGACACAAATAATTAAAATACAGAGAAGTAATCATCATGATAACTAGGATTTGTTGTGTGCTTACTATGTACTAGGCACTAAATTTTGGTGCTTATGCACAATGGTATAAGTTCTATTATCCACATTTCACAGATGATAAAACTGAGGCCCCGAGAAGTTATGAAACTTGCCAGGGCCATCTAGATAGCAAATGGCAGAGCTGGGATTTAAATCTCAGGCAGGATGAAATCTCTGATTGGGTAATTTTGGAGCCTGGTAGATGTCCGCTAGTCTCCTGTAACCTATAGCCTTTACCCTACCTAATAACTGAGGCCTATAGTTTCTTATCTAGGACCAGAGCTATTCACACTGCCTCCCAAACTAGAATCAACTGACAAAACCTTTGTCCCTGGGAGAAAGGACACAGTGACTCTTAACCAAAGTAAGAGTAATTGGTTTGAAAGCCTTAGCTGAGTCCAACTTCTTCTTTTTACATTAAAAAAATGAGAAAAAAATTATAAAAACGTAATTAAAAAAAGAATATATAACAGTGTGTATTTATTATATATAAGATGTCAAGAGAGAAAAGCACAAGTAGTAAAACAAAAGTCATTTTCACCTAACCACCTATAGACAACTACTGGGTAGTACTTGGGAGTATTTTCCTCTAAATATTTTCATCTGGTTATTAATATTATTCACAAAATTGGGTGATGTACAAAACTTTGTCCTCAACATGCACCATAAACATTTTTCTCCCTTCTTAAAAGCTCATCGAAAATATTATTTCCAGTGGCCACATGATACTTCTTTGTACAGGTCCTTTATAATTAATTCAACCAATCTTCAATAGAATATTTATGTTATTTTCAGTTTTTCACTATTATAAATAGTGCTGCGGTTCCTAATTTTGATTCTGATTTTTAATTCCGTATATAGTTTTTTACACTATAAAAGGAACAAACTATTGTACGTAAACTTTTGAGAAAGGAACAAAAAACATCATCTCACGATCGTCATAACCATTGCTAGTATTTTTCTGTTTTCTTCTAGCCTTTTCTCCCACACATAATTGTACGCTCACCTTTTCCTGACTATAAAAGTAATATATGATGCCTTTCTAAAACTTGAAAGTATAAGAACAAAGAAGCAGAAGCAAAAATAATCCGTAATTCTGTCACCCAGAGGCAACCACTACTAATTTTTGGCCTGTTTTCTTCTTCTTTTATTATTACTAATTATTCTTATTATTTGATGTAACTGAGATTGTACCCAAATTGCAACTCTCCTTTTCTTGTTTTGCTTACAGTATATCATGAGCAGGGCATTGGTGCTTTAATGGTAGAATTCTTGTCTATCATGCGGGAGACCTGGGTTTGATTCCTGGCCAATGCACCTTATGTGCAGCCACCACCCATCTGTCATTGGAGTCTTGTGTGTTGCTGTGATGCTGAACAGGTTTCAGTGGAGCTTCCAGACTAAGACGGACTAGGACGAAAGGCCTGGTGATCTACTTCCAAAAATCAGCTAGTGAAAACCCTATGGATCACAAACGTCCAATCCACAGCCTTTCATGGTGATGGTGCATATTGTTCCACTGTGCATGGGGTCACTATGAGTGAGGGGCCTACTCAGTGGCAGCTAACATAACAATTTTGGTAGGGATGGCCAGATTCCCCTTCGTAAGGGATGCTCCTCCATTTTGCGCGAGTGTTACTGTTTCCTCTGCCTCATCCACAATGTGTGAGGCTAGAGAATTTTTTTAAACAGTTTTATTGAGATGTAATTATGTATAATAAACTATATAAAGTATATAATTTGGTAATTCTTGACATGTATCCACCCCTGAAATTATAACCACAATTACAACAGTGAACAAATCCATCACCTCCAAAATTTTCTCTCCTCCTGTCCCTTGTGTGTCCCCTTCCCCAGGTAACTATTGATCTGCTTTCTGTCACTATAGATTAGTTTGCATTTTGTAGAATTTTCTATAAATGGCATCATATAGTATGCATTCTCTTTTGTCTGGCTTCTTTAATTTAGCATGATTATTTTGAAATATTATTCATGTTATTGCATGTATCATAGTCCACTACTTTTTATTGCTGAGTAGTATTCCATTGTATGGATACACCACAATTTGCTTTACCGTTCACCTGTTGCTAGAAATTTGAGTTGTTTCTAGTTTTTGGTCATTAAAAATAAAGCTGCTGTAGAAGAGAATTTCAAATTCTCATGGAATCTAGACTTTCTGGAGCTATAGAGGCTGGATGAACCCCTGAAACTATTGCCCTGAGATCATCTTTAAACGTTAAACCAAAAATACCTCCTGAAGTTTACTTAAAACCAAACAACGGTTTAGCTTAACTACTAAAGAATGTCTGTCTTGAGCATTATGTTCTTTTAAGATCTGTCTGTATGGGATCAAATTGACAAACAACAACTCAAAAGATTAGATAGCAACCTTACGGGGCAGTAAGTTTGTGTTAATGGCGGAGGAACACCTCAAAAAAGGAGGGTGAGAATGGTTTGCACAACTCGAAGAATATAATCAGTGTCACTGTTGAATTGGTGTATGTTTTGCTGTGCATGTTCTCAACAACAATAATAAAAATAAAATAAATTATAAAAAAAATAAAGCTGCAGTAAATATTTGTGTACAAGTCTTTGCATTGACACGTGCTTGCTTTATTTTCTCCAGTGTAAACCTAGGAGTGGGATGACTGGAAGTGTTTGTTTAACTTCTGAGAAACTGCCAAACTGCTTTCCGAAGATGTTATATCACTTATATTCCTGCCAGCAGTGACTGAGAGGCCCAGTTCTGCTACATCCTCGCCAACAGTAGGTCTGGTTAATGTTAATTTTAAATATTTTAATAGGTACATATAGTGGTATTTCATTGTTTTAATTTGCACCCCCTTAATGACTAATGATGTTGAGCATCTTTTCTGTGTTTATTTGCCAACTGTATATCTTTGTTGGTGAAATGTCTGTTCAAATCTTTTGCCCATTAAAAAGAAAATGCGTTGTTTGTTTTCTTACTATTGAGTTTTGAGAGTTCTTGATGTATTCTGGATATAAGCCCTTTATCAGGTGTATACTTTGCGAAGATTTTCTCCCATTCCATGGCTTGCCTTTTCGTTCCCTAACAGTGGATTTCGAACAGCAGAAGTTTTTTAATTTTGATGAAGTCCAATTTATCATTTTTTTATGGATTACGTTTTTGATACTATATCTGAGAAAATTTTGCCTAACCCAAGGTCAGAAAGATTTTCTTCTATATTTCTTTCTAGATGATTTCTTGTTTAAGTGTCATGTTTAGGTCTGTGATCCATTTTAAGTTAATTTTTGTATATGGTGTGAAGCCTGGATTAAGGTTCACCGTTTCTTTTTTGGCATGTAAGTACCCAGTTGTTTTAATACCATTTCTTGACTATCCTTTCCCCACTGTTCTTAAAGATTTCTGCTAACATAATCTTTTTTGTCCCAATTATTAAAGGATATGATCTATTTTTCCCAACAAGAACCTTGTTTTGAGGTGAGGATGTATCCCGTTCCCTTTTATAAATATAAAGGAATGCAAGTAGCAAGGACTGAGCAAGGTATTGATGTGGGAGTTTTATCAAAGGAGGGATTTGAGAGCTCTCTAAAATACTTTGGAAAATATGCTGCATTGTTATCAGGCATTTCATGACCCATGTTACATCATTCTTTTTCCTAATTGCTTTCTTAAAATACATGCTCGGTGAGCAATCAGCTCCATCTCCCGCTTTCAGTTATATTTACTGTGTAGCATTTCCCAGGGGAACTGTTAAAAACACACACTCATTAGCTCCAGCAAATATTTTCACAAAATAAAATTGGTATCTCTTTTCCCTAAGATCTTCTAGTTAGGGACAAGAGTCCTACAAAAAATCATGGCAGAGGGACTCCAAGAGTTTACTGAACAATTTCAGAGTGACACATTTTTTCCTCTTCTGATTAATTTTATCCTCAAAGACTGAATTTGCTGCATTTGAGATTAAAATTTAAAAGATGTTCTGCAGAAGGGTTAACTGCCCACTTTCCACTGCATCATCTCAGGATATTTCTGCAGGAAAACTTAGAGCTTTAATGATTATTTAAATTATTTTTTTGTCTTATTAAGAGCTGTCGAAGGCTAACTTCTAAAGTGATCCTCATCTAGCCCAGTGGCTCTCAACTCTGTCTTCACATTAGAACCACCTGGGAGCTTTTAAAAGCTGTCAATTCCAGCAGCTCCCACTCAAACCAATTAAATCAGTATCTCTGGGCATAGAGCCTGGGCGTCTGTATATTTTAAAACTCCCCTGGTGATTTTAGTTTGCAGCCAGGATTGAAACCACTGATCTAGTAAAAAAAGAAAACAAATAAAACCCCCTCATTTTAGAGATGAGAAAATGGATTCAGAAGGGCTGGCTAATTGCCTAATGTTGTCCTGAAAAAGGGACATACTATGCATCAAGTACTCATTCTGTGCCCTGCGTAAAGACATGTAGTGGGTGCTTCACAGACACTTTCTTATTTGGCCCTTGTAATAACCCAGTGATATTGTGTATGTGTGTGTGTTCCAATGAAACTTTATTTACAAAAACAGGTGGCAGCCCAAGTTGACCTGTGGGCCATAGTTTGCTGACTCCTAGCCTAGTGTTATGTGTACAGGCTGGTGTCCATGAACATTGATTACAAATCCCAGCTCGCCCTCCTTCTAGGGTGAGGTGGGGATGATATACCTAATCACCTTGGGCCTCAGTTTCCTTATCTCTCCAATGGGGATAAGCATACCTATCCTCCCCAAAATTATGGTAATAAATTCTCTGTTCCTCCAAAAGGCCAAGCTGACTCCCACCTCAGGGCCTTTGCACTTGCCCTGCTATTCCTTCTACTTGCAAGTGCCTTTCCCCAAAAGCCTAGCGTGACTGGCTTCATCTGACCAGTGATATTTTATTTACCCCATTGTACGGTGAAGGTGGTCATGACCCACAACATGGATGAACATTGAAAACATTATGTTGAGTACTTACGCAAGGTCTTACAGGTAGAAAATTGGACAAAGACCTGTTTCCTGATCCTCAGTGTAATACTTTCCCCATTAAACCTCTCCGTGTGTACTGTCTCTGGACTTTCTTTGTAACCCTCTTCACAGCCAATGAGACACCCATGACCAGGGCCCCTCACAGTGCCTGCAAGGAGTAGGGGCTCAAAATATTTATTAAATAAACAAATGAATGACAGTTATGTCCATCAGAATTACAGGTTTTAAGTCAAGGAAAACCTAAATCCAGTTGGCTTAAATGGAAAAGGAGCATATTGGCTTGCATAATTTTTTTAAAAATTGTGGTGAAAATATACACACCCAAACATTCAAATTCAGTGACGTTGATTACATTCTTCATATTGCGCAACCATTATCGCTATCCTTTCTGAGTTGCTCCACCACCATTAACGTGAACTCTGTGCCCCCTAAGCAAAAACTCACCATTTCCCCCTCCCTCCCATCCCTGGCAACCACTAATAATCTTTGTTTTCTGTATATTTGCTTATGTCATCTAAGTGAGATCATATAGTATTTGTCCTTTTGCACATGACTTATTTCACTCAACATAATGTTTTCAAGGTTCATCTATGTTGTGGCATGTATCAGGACTTCATTTCTCTTTATGGCTGAATAATATTCTATTGTATGTACATATCACATTTTGTTTATCCATTCATCTGTTGATAGACATTTTTGGTTGTTTTTGCCTATTTGGTTGTTTTGGACTATTGAGAAAAGTGCTGTAATGAGCATTGTTGTACAGATTTCTGTTTGCATTCCTGCTTTCGATTCTTCTGGATATATACCTAGGATTGGGATTTTTGGATCATATGGTAGTTCTGTGCTCAATTTTTTTAGGAATTGCCTAACTTTTCCACCTGGCTACACCATTTTACATTCCCGCCAGCAATGGATGGGAGTTTGTACATCATTTTTAAGTCTAAGTGTACTGAATCCAGGTGCTCAAATCCTGTGTCAAGGAGTCTTGTTTATTCCCATTTCTTGTTTTGGTTTTCCTGTGTCTTGGTTGTGGACTTATGACTGCTATTCATGGACTCTGCTGGGCTTGTTTTGAATCATGTATCTACTCGTGAACCAATCATTGTGCAGAGGGGAATGTGGTAGTCTCAATGACCAGATTTGATTACCTGGCTACCTCTAGAACTAAGCACATAGTAATGTCAGGCCCACCAAACCATATGGACTGAAGTGGGGTCGGGGAGGCTCTTTACCAAGAATGCAGGGGTTGTGATGCTGTCAATGGAAGGAAGAATGAATGCTGGAGAGGGGTCTGATTAACTTTGACAACTGCCTCTTAGAGGGTTGGATATAAGAGATGATCCCAGACAAGAGTATACTCTTAGCTTCTCCCAACTCACCTGCTTTGGAAATATGCCTCCCCAGTGGACCACGGACGACTTCATCAGGCCTAGAATGCCGGTCACCCCCTCCTTCCTGTGCCAAGACAGAGATAAGGAGCCACAGGGAGACCATTTCATGATGGAGTTCCAAGCATTACAAGACTTTCTTATGGGTGTGTGCATGAGAGAGGGAGAGAGAGATATGGAGGAGGAGCCCAAGCCTGTCTTTGGTATTATAGCAGTGTCAGCCTACTCAGCTTCCTCTGGGAAGAGGCAAAGGGCTTGGAAGACTGAACACATCTTTCAAGCTAAGCAAAGACATTCCACTGCCCCTGAGCTTAAAACCACAGCCCAGTCTGCTAGAGGACCATTTCCTCAAGGCTAGTCATGTCCTCTGAGGCTTTCTGAGCTCTCATAATGGGAGGAATAGCCCCGAGGGGGCGTGATGTGGAAGTCCCCATTTCCCCATCAAACTAGAATTGCTTAAGGCCCCATCGAGGAAATGGAAACCAGTGAATCTTGTTTGGGTCCTCCATAAGCTCCTGGGAAGGTTGCTGATTCACATGGATCTTAGGAAAAAGCAACAAACAGACAAACAAACCCATTTTGAAGTTATGCATGAGAAGGAGAGAGAGGGGGAGATAGAGAGGGGAGAGAGGAAAGAGGGAGAGGCTGACTTCTGGGGAATCAACAAGAACTTGGGTGCACCCAATGACACGATTGCTCTGAATGTTTGATGAATAACAGCAACATCATCATTTATTGCTCCAGCGATGAACATGTACAGCTGCTAGAGGTATTTTTATGAGGCACTGTTTTAAGAGAATGAGCAGTGTGGTGACAATGTTGTTTTGAGCTGGAGCACCAGAAGGCTGGCTCTTATGGATGCTGGCTTATGGGAGGTAAAGGAGTTGCAGCTCAGGAATGAGAACACAGTGATTTGGGGAGACAGTGATGAAAAACAAGTGAATAAGCAAAAGGCATTGGAGACATTTAGTTCATGGTTATGGAGTATTCCAGAAGGTGAAGGGTATGAAGGCAAGGTATTTAGATAATCAGCAGACCAGGCATATAAAAATGTTGATAGAGATGGAGGAGATTTACAAACAAAAATGTTGAGGGCAGTTATCTCTAATAGTATGAAAAAAAAAAAAGAAATAATTATTTCTCAATTATACAACAAGAGGATTAAATCAATTATGATTCATTCATTTATATGCTGTTTATAGCTATCACTAATGATACTGTGAAGAATTTGTGATAAAACGGGAAAATACTCTTGATCCATGCAAAACGAGCAGGGTACGCAAACAGAATGTGATCAACCATACACTTGGTTACATTTTGTTTCCCCTACCTTTTTCTTTCTTTCTTTCTCACACACTTAATTTAAAAAATGTTTTAATGCTTATGAAATCAGTACTTCATAAACCTTCATACTTTTATATTGTGGAAGATATAAAAAGCATAAAAAAGTATAAAAAAGAAAATAAAACCGTCCAAATTCTGCCAATGTTTTTGGTGCCTTTTCTTTAGATTTTACCCCCTACATGTGTTACTCTATATCAAGCCTTCAGAATTTTTGGAAACACACTTGCCTTTGTAATTTAAATATCTTGCGCTTTTATTTCTTAGTCTGTGGGAGGTCCAGTGTCTTACAAAGATATCCGTGGATTTAGTGAATTTATGATACTTATTCACCATTTTGACCCCTACCACCCCAACTATGGCACACTGGCCCTTTTTTCCCCCTCTCAGAACAAGGCTATGGTGTGAGAAAGGTCTGGAGTAAGTTGGGGTTAATTACAAAAATTGTTAAATGTCACTCTTTTTAATTTAATTTAAAAAAGTATACACAGCAGAGGATACACTATTTCAACAAACTCTACATGTACAGTTCAGTGACATTGTTTACATTCTTCAAGTTGCATAACCATTCTCGATATCCTTTTCCAAATTATTCCACCGCCATTAATGTAAACTCACTGCCCCTAAGGTTCTCATCTAAGCTTTCGAGATGCCGTTGTCAATTTGATCCCACATAGGTAAATATTTGAGAGAGCACAATGTTCAAGGCAGACGTGCTTAACTAATTAGGCTGAACTGTTGTTTGGTTCAAAGCTGGCTTCCAGGAAAAGTTTTGGTTTAAGTTTAAGGTTCAAAGATTACCTCAGGGCAATAGTTTTGGGTGTTCATCAGCCTCAGTGGTTCCAGAAGTTCTGGCTTCCATTGAGAATTTATAATTCTATTCCTGTGAATGTCACTCTTGTTGGAATTTGTCCACTGGGAATTTCTCACTGTCATTCTCCTTAAATTCTAACCTCCCACCATCTCAACTGCTATCTTGATCAACTTCCCATACAACTGAGCAATCCCTGTTAGTATACTAAGCAATTTAGTTCTTTCTTTATTTCATTCTATTTAGACTTATAGAAGGAGTGTTGAATTTTACAAAGATTCCTATCCAGTAAATCTCCTAAATAAAAGAGAAATGATTTCTTAATATATATTCTTATGTCCTCTATAGAAACCAACATTTTACCTTTTGAAAAGTCATACACATACATACACATATACACATACATACACACATATACCTATGTATTTATATATATGTGTGTGTGTGTCTGTGTGTACTTCAGATTTTAATGGAGAAGTACTGTATGTATTACATTGTAACTGATTTTTTCCCTTTTCCGTATTTCATGGATCTAGGGTGCTATCAAATATAATAAACACCATTCTTTCATATATTGGAGCCCTGGTGGCACAGTGATTAAGAGCTTGGCTGCTGACCAAAAGGTTAGCAGTTTGAATCCACCAGCCACTCCTTAGAAACCCTATGGGGCAGTTCGATTCTGTCCTGCAAGGTCGCCATGAGCTGGAATTGACTCATTGGCAACAAGTTTGGTTTTTTTTAAATATACCACTAAGAAAGACAAAAAAATTGCTGAATTATGGCATGACATTGATTATAAGACTCATTCTGTTTCCAAAAATGTTACAATATGAAAAAAAAAAGAGCATGCTAGAATCAGTGAAATAGAATATTATCAATTAGCTATTGTCACAATAAAACTGTGTAAGAAAACTAGTAGCATACAATAATAAAACCAGTTGCTGTTGAGCTGACTCGACTCATGGAGACCTCATGTGTGTCAGAGTAGAACGGTACTCAGTAGGGTTTTCAGTGGCTGGTTTTTCAGTAGTAGACTGCCAGGACTTTCTTTCAAGGTGCCTCTGGGTGGACTTGTTTAGCAGCTGAGCAACTGTTGCACCACCCAGGAATCCATATAACAATAAGGAATTGTTTATTGCTTATGCCTCTGTAGGCTGGCTTGGGAGGTGGGGGGCTCTGCTCCATGTGTGCCATTTTGAGGCCCAGACCAAATCGACAGTGGCCACCAAGGTATGCTCTTCCCATGGGGATTACTGGGATCATATGGCAGAGTATAAGAGAACGAGTCCAACAGTACAAACACGTTTGGAGTCTCTGTTTGCATTACGTTTTGCTAACATCCCCTTAGCAAGTTACATGGCCAATTCCAAAGGCAAGGTGTGTGTGTTGGAATATACCCACCCACCATGTCAAGGATGTGAATATATAACACACAGCTTGGGAGTAAAGAATCTAGACCAATAATCCAATCAACAGAGTATTTCACTGAATTGTACATGTAGAAATTGTTGAATTGGTGCATGTTATGTTGTGTATATTCTCAACAACAAAAATAAAATAAAAAATAGAGTATTTTAGAATTATTATTACATCATCTTACACTTTTTACCCTTTTGTAACCCACCTCATAAATGTTTTGGAACTAAGTAGATCATAACATGGATAAAAGTATAAGAAAAAAAGGAAGTAAACACATCAAAATTTTAACAGTGGTTGACTTTGGGAGGTGGGATGAGAGATGGTTTTGATTTTCTTCTTTATCCCTTGGATTTTTCTAAGGTTTATACAATGTGTAGATACTACTTTTTAAAGTTAGACAATAAACCTACACCCACATAATTCATTATTTCCTTTTTAAAAAGTCCACACAGGAAGGTAGTTAGGGAGAGAAATAGTTATTCCAGAGGAAACTCAGGAAAATATCAATCTTGGTGGTGAGTGGAATCAGTGTACATAATTAGGTTTGCTAGTGTTACAGGGATTGTGAGTATGAGGCAGGTGATTCAGACAAGAATTTCTGATGCTGGGGAACAAGGCAGCATCCATTTGTCAGAACTGGTGCCCTGGGTTGGAACTGGATCTGCAAACTAGGTCCAGTGGTCAGAGATGGGCAGCAAGGGATCAGAACAAGTTTGCTAGGAAGACAAACTCTATTTTTAGCCTCAGAGTACTAAGCCAGAGTTCCTGAAATCTACCTGCCTCAGGCAAGAGTTAAGTCTAGAGATGAAGTTGGAGCAAAGACATTTCAGTAAGAAGCTGAGCAGGACCTGACCTATCTGTTAACAACTCTTGATAATTGCCATCAAGTTGGCTGCGACTCATGGCTACCCTGTGAACAACAGAGCAAAATGTTGCCCAGTCCTGCACCATCTTCACAATCGTTGGTCTGCTCGAGTCCATTGTTGCGGCCACTGTGTATCTTGAGTGCCTTCCGACGTAGGGGGCTAATCATCCAGCACTATATCGGACAATGTTCTGTTGTGATCCATAGAGTTTTAATTGGCTAATTTTTGGAAGTAAGTCACCAGGCTTTTCTTCCTGGTTTGTCTTAGTCTGGAAGCTCCCCTGAAACCTGTCCACCGTGGGTGACCCTGTGGTATTTGAAATGCCGGTGGCTTAGCTTCCAGTATCACAGCAACACGCAAACCACTGCAGTGTGACACGCTGACAAACGGGTGGTAGGTGAACAACTCAGAGGACAACTATAGTGCCGTCCATACCTGAGGACCGCTAGACCAGTGGTGGTTAAACTTTATCGTGTATCACAGTCACCTGGAGAGCATGTGAAAATACAGATTACTGGGTCCCACCTCCACAGGTTCTGATTTAATAGGTCTGGGCTGGGGCCTGAGAATCTTCATTTTGAATATGTTCCCAGGTAATGTTGATGCTGTGGTCTGAGGACCACACTTTGGGAACCACTGCACTGAAGCAGCAGTTCTCAACTTGGTTGCAGTTTGAACCACCTGGGGAGCATTTAAATATTCTGGTGCCTAGACAGCACCCCAGACCAATTGAATTAGAATCTGGGGGTGGGACTCAGTCATCAGTGTTTTTTTTTTTAAAGCTCC
The DNA here is from genome assembly GCA_030035585.1 of Dugong dugon. Lineage (NCBI taxonomy): Eukaryota > Metazoa > Chordata > Mammalia > Sirenia > Dugongidae > Dugong > Dugong dugon. The sequence goes on from CM057470.1 coordinate 117,005,467, forward strand.
CAAGGTGAATACAATGTGCAGCCAGGGTTGAAAACTGCTGTTCTAAGGAGAATTAATTTAATCTGTTTAACTACTGAGTACATTGGCAGCAGGTACTAAATTAGCTCATTACCAACCACTACCCCTTTCTCCATGGACCAAAAAGTGAAACTGTAGCTGTAGAAGTGTCCCTGAAGAATGAATACCAAAAGCTTGGAACTCACCCACTTTCCTGGATCTCAAGGAAATTAGGCGAAGCTCTCGACATTGGTTGAGGAGGAACTGAGGAGAAATGTCTGGAATCTCGGCCAGGTTATGCCCACTTTATTGTTGTTGCTGTCACCTGCCATTCAGTCAACCCCCGACTTAAAGTGACCCCATGCACAACGGAACGAAATGTTGCCCAGTCCTGTGCCATCCCCATGATCGGTTGTGGACCAGACTTTTGTGATCCATAGGGCTTTTCTTGGCTGTTTTTCAGAAGTAGATCTCCAGGCCTTTCTTCCTAGTCTGTCTTAGTCTGGAAGCTCTGCGGGAACCTGTTCAGCATCACAGCAACATGCAAGCCTCCTCTGACAGACGAGTGGTGGCTGTGCATGAGGTGCATTGGCCAGAGATTAAACCCAGATCTCCCACATAGAAGGTGAGAATTCTAGCACTGGACCATCACTGTCCCCATGCCCCCACTGGAGAGGAACAAAAGTCATGGTCAGACACAGGCTGCTTTTGTTAAAAAGTAAAGTTGTATAAGATGCTGTGGTCTTGAACACAACATGCATGTGGTCTGAAGGTGAAAGGACATTGTTAGGCTTTGAAGTCATCTTCATAAGGCTTCAGAGTTGCCACAGAAGGAGTCAAAGTATGTCATAAGATTCCATTCTAGAGCTACAGCTTGAAGGAGGTGAAATTTGCCCAGACCTACTCTCTCTCTCTCTCTCTTCTTTCTACGAAACTTTGTTTCCAAGCACAGGTACCCACTTAGTCCGATTCTCCAGGGCGTTTTTATCTGAGATGGCAGCCATTCATTTTCCAGTGAGGTGTTAGTTTAAACCATTCCTCCTTCTGTGGGAGAAGTCTTAATATGTTGATACAGTATACCCTGGAATCCAAAGAGACTTTGTTAGTGTAGGGAATGACTCTCTAATGGTGAGATTAGAGGCTTGGGGGTAGAGGAGCAAATGTCTTCAAATACTTGAATGGATGATTTGTTGAAGGATTCAGCTCATTTTTCAAAAGACTGACCCAAATGAGTGAAAATTATACAGAGGTGTTGATTAGGCTCAAAGTAAGTATAACTGAGCATTCTTAGCTGGCTGCTGCTAAAATACATACTGTCCCCTGCCCCACATGTTGTTTGCCTTCATTTGTGAGTGTGGGAGTTTTGTTGTGTGACTGGGAGAGTAAATATTTGTGGGCGGGAGTGGGAGGTGAAGGGCCAAAGTGTGGAAAAGAAGGGAATTGAGACTAACAGGATGATATCTGTTCTTCATTGAGTCTCTTGGGCTTATTTTGAACCTCTGTGGAAAGAAGAGTTTAGATGTAGAAGTTGAAAAACTGAGAAAGACTTGAGGTAATATATTTTCAGTACTTCCTTGGCATAATGCCTCGTGCATAAAAACACTAAAAAATGCTAGATATCAGCTTGACCTCTTTCCCCTTCTACATTTTTAGCAGATAAATTTTGGTGGGTCTTACCAATTGGCAAAAATTGCTCTTCCCTTGGAAACTTTCCATCTGCATCCAAAGAATCACAAGTGCAAATCCAAATAGCCTTGGTGGTACTATATGATCTGAGCTCTCTTGCTGTAGCTGATTGGGGCTGGAGTGCTCATGTGACCCAGGCTGGGCCAGTCACAGTTCTTCCCTGGGAATTTAGAATTAAACACAAAAAACACCAGCCTCTACCAAGCTGGTCTATAGTGACTCGGGAGTTGAGATGTAGCTTTTATTATTACTGTTTTTCTTTTGCCATGTGTACTGCAGGTTTGCAGGGAGAGAATGACTAAATATTATAGAAGTACAGGTGAGAGGTGGGGAGAGGCTGGTCACTGATGGATTTTTATTTACCAGTTTCTTCCTGTTGCCCCAGTATATTCTTGCCCTTGACCCTTAATGCAAACCCCTGTACACTTATAATACAGTAAAACCAAAGCCAAACCTGTTGCTGTCAAGTCGATTCTGACTCATAGTGACCCTGTAGGACAGAGTAGAAGTGACCCATAGGGTTTCCGGGGAGCAGCTGGTGGATTCAAACTGCTGACCTTTTAGTTAGTAGCTGAACACGTAATCTCTGCACCACCAGGGCTCCTGTAATACAATACATTCCTTTTTTACTTAAGCCCTTCCATCATGACTAGTTGCCAAGCACTGGTAAAGTTTTGCTGCAGTGGGTGTGATGACTATCACTTATTCATCTTTTTCATATCCACTTATTCCTACCTGCTTGGCCAGGGCTGCTGAGATGACCTCCACTCATTCCTCAGGGTGTGACCCTTCTCTGCTTCCTCTATTTCAGGAATGACCACAGCATTGCAGAGTAACTAAATAATTTCATGTGTCTTTAGTAAAGAAGCTGTGGAAGCTGAGGGTCCCTTTTTAAAATCGGGTTTCTGGGTTTCCTTAGAACCATGGACTCTATTTCCAACCCAGATTTAAACTAGAAGTTACTTGATTTGTCCTAAGAGGTTAATTAGGCTTAATTCATCATTTATCCCAATCTGTAAAGCTTAATACTCCACCTGACGCTGTGGCTGGATGCTCCCAAGTTTTAATTCATCCTGATATCCAGTTAGTATTTCTTTGTTGAAACACCTCTTGGATAGCTGACTTACACATACTAAATCAAAATGCTTCACATGATACTGACTCTGGTCTGTGTTCTAATCTATAAAGGGAGGCTGCATTGTGAGAATGGAAATTGATGATGGGTATACAGGTGGCACAAACAGTTAAGCTCTGGGCTACTAACCAAAAGGTTGGTGGTTTGAACGCACCCAGAAGTGCCTCAGAAGAAAGGCCTGGCTGTCTGCTTCCTAAAGGTCACAGGCCTGAAATCCCTATGGAGCACAGTTTTACTCTGACACACATGGGGTCACCATGAGTCAGAATTGACTTGATGGCAATGGATTTGGGTTTTTGGTTTTATACATAGTTTAGCACGGTGTCTGGCAAATGGGAAGAACTCAGTATAGGTTATGAGCTGTTATTATTATTATCTAACTACTCTTAGGTAAGACCAGAAGGAAGATAGCCCAGGTTAGCCACCACAGATCACTCCTCCCCACTCTCTCGCAGATAGAATGAAGCATGGGGGTTGATGGATGTGTTGCATTGATAGATGTAGTCTGTCCCTTTTCCAAAGCTGAGGATTAACTGGACCCACAAGTGAGAACCTGACAGGAGGCTTTATATCTCCTTGACTGGGGTGGTGGTCATAGATTAAAGCCTCTGTCCAAGGAATCTTTCGAGGACGATTGTATAGCGGCTCCCTGTTCAGTCGAGTCAGTGCTTATTTCCCAAGAAGCGCAGATTGGCCGGATGATCCACGTGTAAGCCAAGTGTGCTCGTATTTTGTATGTCTTTCTCCATCTCTGTCTGTATTTGTCTTCGTGTCTCTGTGTATCTGTTTTCCTTTCTCTCTGCCTCTCCTTTCCATTAGGTGGGCTCATGAATATTATTTGTGTATGTGTCCCCATCCATGTGTTAAGTCTATGTCTGTGAGATCCTTTGTCTGCCTATGGTGATCACCTCAAACTTGTGAAAATAAAACCCTTATCTGAAAAGGGAAAATCATTCCACAACCTGCTCCTCCTTTAAGCAGCTCATCTGTTTTTCACTCCCCTTCCTTCTTATAGACTAAATAAAGCAGGTGCTTCTTTGCTGGTGTAGAGATCTCGTTAATGACCCTAGCACTTTCTCTATGCTCTTTTTAGAAGAGTATTTTGAATCTGCCCATTCTAGGGTTTCTCTTATAGCCAGAGATAAAACACCTTGATGAAGCGTCCATAAAAACACATATCAGATGAATTAACAGATATCGCCAGGGGCAGGCTCCTTGTTCCACATCTGCTCCTTTATCACTAAAGGCACCAGCAGAATACATTACAGGAAGCATGTCTGTGGGTTCCTGCCGGCCTCCTAGGGTGCACAGAGATTTCAGCTAGTCCTGCTCACTGCTCTAATTAGCTGAATTAAGACCCACATCGAACTCTTGGGGTGGCATATTTTTCTCCATTCTTCTGATAACCATAAAGAATATAGTTATTATTTGGGGGTACTTGGTCTCTATCTTCAAGGATCTTGTTTTTGCAAAAGGAATCAAGGACAATAAATAATGATAAATGATAAGAGCTGTTTCTTAAAAGGAGCCCTGGTGGTGCAAATGGTTAAGCACGCGGCTACTAACTGAAAAGTTAACCGTCCAGTGGCTCTGTGGGAGAAAAGACCTGGCGATCTGCTTCCATAAAGATTATAGCCAAGAAAACCCTACGGGGCAGTTCTACTCTGTCCTACAGGGTCACTATGAGTTGGAATAGACTCGGCAGTACCCAACAACAACAACGTATTTCTCCAGCATTTACTGTATGTCAGTCACTGTATTAGGCACTTCCCATGAATTATCTCATTCTGTACTAAATGAAGTTGATAGATAGATGATATGATAGGTAGGTAGGTAGGTAGATGGCTGCTGTCAAGTTGACTGTGACTCATGGCAACCTTATATACAACAGAAAGAAGTATAGCCTGGTCCTGCATCATCCTCACAATCACCAGCATGTTCAAGTCCATCATTATGGCTACTGTGCCAACCCATCTCACCAAGGGTTTTCCTCACCCTTGCTGACCCTCTGCTTCACCAAACATGATATCCTCCTCCAGCGATTGATTCCTCCTGATGACCTGTCCAAAGCAAGTGATTTGGACATGTTCTGTTGTGATCCATAGGGTGTTTTTTTGAAATATATGTATATATATATATTTATTGTACTTCAAGGTGAAAGTTTACAATTCAAGTTAGTCTCTTATACAAAAATTTATACATACATTGTTATGTGACCCTAATTGCTCTCCTTATACCATGACAGCACACTCCTCCTTTCTAACCCGGATTTCCCATGTCCATTCAACCAGCTCCTGACCCTCTCTGCCTTCTCATCTCACCTCCAGACAGAAGCTGCCCATTTAGTCTCATGTATCTACTTGAGCTAAGAAGCACACTCTTCATGAGTATCATTTTATGTCCCATAGTCCAGTCTAATCTTTGTCTGAAGAGTTGGCCTTGGGAATGGTTTTAGTTCTGGGTTGGCAGAGAGTCTGGGGGCCATGCTTTCTGGGATTCCCCCAGTCTCAGCCAGACCATTAAGTCTGGTCTTTTTACTAGAATTTGAGTTCTGCACCCCACCTTTCTCCTGCTCCATCAGGGAATCTCTGTTGTGTTTCCTGTCAGGGCAGTCTTCGGTGGTAGCCAGGCACCATCTAGTTCTTCTGGTCTCAGGATGATGCAGTCTATGGTTTATGTGGCTGTTTCTGTCTTTTGGGCTAATACTCTCCTTGTGTCTTTGGTGTTCTTCATTCTCCTTTACTCCATGTGGGTTGGGACCAATTGATGCATCTTAGATAGCCGCTCACTAGCTTTTAAGACCCCAGACGCCACTCACCAAAGTAGGATGCAGAACATTTTCTTAATAAAATTTGTTATGCCAGTTGACCTAGATGTTCCCTGAAAGCATGGTCCCCAGACCCCTGCCATGATCCATAGAGTTTTCAGTGCCTCATTTTGGAAGTAGATTGCTAGGCCTTTCTTCCTAGTCTGTCTTAATCTGGAAGCTCTTCTGAAACCTGTCCACCATGGGTGACCCTGCTGGCATTTGAAATGCCAGTGGTGTAGCTTTCAGCATCACAGCAATGCACACACACCACTGTAGTAAGACAAATTGACAGACAAGTGGTGGATCAAGTGTATAAGGAGGCATATATTCATATTTTAAAGATAAAGAAGCTGAGGCATAGACAGTTCAGGTATGTTCAGGTATCTATCTATGTACATAGATAGCGAGTGGCCTTAGTGGACAGTGATAGTTATTTTTTTGTTTCCATCCATCCTTCTTTTGATAATGACCCTGATCACCTGCCCTAAGGACTGGTCATGTGATGCAGCCAGACCAATCATAGTACTCACCTTCTAGGCAGTCATGATTGGTCTTGGGTGCACAATGACTCTGCATATCCAGTTAGAATCCATCTCTAGGAGTGAGGGTCAGATGCTGGGAGGGAGAGGGAATCTTTACCCTGTAAATGTGAATCTGTTAATTCCATCTATTGTTGAAACCACTTTAATTTGGGTATTCTGTTCCCTGAAACAAAAAGTTTCTTGACTGATACACAAAACCCAGTTCTGTCTGAATTCAATGCCCATACTCTTCTAAACTGGCAAAAGATTATATAATGCCATATTGAACACGATCAATGGACTTCCTCTTAAAAGTGGCATTGGGTACATCTTTTCCAACTTCATAGTAAAAAAACCTAAGAAGACGTAGAAAAATGGAAAGGTATGCAACCTTGGGAAGCAAAACTGATAGTGAAACTCTTGGCAGAATCTGCAAGGAAATTCCACTAGTCACAAGAGTGATGGAGCTGCATTGAGAACTATAAAATTATGGCCAACATATATTCTGATGTCTCGAACAGGACAAGCCTGCTATATAAGAAAAGTTAAGGAGAAATATTTTTCTCTTCCAACTTCCACCCCTTCACAGCCCAATGACTCCGTGCCGTGGCTGATCTCTGTTCTGTGGATGGGGATGTTTGTCATGACGGAGCATTGCTGACAAAAGTTTTGAGAGAAATGTTATTATCTTTTTTATATCTTATGCTCAGGCAATTTGTTGTTCTAGAATATGCAGTGGCTTAGAAAAGAATTCAGTCTAACTATTTCTTTAAAACAGTGATTCAAGATCCACTCCAGCCAATTGGGAAGGTAGTTAAAATAGAAAAATCAAGAGTGAGAACATTTTAGCATAAAATGACTGGCAATAAAAATGATTCTGAATGTCAGAAAGCTTTTTGAAAAACAAGATACGTATGTGAGAAGACAAAAAGAAGCATAATGAAAATGAAAACCATGGTGATGATACTTTTTCTTACTTAAAGGAAAATCAACAGGTACCATTTTGTTGTATCTTTAATAAAGAATATTAATGATAATAGTAATTTATAAATAAAACATTTTTTTTTCATTCTTAATATGTTCTAGGCACTATGCTAAGTATTTTCCCAATAATAATCTTATTTAAGGAATATAGGTTAAAGTATCTTTTCAAGTAACTTAAGTGTAATGTATCACACCAGTAAGTCCAATAAGTATTATGATAGGCCAAACTGTCAAAAAAAAAAAAAAAAGACTTCATAAGATTTAACACCAGTTACTCCTTTTCAGGAGTAACTGAAAAGTAATCAAAATGGAGTAGACAGATACTTTCTTACCATGATAAAAATATTAATTTTAAACAAGCAGTCAACATCATTGACAATGGAGAAACACAAGGGGCATTCCCATTAAAGTTATGAGAATTCCCAGAGATATTTCCTGTCCTAATTGTTTTCAAAGTTTTGCATAATACAATAAAATATGAAACAGAAATAAGAGGCATAATATAAAAAAGAACTCAGTTATTGCTTATTTGTAGATTATATCAATCATCATCTAGAAAACTGAAGATAAAAAACTAAAAATTTCTTAGAACCAGTAGAGAATTTAGTGAAATGGATAGACTTGAAACAAGTACGTAAAACAAAACCTTTGAAAACATCAATAATTAGTTAGCAGTCACAATAGAAAAAAAGATTCATCCATAGCTGTAAGACAAACACCTAGAAATAACCAAAATAGAAAATGTGTATAATTTATATGAAGAAATACGTACAACTTTACTGAGGGGTATACTTGAAAGAATATACCTTTTTTAAAACGAGAAGGTTAAATATTGTCAAGATGTCAACTGTTAAATATTTATATATAAGTTCGAAATACCTCAATCAAAATCTGATGGGTAATTTTAAGGATCTTGCAAAACCTTGTTGTAAAGTCCACCTGCAAGAATTAATGGGTGAGATAATGCAAGGACATTTTGAAAAAAAGGTAAAAATATCCAGTGATATTATGAAAACAAAGGTACTTGCCTGACCACATCGTGAAAAGATTTATACGGTTACAATAAATGAAACAATGTGATATTGACCCAAGAAATAATCAATGGAATAAAAGAAATACTACTGACTAAAACCTGATGCTATGTATCATATAAGAATATGACAAAGAAAGCATCATAGGCCAGTGTGAAATAAGTAAATTTAAGAAGTCATCTCAGAAAAATTGGTTATTTAAAGGAAAAGGAGCAATCAAATTAGATCCTCACTATCATATTCCCAAATAAATTCCATATGAATTAAAGAGGTATGTGTGGAAAATACTGTAAGAGCTAAAATAAATGAATAAATAAATAAAAGTTAGAATAAAATGCTGATTAACATATAACTCATCTCAGTTTGAGGAAGGATTTTCCAAGCATAAAAGACCATTCCTTCTACCTGGAGTCAGAGACCTTTTGTCAGTGGACCCAGCTAATGTCCTCAGAGTCAGGTATAATTCCATAGAAGAAATCACCAAGACTAATGGATTCAATTTAAAAATTGGAAACTTTGTACATCAAAGCACACTGAGCAAGATTAAAGGGCAAATGACAGTTGCGGGGAGGCTTTGCAAGAAACAGGGTAAAGATGAATAGTTTGACAATGTAAAGAAATATTAAAAAATACAAAAGAAAAATGTGCAAAGGACACAAAGAGTTAATTCCCAAACTGAGCAATACAAATGATCTATATAAGCATAGGAAAACAATGCTCATCTTTAATAGGCATCAAATAAATGGAACTTAGACAACGAGGCATCAGTTTAGCCATCAAATTGGTCAATTAAAATATTATCAATGTAGTGCAGGCAGGGGTTGATGAGCAGAAACTCTAAGGTACTGCTGGTCCTGTATAAATTGAAGTGCAAATTGACTTTAGGATCTCCAGTTATTCCTGTAAAAGTGGGATAATAATCTCAGTTATGGCAAGGGGTTGGATAAAGCAATAAATGTAAACTACTTAGAACAGTGTTGTAGTTAGGTGCCATCGAGTCAGTTCCGACTCATAGCGACCCTGTGTACAGCAGAATGAAATGCTGCCTGGTCCTGTGCCATCCTCACAATCCTTGCTACCTTTGAGCCCATTGTTGCAGCCACTGTGTCAATCCATCTCATTGAGGGTCTTCCTCTTTTTCATTGACCCTCTACTTTACCAAGCATGATGTCCTTCTCCAGGGACTGATCCCTCCTGTTAACATGTCCAAAGCATGTGAGATGAAGTCTTGCCATCTTTGCTTCTGTGGAGCATTCTGGCTGTACTTCTTCCAAAACACATTTGTTCGTTCTTCTGGCAGTCCATGATATATTCAACATTCTTCACCAACACCGTAATTCAAAGGCATCAGTTCTTCTCCGGTCTTTCTTATTCATTGTCCATGCATAGGAGGCAATTGAAAATACCATGGCTTGTGTCAGGCGCATCTTAGTCCTCAAAGTGACATCTTTGCTTTGTAACATTTTAAAGAGGTCTTTTGCAGCAGATTTGCAGAATGCAGTGTGTCGTTTGATTTGTGGTGGTGGAACGGTGTAGATGTCGATTATTGACATTGGTGAGTGTCGGCTGTGGAGTGGTGAAGAATTTCAGAAGACTGGAGAGCAAAGCACAAGTTGGTGAACTGATTGCACTGATTGGTGCAGGGCCACAAGGACTTGTCTGTGGACGAGGAGTGAGAAATGCAGTCCCTGTCTGCCTCCTGGATTTATGGGTTTAGAAGCAGAAGCCGTGTTACAAATGCTCAGGGAGGAGGGATTTACTGGGCTTTCTCCATGATGGATGGCACATCCAGGCTGAATCTCAGGACAGCCCATCACAAATCAGGCTGCCAGTTGAAAACTTACCTTTTCCAACGTTCCCTGCCCTAAACCCAGAGACCTGTGCCACCTTAGCCCTCTTCTCATACTTCCCTTCCCCAGCCACTAACTTGGCTTATTTAGAAGCTGTCCCAGAAACATATCGATGAAACCATACCTGATTCCAAGGATATTAACTGAGCCTGGTGGCTTGAGAACCCTTCCTCCAGGTGGAAGCTTTGGTATTTCTTTGTACCCCATCACTGTTGGATTCCATATTTCCTAATATCATTCAATTACTTGGAAACAGACAAAATATTCCCTTAGCCAGCTATGGCTGCCAATGCCTTGTCAAGAGAAGGCTGACCTTAAACATTGCTCAATAATTTATTGGACTTCAAAATGAGCTGGCCTTTAATACCCAGTTCCTCAGTGTTAGTGAAGTTAATGATTCATGATGTTTGAAGTGGTCACATACAGTGGGGTTGCTTTTGCAGATCAGGAAATTAACTAGAAACCTCACACCCACCATGTGCAGCTAAGCCCAGAAAGCAGCACCTCAAACTAAGAATGCTTTCTAGACAATGAGAAATGCAGTAGAGTATATTGCTGTAAAAAATCATCAAAACTCACTGAAATTTGTACATAGGTTTATTTTGAGAAATTATTCTATATGCATATAGGGAGACCATTTTGATTCCAGAACAAGCAAATGGCACGTGAGGTACAATGAGGCTTTTAAAGAGAAAAGGAAGGAGAAATATAGAAGCTCAACCCACTGGCTAATCTTAACGTGATTGATTGAACCCTGCCTTCTCCTCCTTTACGAGATCATCTGATATCAGATTACTTTTGATGTGGCTGCTAATAATTTGGCCCTCCACCCACCAACAGCCATGAAACTTTCTGAGATTTAAATTAGGACATAATGGCTTGACAACTGTCCTTTTTCTAGCAGGATTAAGACAAATTTACATGGCTGTAGAGCAGTTTCTGGCAGGCTTTTGCAGTTTGAGTCAGGTTTTTTATGGTTAATACTTGCTTTCGTGGATAAGAAAAACCATAAAATCAGAGTAAGATATCTGTTATTAATTTTCTTGTTCAACATTGGTACCTAATTTTAGACTAACAGGATGCTGTTTTAGTGTACAATCCAGTGACGTTAATCACGCTTACAATGTTGTACAGCACTTACCACTATTTCTTTCCAAAACTTTTCCATCACAGAAGCTCTGTCCCCATTAAGCAATAACTCCCCATTCCTCTCTCCCTCCTCCCCTTGGTAACTTCTAATCTACTTCCTGTGAATCACAATCTCTGGAAGAGGAGTCTGGGAGTCTGCAGGACTGTCTATTAAATTTTGAGAATCATTGGTTGTCGTGGTAATCTAGTGATGCCATAATAGAAACACCACAAGTGAGGGTGAGAAGGCAGGAGGGGACAGGACAGCTGGTAACAGGGAACCCAAGGTCTAGAAGGGGAGAGTGTTGACATGTTGTGGGGTTGGCAACCAACGTCACGGAACAATATAGGTATTAACTGTTTAATGAGAAACTAATTTGCTCTGTGAACCTTCATCCAAAGTACAATAAAAAAAATAGAATAAGAAGTGGGGACAGAGAATGCTAGGTGAATGTCTATCTGATAAATGCAAGTTGATAGTTCATATTATGTTTGGTATTAAATGGCAGTAAACATTGACTCTGACAAAAGCAGGAAAAAAGAAAGAAATACCCCAAGCGAGTGACTTTAACAAAAAAGTTGATTTTCTCACAGTTTAGGAGGCTGGAAGTCTGAATTCAGGGCGTTGGCTTTCTCCCTCTGTTGGCTCTGGGGGAAGGTCCTTCTTCCTTGGTTCCTTGGTGATCTTCATGTGGCTTGGCATCTATCTTCCCCCATCTCTACTTGCTTGCTACATCGATTGCTTAATCTGCTCTTTTTATATCTCAGAAGAGATTGATTTAAGACACACCCTACACTAATACTGTTTCATTAACATTCCCAAATGAGATTATAATCACAGGTATAAAAACTCCATTTTCGTGGAGTTGATTCCAACCCATAGCGACCTTAAGGGACAGAGTAGAACTGCCCCTTAGGGTTTCCAAGGCTGTAATCTTTATGGAAGCAGACTGCCACATCCTTCTCCCACAGAGCGGCTGGTGGGTTTGAACCGATGACGTTTCTGTTAGCAGCTGAGCACTTAACCACTGTGCCACCAACCAACCAAACCAGACTCGTTCCTATCAAGTCGATTCCGACTCATAGCAGCCCCTATATAGGGTTTCCAAGGCTGTAAATCTTTACGGAAGCAGATTGCCACATCTTTCTACCCACTGTGCCACCAGGGCTCCTTAACCACAGGTACAGGGCATTAGGATTTACAATACATATTTTCTGGGGACACAGTTCAATACATAACACTGTTCTATCTGGTCTTCTGACCGTGCTTTGAGAAACACTTTGTTGCTGTTAATTGCCATGCGGTTGGCTCCGACTCACGGCGCCCTTATGTATAACAGAATGAAACGTTGCCCAGTCCTTCACCATCCTCACAATTGTTGGTATGCTTGAGTCTATTGTGTGAGTCCATCTCATGGGGGGTTTCCCTCAGTTTCGCTGACCCTCTACCAAGCATGATGTCTTTTGCTAGCGGCTGGCCTTTCCTGATGATGTGTCCAAAATAAGCAAGCTGAAGTCTTGCCATCCTTGCTTCTAGGGAACATTCTGGCAGAACTTCCTCCAAAATTGATTTGCTCGTTCTTCTGGCAGTCCACCATATATTCAATATTCTTTCCCCACATCACAATTCCTATGCATCAATTCATCTTCGGTCTTCCTTTTTTGTTGTCCAGCTTTCTCATGCAATTGAGGTGATTGAAAAGACTATGGCTTATAGGGGAAAAACCAGAAGTTAGACTAGACTATTCCTTGCTTTCAGAGAACCGCAACTAGATTTAAGCCTGAAGGCATGTTTGTTTAATGGAAGTGACCTTGAATCAAACAAGTATGTAGATGTAAGGTCTTTCAAAGTTGTACTGCTTTGAAAGGAATGGGGGAAGGGTGATGGGTTTGAAGTTTTCTGTCTGAATTTCTTTCTGATTTCATTAGAACCATTAATATTTTACCTCAGACATCATTTGAAGAGTACTTTGAGCATGGGTCATGATGGGACAAGGAGTTGGCCCAACCCAACATCGTTATAGCCTGTTTGTCTGGGGCACCTGCATCATCACATGCATGTATGAAATCCATTTGTTGAGTTTAAGCCAGAGAACAATGGAAATTGTGGTGGGTGTATATCTTAGGGATGCAGCAATGACAGCGGCGGATACCTGTGTTATTCTCGGTAACCTGAAGGCCACGTTATCCCTTTACTTTGCCCTGAAAATCCTCTAAACCAGAGTTTCTCCAAGTAGTCTGCAGTCAACTCTCATTGGAGTCACCTAGGGTCAGTTGTTAAAAACACAGAACCTGGGTCCCACTGCAGACCTAATGAATCAGAATCTCTGAGAATGGGCCCCAGGAATTTGTATTTTTATTTATTTATTTATTGTGCCTTAAGTGAAAGTTTACAATTCAAGTTAATTTCTCATACAAAAATTTATATGCACATCGTTATGTGACGCTATTTGCTCTCCCTGTGCTGTGACAGCACACTCCTCCTTTCCACCCCAGATTTCCCATGTCCATTCAACCAGCTCGTGACCTTCTCTGCTCTTTATCTCACCTCCAACCAGGAACTGCCCATTTGGTCTCATGTATCTACTTGTGCTAAGAAGCACACTCTTCACAAGTATCATTTTATGTCCCATAGTCCAGTCTAATCTTTGAAGAGTGGGCTTTGGGAATGGTTTTAGTTCTGGGTTAACAGAGCATCCAGAGGTCATAGTTTCGGGAGTTTCTCCAGTCTCAGTCACACTGTTAAGTCTGGTCTTTTTCCTAGAATTTGAATTCTGCACCCTACTTTTCTCTTGCTCTGTCAAGGACTCTGTTGCATTCCCTGTCACGGCGGTCTTTGGTGGTAGCCAGGCACCATCTAGTTCTTCTAGTCTCAGGCTGACGGAGTCTCTGGTTTATATGGCCCTTTCTGTGTCTTGGGCAAAGGTTTTCCTTGTGTCTTTGGTGTTCTTCATTCTCCTTTGCTCCAGGTGGATTGGGACCAATTGGTGCATCTTAGATGGCTGCTTGCTAGCTTTTAAGACCACAGACGCCACTCACCAAAGTAGGATGCGGAACATTTTCTTGATAAACTTTGTTATGCCAGTTGACCTAGATGTCCCCTGAAAGCATGGTCCCCAGACCTCCACCCCTGCTACTCTGTCCCTTGAAGTGTTTGGTTGTATTCAGGAAACTTCTTAGCTTTCATTTAGTCCAGTTGTGCTGACTTCCCCTGTAGTGTGTGTTGTCCTTCCCTTCCACCTAAGATAATTCTTCTTTTTTTTTTTTTTAAAATATCTTATTGTACTTCAGGTGAAGGCTTACAGAACAAATAGTTTCTCATGCAACAGTAGCACACATGCTGTTTTATGACATTGGTTAACAACCCCACAACATTTTAACCCTCTAAATTCTCAACTTTTTTTTTTTTTTTTTTGGTGAAAATACACATAGCCAAAGATACACCATTTCAAAAATTTTTACATACACATTTAAGTGACATTGACTACGCTCTTCTAATTGTGCTGTTATTCTCACTTAAGATGAAGGCTTACAGGACAAAATAGCCTCCCATTTAACAGTTACTACAAATGTTGCCCTATAACAATGGTTAACAATCTCACAACACATCAACAATATCCTTACTCAACCTTGTGTTCCCTATCATCAGCTTCCTACTCCCCTTCTGCCTTCTGGCCCTTGTCACTGGACTCCTGTACCTCGTTAGTCTCATTTGGTTTTATGGGGCTGTCCACTCCCAGGCTGAACAGTGAACCTCGAAGGTAACTTCACCACTGAGCTAAAAGGGTGTCTGGGGGCCATACTCTTGAGGTTTCTCCAGTCTCCTTTAGGCCAGTAAATCTGGTCTTTTTTTTTTGTGAGTTAGAATTATGCTCTACATTCTTCTCTAGCTCTGTCCAAAACCCTCTGTTGTGATCCTGGTCAGAGCAGTCAGCAGTGGTAGCCGGGCACCATCTAGCTGTACTGGACTCAGTCCGGTGGAGGTCTTGGTAGCTGTGGACAATTAGTCCTTTGGACTAATCTTATCGTTGTATCCTGCTTTCTTAATAAGATAATTCTTATCTACTACCCAGTTAGTGAATATCCCTCTCCCTCCCTCCCCACCCTCATAACCATCAAAGAATGTTTTCTTCTGTCTGTAAACCTTTTCGTGAGTTCTTATGATAGTGGTCTTATACAATATTTGTTCTTTTGCCACTGACTAAATTCACTCAGCATAATGCCTTCCAGATTCCTCCATGTTATAAGATATTTCACGGATTCATCACTGTTCTTATCCTTGCACAGTATTCCATTGTGTAAATATACCATAATTTGTTTATCCATTGGTCCTTTGATGGGCACCTAGGTTGTTTCCATCTTTTTGCTATTGTGAACAGTGCTGCAATGAACATGGGTGTGCATATATTTATTCGTGTGACAGCTCTTATTTCTCTAGGATATATTCCAAGGAATGGGATTCCTGGATCATATGGCACTTCTATTTCTAGCTTTTTAAGGAAATGCCGAATTGGTTTCCAAAGTGGTTGTACTGTTTTACATTCCCACCAACAGTGTGTAAGTGTTCCAGTCTCTCCACCACGTCTCCAACTTTTATTATTTTGTGTTTTTTGGATTAATGCTAGCCTTGTTGGGGTAAGATAATATCTCATTGTAGTTTTGCTTTGCATTTCTCTAATGGCTAGCGATCATGAGCATTTCCTCATGTGTCTATTAGCCGCCTGAATGTCTTCTTTGGTGAAGTGCCTGTTCATAGCCTTTGCCCTTTGCCTGGGACCCAGTGCAGAGCGGGGAGGGGGTAGATAAATGGGAGAGAGGTTTTTCCCAAAAGGGGTGTTTTTTGAGTCACGCAGTAGGTAAGACTCACGTACTTATCTTTTGCCGATTGAGCACCGCTTTTCACTGGTTCTGGAGGTGTAAGTAGACTCTCTGCCGCTCGGTCTCTCCAGATGTGGAAAGCACCTCCCAAGTACCACTGCTTGCTTCACTTTGCACACCAACCGATCTGGCCTGATGGGTGCTGGCTCCCACCTGGTCAGGTCTGGCAACTCATCACTGCTTCGAACCATCTCTCCCTCCCCCTGCCACTCAGTCTGGTTCCTCAACTTTGCCTTTGATGTTCAGGGCTCCTAGACTGTCAATAATCAATTCACTTGTTTTTTCATGTCTTTGTCGTAAGAAGGACCACAGGAAACATCTGACTACTCTGCCATCTTGGCCCCGCCTCCAGGAATTTGTATTTTTAAATAGAATTTTCAGATTGTTCTAATGCACACTGAATTCTATACTTTAGATATGTGCTGTCCAATATCGCACCCAATATGGCAGCCATTAGCCACATGTGTCTATTGAGCACTTGAAATGTGGCAAGTGCCACCTATTGAAATGATAGTATTTTGGATTTATTGGCTTACATAAAATATATTATTAAAATTATTATCACTTGTCTCTTTTTACTTATTAATGTGGCTACTAGAAAATTTTTAAATGACATGTGGCTCACATTATATTTCTATTGGACAGATTATCTTATAAAACAGTAAGAATATTATTGGAGGATATTCTGGAAAGTTCTGAGAACAGGATAGTGAGTGAATGAGAGGACCCACCTTCAGAACTCAGGGAGGGAAAGTCTGGTTCATTTCTTAGAGATAAAGTTCAAATCCAACTGGGGTTAACAGCCTAAGGTCTCTGCAGAGTAAGATAACTTGGATAATATTTAAGAGCTTAGACTTTGCACTCTAACAGCTCAGAATCAAAAACTGTTCCCCACAATGTGCTTTGAGCAAGAGCTACCCCTTCTCTGGTCTCCATGCTCTAATCCTTAAAATGAAACCAAACCCACTGCCCTCAAGTCAATTCCGACTCATAGAGACCCCATAGGGCTGTAAATCTTTATGGAAGCTGACTGCCACATTTTTCTCCCGAGGAGTTGTTGGTGGTTTCGAACAGCCGACCTCTTGGTTAACAGTCCAGTGCTTTAACCACTGTGCCACCAGGGCTACTTAATCCTTAAACAGTTATAATAGTGATAATAGTAATAATAATGACATCTTAGATATAGTCTGTGGAACTTTTTTTTATCCTTTCTGAGCCTCGGTTGCTTTATCTGCAGAATGGGGTGGGGGAGAGATCCATCCACTCTGAAGTTTTGAGTGAGAATTAAATGAGATAATGCGGAGAGACCACTTGGCACGTTGTAGGTGATAACATGTTTGTTTCTTCCTTCTTCTCTGCAAATGGACTTGGCAACGTGCAAGGAGTAGAGTGATTTGAAGTTTTTTTTAATGGTGTAAAAACACTGGCTTTAGGGTCAAATTATCTAAGTTGGATTCCCAGTCATATCATTCACTGAAGCTAAGTAGATAAGTCACTAAGGGCTCCCTTAGCTTCAGTTTCCCCACAAGTAAAAATGGTTGTGTTTATTTATAATGGCAAATAATTACTAGGACTACCCTGTTACACAATTCCAGGGGGCACCATTCTACTTAGAACCCAAATGTAGTCCTGGAAGATACCCTAACTGAGTAGTCTTGGGAGATACCCTAACTGAAATAAATTATAGTACCTCTTTTTTTTTTTTTCAGTGGCCTTCGAGTTGGCTTTGACTCATGGCAACTTCAAGTGTGTCAGACAAGAACTGTGCTCCACAGGGTTTTCAATGGCTGATTTTTTGGAAGTAGATGGCCAGGCCTATCTTCCAAGACACCTCTGGGTGGACTTGAACTGTCAGCCTTTCGGTTAGTAGCCGAGCATGTTAACCATTTTCACCACTTAGGTACGTCTGTTGTTGTGTGTCATCGAGTCAATTCTGATTCATAGTGACCCTGTATGACAGAGTAGAGCTGCCCCAGGCTGTAATCTTTACAGGAACAGATTGCCAGGTATTTTCTCCTGTGGAGAGGCTGGTGGGTTTGAGCCGTTGACCTTTCAGGTAGCAGATGAATGCTTAACTATCACGCCACCAGGGCTCCTTCAGGTAATTCTAGACAATGGAATGTTATGGCCGTTAAAAAGTCACATCTTCAGGGAATGCTTAATGGCATGAGAAAATGCTTATGGTAAGGAATTAAGTGAAGAAAAGCAGGATGGAAATTTATGCATGGTGTAATTCCTATGTAGTTTAAAATATATTTGAGATTAGAAGCAACTAAACTGAAATGTTAACAGTAGATGTCACTAATTAGTGAGATTATTGACGTCCGTCCTACTTTTCTGCATTTTCCACAATAAACATATGTGGAAAGAAAGGGTCTTTTGTTGCTGTCTGTTCTCTGCACTGGTGGAGGGGGTCTTTCAGTGTAACAGCACATGGACATTGGAAGGGTGATTAATATTACCGAGAGAGGCTTGTTGTTTTGTATTTGTTTCATATGAAATTTGCTGGCCTCAGACTGAGAGTTGCCCAGGACAGAGAGGAAGAGGTGTAGGGGAGCTTTAAAATATCCAGGGGGAGTGAGTTTTGCTTACTTTGGCCTCCAGGAACAAAATCAGTCTCCACACCAATGCACAAGTGGAATAACACATGAACCAGAAGAAATGATTGTTGTTAGCTGCCAGTTCACTAGGCCTTTCTTCCTAGTCTGCCTTAGTCTATAAGCTCTGCTGAAACCTGTTCAGCATCATGGCAATACAAGTCTCCATGCACAGATGGGTGGTAGCTGTGCGTGAGGTGCGTTGACCAAGAATCAACCCTGGTCTTCCACGTGGAAGGCGAGAATTCCACCATGGAGCCTTCACTGCTTGTCTTTGGAGAAATGGTAGGGATGTGTAAAAGGAAGGAGCAGGGAGACTGAGAAAGAGGGGCTTTTTGGTTCCCTATGTTAAGGTTCCTAGGTGGCGCAAAGGGCTTGCTAACATAAAAGTTGATGGTTGGAACCCACCTAGTGGCTCTGTGGAAGACAGGCCTGGTGATCTGCTTCTGTTAAGATTTCAGCCTTAAAAACCCTCTGGAGCAGTTCTGCTCTGCACACATGGGATCACCATGAGTGGGAATCAACTCCATGGCAACTAACAGCATAACAAAGGTGGATGTTTAAGACTGAAAGGAGTTTTGCTGGGAGGAGGAAAGGCATATTTTGCACCACCCTGGGGATTCTGATGTGTTTGTGGTTGCCTCAGGATCAGACCAAGAAGCGCTGGTGGTGCAGTGGTTAAGTGCTTGGATGCTAACAGAAAAGGCTTTGAACCATTTGTTCTGGTTTGAAACCCTGCCAGTAATTTGCATTTCCACTCCTGGATACAGAATCAGAATCTACGTTTTAACAAGATCCCCAGGTGGTTCTTATGTATGATAAATTTTGAGAACCATTGCTCTACTAGTGGTCCTCAGAATTGGCCCCTAACCAGCAGCATTAGCATTGCCTAGGAACTTGTGAGAAATGCAAATTCTCAGCAGGTGTTTGAACCGGAATGAACTGGTTTGAAGCCCTGGTTCCAACCCACCAGCCACTCAAAGGGAGGTTGTGTAGTGGTCTGCTCACATATAGATTAACCAAAAACACCAAACCCCTTGCCGTCCAGTTGATTCTGACTCATAGCGACCCTATAGGACAGAGTAGAACTGCCCCCTATGGGTTTCCAAGGAGTGGCTGGTGGATTCAAACTGCCGACCTTTAGTTAGCAGCCAAGCACTTAACCATTCTGCCACCAAGGCTCCACCTCAGCCTTGGAAACCCTATGGAGAAGTTCTACCCTGTCATATAGGGTTGCTATGAGTCAGAATTGACTCCCTGGCAATGTATTAGTGAGCCTTAAGGAAGACGGACTAGTGGAAGTGAGCTTAAGAATGTGAAGGAGTTAGGCAGATGGACGTAGAATGATGGCGTGGAGGGAGGGAATGAATGTGTTACTGGCTCAAAGCCAAGAGAGAGCATAGCCAATTGGAGGAGCAAAAGAACTGGGGCCTGGATTGGAGAGAGAAGGGGGTGCGAATGGGAAATACAGCTGAATAAATAAGGAGAGTACTTTGGTGGTGCAGTGGTTAAAGCACTTGGCTGCTAACCGAAAGGTCGGCGATTTGAACTCACCAGCTGCTCCGTGGGAGAAAGATGTGGCAGTCTGCTTCCGAAAAGATTTATAGCCTTGGAAACCCTATGTGGTAGTTCTACTCTGTCCTGTAGGGTTGCAGTGAGTTGGAATCAACTTGATGGCAGTGGGTAAATGAAAGAGGGAAATCTCTGTTGGCTCAGTGGTTAAGTGCTCGACTGCTAACCGAAAGGTCGGAGGTTCGAACTCACTAGCTGCTCCATGGGAGAAAGATGTGACAGTCTGCTTCGATAAAGATTACAGCCTAGGAAACCCTATGGGGCATTTTTACTCTGTCCTATAAGGGTCACTATGAGTCAGAATTGACTTACAGCGAGGGATTTTTTTAAGGGTCAGACCTGGATCAAATCATGCATGTGTGTGGGAGTGACACGGCAGCATTATATCCATGCTGTCTTGCAAAAAGAAACAAATAAAAATGTGATAAAAACAGTAATCCCTGTTCTACCTACCTGACAGGGGTTGTTGATGAACCAAAATGAGGTAAATATGAATGCCGATGCTTGTGAAATGTGAATAGCCGTTTCCGTGGCTGGATCTGTGCAGTATTTCAGCCCAACAGCAGAAATGGCTTTTGTCTTAGCAGAGTCAGGTCCCTTGTTAGTATTTTCTGGCATTAACAGGGCTGCACTCACTCTCGGCTATTGACCTGAGGTCAGTCGTTTGTCACTGTGAGTACTGTTGCCTTGGAGAGATGGAAGCTCACTTCATGGGGAAGCTTTGCAAAATTTCCTGAGTCAAACAGACCCTGCCACAGGTCTGAGCAAATCGCTGGGGTTGAGGAGTGGACGTGGGGCTCTCTGATGACCAGGATACTATAGGCAGGAGGGTGAACAGGTATCTGATTTAGGAGACTTGGGGTCAGAGATATATCAATGAGGTCAGACTCTAAATACACTCTTGGAAATAGATCTTTATTCCAACATGGATGTTTTCTTCTGTAGCCTTGACATAAGATTCCGATTCATCTGAATTTAGTCCACTTGGAGGGTTTTTCCAACAGCAACCATATGACAGAATGTGTTGACCTTCAATTTATAATCATCATGTCAGATAGTTGAGCAGAGTTTAACCTGTGTTGGTTGTGGTTCAGAACTGTCTGCTTGGCTTTGGAAAAGGCAGGTCACGCTTTCAGTGTCAGTTTGGATTAAAAAAAAAGAAAGGAACTGGTGTGATGACAGGCCTCTGTTAAAAAAGGCAGAAGAGCACCAGGCAAAGAAGGGAGAAATGTCCAGAAAAAGGAAAGAAATCTGAGACATGAGGGAGTTCTGAAAACCGAGAAAGAAAACTGATCTGGTTAAGTATAAGTTTTTGTGGTTGTTATGGGTTGAATTGTGTTGAAACAGATGTGTTAATGGAAGTAGAATACTGTGTTATTGACTTTGAAGATGGCGGAAGGGGCCATGAGCCAAGGAATGTGGTTGGCCTCTAGAAACTGGAAAAAACAAGGAAACAGATTTCTTTTCCCTAGAGCCTCCAGAAGCAACACCACTCTGCCAACACCTTGACTTCAGCCCAGTGAGACTTGTGTTGGACTTCTTATAGAACTGTAAGATAATAAATTTTTGTTGTTTAAGCCACTACGTTTGTGGTAATTTGTTACGGCAGCAATAGGAAACTTATGTAAGTGGTATGACACTTTTTGGAAGGCTAAAGGACAATATATATCAAAAGCCATAAAAATATTTCTGCCTTTTTATTCCTCAAGGCTACCTCAGAAATTTATCATAAGGAAATAACTGAAGAAAAAGCCATGAACTTGATATTATTTATGGAATTCTTGGGTGGCACAAATGGATAAGTGCTAACTGAAAGGTTTTCGGTTCAGGTCTACTCAGAGGTGCCTAAGAATAAAGGCTGGGAGATCTACTTCTGAAAACTCAGCCATTGAAAACCCTATGGAGCACAGTTCTACTCTGCAACACATGAGGTCACCATGAGTCGGGACTGACTTGATGGCAACTAGTTTGGTTTTGGTTTTCATATTATTATAGCATTATTTTGGTACTGCCTCTGGACACAACATTATATAGCCAATATTTTGTAAATTATGAAAGCCAACTTGAATCTGACAATGTCAAGCATTTCAGAGCCAGAAAGGTGAAATAGGGAGTCAAAGAGTTGCGGGGAGGGAGCTAAATGAATACTTTCTTTTATAAGGATCAGCACAAAGCTGGTTCCTATGAGGCAGAGGTTAAAGAAGTCCCCAGTGCCCAACTTTTCCAAGCTACTGTACCACTCCATCCTCTCTAACATCAACTACTCCCTCTCCCCTCAGTACTCTCCCTCTTATCTTTGGGTTCCTTAATTAGATGCAACATCTCACAGAACTCATGAACTGTATAAAGAAAATGGCTCACTTGGTTGTGGAAGCTGGCAAGTCCCAAATTTGTGGGTCAGGCATAAACTTCTCCCGACCCACATGGCTGCAGGAGCTGATGAACCCAAACTGGCAGTTCAGACCACAGGCTGCTGGCTCACAAGGCTGCAGAAACTGGTAAATCAGGTCACATGATAGGCCGCCACCCCACAGGGCTATGGAGGCCGACGAATCCCAGAATCGATAGGTCAGACAGCAGGCCTCTGGGGATGTCAGTTGGTCATGAACCGGATGTGGGATCCAGATGCAGAGAGACAGAGAGCCTCGCCAGGACACACACATATTTTAGTTGCAAGCCGCACCCCAAGGAAGGGCATAACTTTAGTAAGGGTGGGGCTTGTGTCATGCCCTCCTGCAAGGTTGCGACTAAAGACACACCTTACACCAATCCTGCCTTGTCAACATGTAGAGGTCGGGATCCACAACACATAAAGTGGAGGACAATCAAGACACACCCTACACCAATCCTGCCTCATCGACATGTAGAGGTCAGGATCCCCAACACATAAAGTGGAGGACAGCCACAAAATACTGAGAATCATGGCATAGTCAAGTTGATGGGTAACCCCAACCATCACAGGTTCCCTATACCTTATTTGCGTAATCCCACTCAGTCATTGTGTATGGGTCACAAAGACCGTGGCTAGAAGGACCATATTAAGTAATTCATTGCATGGCAGGGGCCTTTCCTAAAACTTCTTAAATTAAACCATGAATACCCTATGTGGGTCTAGACGAGACCCTAGAGAATAACAAAGCTATGGAAAAATACAACCTTCATTTTGTGCTGGGACTTTAAAGACTTTCTAGCTCATTTTGAGGAGTTTTCATCAATTTTCTGTCTTGTGGTTTCCTTCACTAGACCTGACTGCTCCAGAAATAGGTCCATGGGTATTAAAATGCAGAGACATAGATTTTTAAATGCAGTAGGAAATATCTACTTTGGGAACTGCCCCTCTGCCAGCATCTTAACTGATGCCCATGAAAACTTGAGAACCGTTGCCGTACTGTTAAAATTATAGACTCTCTCATTCAATCCACTGGAGAGTTGGATTCAGTGGGCCTGAGGTTGGGTATAAGAATTTGAATTTTTATCAGGCAGTCCAGGAGATTCTGATTTGGGCGGTTTGTGGACTACTGTTTGTGAAACTCTGCCCTGCTGGAATCCCCAAACAATACCAGGTGTAGGACTCAGATGTGAAAGCCACTGCTGAATTGACCTCCCCCATAAATAGGGAGGTGGGGACCCCCCTCCACGTCTCCTTAGGAAGCTGTATGAGTTAATCCATTTCATAAACAAAGCCTGGGTTGCAATATTTATTTCCTAGGCAGAATAGTAGAGAGCCTGTCTTCCACCAGACTTCATCATGACACACGATGGAATGGTGCCGATGAAGAGTGATTGCACTCAGGGAGATTTTTATTATGTGATTTTGACTAACAAAGGGAAGAGAGAAATGAAATTAGATCCCAAGAAAGGATGACAGAGAGTGATCATAATGGAGCCGTATTGTTCCAAGCAGGTTCCTTTGCCAGAGCAGGACCCTGGGCAGAGGTAACTCATCAGCGGATGGTCGGGGACGGAGGGAAAGTGGCAGCCAGGGATGTGGCCACATGGAGAAGGGAGTGGCTGAGGTGAGAGAGATAGGGGCAAAGGTTCACCGTGTTGCAAAGAAGGCATGAGATTCAGAAACTTAATTTCTAAAAAATTAATTTAATACAGACTATAGAGCTTTTGGAGTCCCTGGGTGGCACAGTTAAGTGCTCGGCTGCTGTCCGGAAGGTTGGAGGTTTGAGTCCACCCAGCACACCTAGGAAGAAAGGCCTGGTGATTTGCTTCTGAAAAACCAGCCGCTGAAAACCCTGTGGAGCACAGTTCGACTCTGACACACATGGGTTTGCCATGAGTCGGAGTCAACTTGATAGCAGCTGTTTTTGGTTTTGTTTTTAAGAACCAGGAGAATCAGGCTAAGCAGTTTACAGAGATGAACCTCTCTGAGAGTCTAAGAACTGCTAGAAAAATATTGCTATCACTTTTTCAGCTACGAAAGTTGAGGTATAGAGGGGTTACATATATTACCCTGATCAGCCTGGTAAGTCGTGAAGCGAGGATTGTTGTTGTTGGGTGTCACTGTGTTGATTCTGACTCATAGCCACCCTGTAGGACAGAATAGAACTTCCCCACATGGTTTCCAAGGCTGTAATCGTTATGAGAAGAATGGACACTGCACATAGACCAAGAGGCAGTTGTTCATACAGAACAAGGGGACACTGCATGGTTTAAAATCAGCAAAGGTGTGCATCAGGGTTGTGGCCTTTCACCATACTTATTCAATCTGTGTGCTGAGCAAATAATCCAGGAAGCTGGCCTATATGAAGAGGAACTCGGCATCATGATTGGAGGAAGACTCATTAACAACCTGCAGTATGCAGATGACACAACCTTGCTTGCGGAAAGTGAAGAGGACTTGAAGCACTTACTGATGAAGATCAAAGACCACGGCCTTCAGTATGGATTACACCTCAACATAAAGGAAACTAAAATCCTCACAACTGGACCAATAAGCAACATCACGATAAATGGAGAACAGATTGAAGGTGTCAAGGATTTCATTTTACTTGTATCCACAATCAGCACACATGGAAGCAGCAGTCAGGAAATCAAACAACTCATATTGCATTGGGCAAATCTGTTGCAAAAGACCTCTTTCAAGTGTTGAAAGGCAAAGATGTCACCTTGAGGACTAAGGTGTGCCTGACCCAAGCCATAGTATTTTCAGTTGCCTCATATGCATGTGAAAGCTGGACAATGAATAAGAAAGACCAAAGAAGAATTGATGTATTTGAATCACAGTGTTCATGAAGAATATTGAATATACCATGGACTGCCAGAAGAATGAATAAATCAGTCTTGGAAGAAGTACAACCAGAATGCTCCTTAGAAGTAAGGATGGCAAGACTACGTCTTACATACTTTGGACATATTATCAGAAGGGATCAGTCCGTGGAGAAGGACAATCAGGCTTGGTAAAGTAGAGGGTCGGTGAAAAAGAGGAAGACCCTCAACAAGATGGATTGACACAGTGGCTGCAACAATGGGCTCAGACATAGCAACGATTTTGAGGATGATGCAGGACTGGGCAATGTTTCGTTCTGTTGTACATAGGGTCACTGTGAATTGGAACTGACTCGAAGGCACCTAACAACAGCAACAACAACAATTTTTGTGGAAGCAGATTGCCAGGGTTTTCTCCTGTGGAGCAGCTGGTGGGTTCCAACTGCCGACATTTTGGTTGGCAGCCAAATGCTTAACCATTGCACCAACAGGGCTCCTTGGAGCTATCATTGGTGCCCCAGAATTCAGAATTCTGAGCCCATTCTCGCATCCCTTTTCACTCCCCATTGACAGATGGAGAAAATAAAAGTCAGAAAGGTCAGGTGGTGATGGGGGTGATGGAGATAGCTCTAGGACCAAGATCTTCAGACTCCAAAGCCTAGGCCCTTTTCAGTATGCTAACTCCCTTGTAATGACCCACTCTCTGAGCCACTTCCTTTGACCCAGAAGAACTTTTGAAGAATCCAAGGAAATTAAAGAGTGATGCCCAGGCTGCTGGCCCCTCCTTGGCATCGTTAAGTAAGCTATTGAGAAGGCCAGGCCATCCATTTTCAGGAACAGCCTAATGATCACCCAGCAAGTCTAGTTACGGATGTGGTTCATCAGGCTACCTGGATATACTAGTGCAGAAAGCTCCCAGTCTGTCTCCGGCTGATGGATTGTCCGAGTTATTAATACGGAAAAGGAGGGAGATTTACTTTCGGTAGTGGAATTAAGGTGCTTCAGTGCACCCTGGACTAGTTGTTTTAAAATAACAGGGGACCAAGTTTCTCTTGGAAAAGGACTTAATTTTTATTGAAAACCTACCACCTTCAAATGGCCAGGAAGTTGAAGAACTATAAAACTGTCAAACAACCCCATTATTAAAAGCTTTATTTGACAAATCTTCCACTGCTGGGATAGCTTTCCCTCCTCTCTCACAAGAAATAAAACCACTCACTTATGCAAACTGCTGACAAGGAATGGAAACAAATGGACTTCTAAACTCGAACAGAGGCACCCCAACCCCTTCCTGCAGCTTAATGGAAGTTGGAGCCTTTCATAAATCTAGGGCTGCCTGGACGGAATGGTGGCTCCATACCTTCTCACCTTTCTCAGTTCACAGCTGGGGGAAATGTCCTTATTTCTAGAAGGTTCTGCATTAGTGGGAGGAATTTAAGGGCATGAGGACGTGCTTTATCCAGTCCTCCTGTATTAGTCATGTATTGCTGTGTAACACATTAGTACGAATGTCAAAAAAACCAAACCAAATCGGTTGCTGTTGAGTTGATTCTGACTTTTGGCGACTCCGCGTGTTACAGAGTAGAACTGCTCTGTAGGGTTTTCTTGGCTATAATCTTTACAGAGTCCCTGGGTGGCATAAACTGTTAAGTATTCGACAATTAGCCAAAAGATTGGCAGTTGGAACCCACCCAGAGGCACCTTGGAAGACAGGCCTGGTGATCTGCTTCCAAAAGGTTATAGCCTTGAAAACCCCATGGAGCAGTTGTACTATGCACACATGGGGTTGCCATGAGTTGGAATTGACTCCATGGCAACTAACAACCACAACAACAGTCTTTACAGAAGCAGATTGCCAGGCCTTTCTTCAGTGGCACTGCTGGGTGGGTTTGAACCACCAACCTTTAGGTTAGTAATTGAGAGCAGACAGTTTGCATCACTCAGGGACCTTTTCAGCGCAAACTTCAGGGCTTAAAATGACACATATTTAAGTTTCTATGGGTCAGGAATCTAGGCATGACTTATCTGGATCCTTTGCTTAGGAGCTCATGAGGTTGTAGTCAAGGTGTCAGCTAGGGCTGGGCCCCATCTGGAGGCTCAACTGGGGAAGGATCCACATCCCTGTTTGCATGGTTGTAGGCAGCAGTCGGTTCCTTGTGGTTGAAGCTTAAGTTATTTTGCTGGCTGTTGGCCAGAGGCCACCTTCAGCCCGTAGCCCTGCAGTTCTTTGCCACGTGGGCTTCTCCAACATGGCTCTTACTTCTTCAAGCCATCAAGGAGAGTCTTTAGAGTGAGTCTTCTAGCAAGACGGAGTCTTATATAATGTAAAGTAACTATGGAAAGGACCCACCACCTGTGGTGGCTTGCATGTTGCTGTGATGCTGGAAGCTATGCCACTGGTATTTCAAATACCAGCAGGATCAGCCATAGTGGACAGGTTTTAGTGGAGCTTCCAGACTAAGACAGACTGGGAAGAAAAGCCTGGCTATCTACTTCCAAAAGTTAGCAAATGAAAATCCTATAGATCACAGTAGAACATTGTCAGATCTACTGCTGGAAGATGAGGCTCCAGGTTGGAAGGCACTCGAAATATGAAACAATAGCCACCAACAATGGACTCGAGCGTACTAATGATCATGAAGATGGTGCAGGACGGGGCGACATTTTGTTTTGTTGTATGTGGGGTCGCCATGAGTTGAAGCAGACTTGACAGCAACTAACAACAACAACATAAGGAAGATCCAGTTTTCGACAGTGGGACCTCCCCGTTTCCAAACACCCCATTGTCCAGATCTGCACACAACGTCTGTTCAGTGCCTGCACGAGGTCATACCAGGTGCCTCGGTGTCTGAAACTCCCCAGTCCAAGCTCTGCTCATTCATCTTGGTTATCAAGTGATATCCCGCCTACAAAGTCTGGGGAGGAAACCACGGCCAGCTGCCATCTCTTTAATATTTAGAAATCTGCCTTGCTCTTTCTGCATGCCGCTATCTGTATTCATGGGCTCCAGTTTTCTGGGAATTCAGTGGGATGGCTTCTTATCTGTTAGCATGTCAGAAACAGGCACAAGGACAATCAAATGTTCATCTATTCACATCTGGTGTACTGCGGGGAACAGCGTTTAGACCCCTGCCGTGGTTAACTGTATAAATGGTTTCTATCTATCATCTAAATCAGAACTGCTTATGTGCAGAGCAAACTGCATCAGAGATCCACATAAGATCGGTGCTGGGGTGGGGGCCCCCCAACAGCCCACCCTCTTTGAACACTGGGGGCTCATAGAATTCTCACCACAGTCTTTTCTTACTTTTCCATCCTGATTCCGAGTTGTAGTTCAGCATTTAATCATTGCACAGTGAGATATACCTGTGTGCATGGGTGTGTGTCTGCAAGTGTGTGTGTCTATGTGCATATGGGCATGTGTACATGTGCATGCGTGTGTGCATGTGTGTGTGTGTGCGTGTGTGTGTGTGTGTGTGTGTCTTTGGGTCTTTGCATATCTGTCTCTGATTCTTGTATTTCTCACCGTGCCTGGTTATGTGTGTGTCTTTGGATCTTGGCATCATACATCATCTCCTGTATCCGTTTATGTGTTTTTCTGTGATTGTGTCTTTGCATATTTTTATGAATATTTTTTATTGTGGTAAATATATACAGGTAGTCCTCGACTCACAATGAGGTTCTGTTCCGACCACTCCATTGTAAGTAGGTTCTGACATAAGCTGAATACCTCATTTTTTCTTTTTTAGTTTTCATTATTATTGCCTTTTATTATTAGTGTCTTTATAAGTCTGATCTTTATTTGTCTTTGGGGGTTGGAAACATTACATATAAACTTAGATATAGTTTAATACATACATACATAGAAAATGTATAAATCTTAAGAAAAGTAAGTACCATTTGTCGTAACTCAAACACGTCTTAAGTCGGGGACTACCTGTATGTCACAAAACATTTGCCATTTCAACATTCGTCACGTGTACAATTCGGTGACATTAATTAGGTTTATCATGTTGTTCAACCATTGCCATTACTGTTTCTAAATTTTTCTATCACCCTGAACAGAAGCTCAGTGCTCCCTAAACAATGAGTCCCCCTTTGCCCGTCCCTCTCACCCATCCCTGATAGCCGCTAACAAACTTTGGTCTCTATATACTTGCCCATTCTAGATCTTTCATATATGCATTGTTTTTTGGCATCCATATGTCTATCTGTGTTTATTTGTGATGTCTCTGTGTGTGTTTGGGTCTTTCTGTGCTGGCAACACCTGCGTATCTGTGTGCTTGTGGTTTGCTGTATCTGTGGGTCTATCCTGGTGTACAGGTTTAGTGTGTGCACATGTTGTTCTAGTTTTGTCCCCTTCCACACTCCACCTCTTTCTTCTCTGGATGGAAGTAGACTATCCATTTTCAAGCTTGGGGAGAATTATCAGCTTGGACTGTTATGGCCTAGCAAGAGCCTCGTGATGACTCTGAGGCTTGGCTTCAGCTCTCACCCTCACTGTGCAGCAGCGTGCTGAATGGAACAGAATTGTTGTTGTTAGCTGCGTCAAGTCGGCCTCCGAATAATGGCGACCCCACGCACAATGGGAAACGCTGCCTGGTCCAGCATCATTCCTACGATCAGTTATAGATCGGACCATTACGATTCATAGGATTTTCAATTACTGACTTTGGGAAGTCGAATGCCAGGCCTTCCTTGTCCATCTTAGTCTGGAAGCTCTGTGGAAACCTGCTCAGATCACAGCAACATGCAGTCCTCCAGTGACAGACGAGTGGTCCACGGAAAGCAAGAATTCCAGCATTGAACCACTGGAATTTGCCCTGGGACAGAATTACCTGGGTTGAAATAACTGTTGCTCTTCTTTCTGCTACTTAGGGGCTTACACACAAGCCCCTTCCACAACCATCTTCACCAGTGCCCACAAGGGGAGGTGCTTAGAGGTGCCAGGACTACAGCAATCCATGCTCCTGCCAGCCCCAGGTGGACTGCTGCCCTGACACTTCCTTGTTCCCAGGACAAGCAGCCCAGTTGGTTCTCTGGACTGAGTTCTTGTGTCTTCTTTAACCAGCTCGCACTAGGCTTACCCTGGTTTTCCTGTCTGAGCTCCTAGGCAGGGTTCATTCCTCTTGCCTTAACATATCATCAAGAGTCAAGAGGATGAGGGCATTCATCATCATCATCATCAATCCACCATTTGGGTTTGTAGGGCACAAAAGCTTTGGTATTTTATACACATTACTGCCTTCAGTCGAAAAGTTAAACCCGCTGTAAAGGTAAGAGATTTTCCGTTTTACAGCAGCATCCAGTGCTGACTGAGCAATCTCAGTGAGTCAGATGGGGTGTTGAGCCCGTTACATGGATTTAACTATTTAATACTCACCACAACCCTGTGAAGTAGGGCTGCTTCTCTGCTCCAAACCCGCCAATGGCCCCCAGCTCACTCAGAGTAAAAGTCAAACCCCTTCCTATAAGACCCAAGTGACCCAACCCACGACCACTCTCCAGCCCCATCTCCCTCTCCTCTCTCCTTTGTTCACTTTGCTTCCATGACACCGATCTTGTCCACCCTCAAACATGCCTGGAACACAGACTCACGTGGCACCAGCTGTTCCTTCAGCCTGAATGCTTTCCTCTATAACCACCTGGAAGGACCCTGGTGGCGCAAAGGTTAAATGCCAACCGAAAGGTTGGCAGCAGGGGCAGATTATCCCGTAAGCAGGGCTAACAGTAAGCAAAGTATGCATGGGCTTAATTGTGCTTACTGACTAATCTGTAGTGAACAATTTCACATGGGTTTCACCCCATCAAAGATGTGAAAAAGAGGCAAAATTGTGCACTACAGATTAGTCAGTAAGCACAATTAAACCTGTGTGTCCCTTGCTTATGGGTAATCTGACCCTGGTTAGCAGTGTAAACCCACCAATGGCTTTGCAGAAGAAAGACCTGGCAATCTGCTGCTGTAAAGACTGTAGCCTAGGGAATCCTGTGAGGCAGTTCTCCTCTGCCACATGTGGTCACCGTGAGTCGGAACCAGCTCAGCGACACCTAACAACAGCAACGCGTCAACCTGGCTATCCGCCTCACTCCTTTCCTCGACAGTAATTCTCTAGCGAGGCTCTCCCTGGCACCCCTAACATTTCAGCCGCATTTCACCACCCCTCACAGCCACTGCTTGTCTTTATCCTTTTCTCCTTAGCGCTACTACTGTCTGGTATACTATACAGTTATTTGATTACTTTGTTTTCTGTCTCGCTGCTTGCATGGGCATAGGGATTTTCGTCTGTCGATTATTACTATGTACTTGGCATATAGTCGGCACTTAGTTTATATCTGTTGGATGACATACATATGACAATGCATGTATGAATAAAAAATTCAACAATATGAGGGGGAAAATTCTTCTCTCCCAAGAGGCAACTGCTATTGCCAGTTATCCCGTATCCTTGCAGAGATGTTCTCTACAAGCAAAAATGTGTGTGTGTGCATGTGTCTGTATCTCTATCTACTTCTCGATCCGTGTCTATATCTCTATCTGTATCTGTCCCGGTCTATACCTAACCCTATACCCATGCTGTTGTTGTTGACCCCCGACTCATGGCGACCCCATGCAAAATAGAGGGAACACTGCCCAGTCCTGCACCATCCCTCTAATCAGCTGCAGATCAGACGGTTGTGATCCACTGGGTTTTCATTGGAAGTGCCTTGAAACCTTTTCAGGGTCATGGCAACATGCAAGCCTGCACTGACAGATGACTGGTGGCTGTGCATGAAGTGCATCAGCCAGGAATGGAACCCAGGTCTTCCTCATAGAGGGTGAGAATTCTACCACTGCACCACCAGTGCCCTCCACCTATACGCATACCCATACCCACGTCCCTATCTGTCTGCCTGCCTGCTGTCTGTCTGTCTCTCTATCTTCTTTCTATCTTCACATCTATCTGTGTATCATCTATCTATAACATAGCAGCATCATAAACATACTGATAATATCTTGGCAATCCTTTCACATCAGGACGTGAGGAATGGTGTCAGTCATTTTACTGCTGGCGTATCATGTAATTATGAGAACATGCAAAACATTGCTTAGCCACTTGTCTGTTGATGGCCACTTAGGCACTTCCCGGTCTTTTGCTCTTGGAGACATGACTGCAATGAATAGCACAGTGCTTTCGTCATTTCTCCCAAATGCAAGCATGTCTGAGGGATGGATTCCTAGAAGTGGAATTGTGTTGGCCTACTTAAAAAAAAAACAAAAAACAGTGCTTGGCAGGTTCAGCTTCCTCAAGATGGGTGTTTCATAGCAATGCTCATCCAGAGGGTAACGGTGCTGCTGTGTATCATTATGTCACAATTAAAAATCGACTCATTATGTGGTTAATGGGGACTGGCAATGACTACAGATTGGAAGCACTGCCCCTGCAAACCCCCGCCCCTCCACTTTGGGAAGGAGCCTTGCAGCAGAAGCAGTGCGTGGCAGACAGTTTCACGGGATGATTTTCTGTTAACAGCAGCATGAGACCTAATTTTCTTTAAAAGCATCCCTGAGGTCAGGCTTTATCTTCTGCACTGTAAGCATCTCTCACTTTGACTTCGCCTATTATCTCACCAAAGCATTGATGGCTCAGTGATAGAATTATCTTCCATGAAGGAAACCCTGGTTTGATTCCCAGCCAATGCACCTCATGCACAGTCACCACCCGACTGTCAGTGGAGTCTTTCACGTTGCTATAATGCTGAACAAATTTCAGCAGAGCTTCCAGACTAAGACAGACTAGAAAGAAAGGCCTGGTGATCTACTTCGGAAAATCAGCCAGTGAAAACCCTGTGGATCACAATTGTCTGATCCACCATCAATCATGGATATGGTGTGGGACCGGGCAGTGTTTTGTTCTGCTGTACATGGGGCCACCATGAATTGGGAGCCAACTTGTCGTAGCTAACAACAGCTAATGACATTGTCTCACCAGAAGTTCTTTTTCCTCTTCTTGTGCAGTTGAATTTGGGAGGGATGCAGTCAGTAGGGCTACTTTCTACAGCAAGGGACTGGAGAGATTGTGTGAAGTTTGGGACATTACATTTTCCTCTTACAGACATGTTATCAGGAAGGATGAGTCCCTGGAGAAGGACATCATGCTTAGTAGAGTGTCAGTGAAAGAGAGGAAGACCCTCAATGAAATGGATTGACTCAGTGGCTGCAACAATGGGTTTAAACATAGCAATGATTGTGAGGATGGCACAGGACTGGGCATTGTTTTGTTCTGTTGTACATGGGGTAGTAATGAGCTGGAACCAACTCGATGGCACCTAACAACAACAACTGCTGTAAAATAGGAATAATCATACCTTCCCCTCCCAAGACTGTTCTTGGGATTTAATGAGCTCATTCATTCACTTATTGAAAAAATATTTACTAAACACTATCCATGAGTGAGGATATTCTAGGCACAGGGAATGTAGCTCTGAACAGCAGTGTCAAAGCCCTTGACCTCGTGGAACTTACTAACATTTGATATATTTTGCACTGTGCCTGGCCCATAGTAACAAAACCAACTGCTTTGGAGTCACTGTGACTCATGGCGACCCCTCATGTGTATCATGGTAGAACTGTGCTCCATAGGGTTTTCAATCGCTGATTTTTTGGTAGTAGATCACCAGGACTTTCTTTCAAGGTGGACTCGAACCTTCGATCTTTCAGTTAGTAGCCGAGCATGTTAACCACTTGCACCATCCAGGGACTGTCATAAATGCGGGCTTCTGGCATTTACCATCATCAGAGGATAGAAATAGATTTATCCTACTTAGGAGAGTCAGAACAGAGAGGGAGGTATTGGAGCTTGCTTTGAAGGATGAGGGCATGGATCTTTAGGAAGAGCAGGGGGCTGAGTGAGGAAACTGTCCTGGCAGAGGGACACCATGGGCAAAGGCCTGGGGCTGGGAGAACACTAGGATGTTTGCACAACTGCGGAATCTGCTTCAAAGGAACCGTAGGGTCATCCTTCTGCCCTGATGTCTTCCTGGTTCCTGTACCTCTAGTTTGGAGGCCCTGGGTGGCGCAAATGGTTAACACGCTTGGCTGTTAACTGAAAGATTGGAAGTTTGAGTCCATCCGGAGGTGCCTTGGAAGAAAGACCTGGTGATCTACTTCCAAAATATCAACCACTGAAAACCCTATGGAACACAGTTCTACTCTGATGCACATGGGGTCGCCATGAGTTGGAGTCAATGAAAATTTTTTTTAAATCTCCCATTTACCCCAACCGTGGTGGATTGCAGAGTCCATAACTCTCAGCCTCATTTCTTGTTGCCCAATGCTCAGTTCTTTCCTTGCTCAGACCTCAGCCTGAGCAGTTCCGACCCATCACTCCCCATGTCCAGCTGAGCTTTATGCCACATCACATCCCATGTCCATCCTCCACCCTTTCCATCTAC
This sequence comes from Dugong dugon, assembly GCA_030035585.1. Taxonomy (NCBI): domain Eukaryota; kingdom Metazoa; phylum Chordata; class Mammalia; order Sirenia; family Dugongidae; genus Dugong; species Dugong dugon. The sequence goes on from CM057470.1 coordinate 117,040,304, forward strand.
GAGCTGGGCATTTTAGCCAAAAAACCCATGATAGGCCAACTTCTGCTCATGTGTGTTCTTTGTCTGTTTCCTTATGGCCTTTAATCATTCTGTTTTGATTTGATAAATGAGTCTTGGCTTCTCAGAACTCTCCCGAAGACCCAGGGTGAAAAACATCCTTTCCAGTAGCTATTGCAGCTGTGAGGAAAAAATGCGTCTCCTCTATAGTCAATAAATCACTTTGTCACCTTAATCTTTTATTGATCTCAATAAAAGTTGTATTTTGTTTCTTAACAAAAATCCACCAGGGAAGACATCCTGTACAGCTGGGGGCATGATGAAAGTAGTGGTCAAGCCATCACCCCATATCATTATTTATGGGAGCAATAGATTTGAGGGGGCTATGGGGGGCATGAGACTAAGTAACCATTCTTGCAAGTAATACATCATATTTTAAAAGACACACTTGACTCCAGGTAGCCCACTCACAGACGGGACTCTGGAGCTGTATTTTATGCAGACTTTTATAAACAGGTCATAAACATCTGGCTTCTCCAAGCCAGGACGGCAGAGGCTCTTTCCTGCTCACGAGTGATACATCTATGCGGTCAGTTAAATTTAGAATATGGCAATCATTGTACCCGGGATGGCTCAGTCTCGAGGGGAGGATTATCAAAACAGGTTATTCACGGAGGAATGAGTAACGAAAGCTTGAATCAAGCTTTCGTTAAGGCTTGGAATGAATATATTTCCCCCTTGGTACAGAGGTAGTAAAGAATGGTCTCCAATGTTAATGTTTGTGTCTTGTTGATATTTCCCCGTGGTGTGGGCGAAGGGAGGGTTTGGTGATTTGAACTTAAAAAAAAAGGGCAAAGCAGAGCACTGCACACACACAGTACTTTTCTTTCTTGCCTACTCTTTTTAAAAACTCATCCCAGTTTTCATTTCCATCAGGGCTTTATCCCTGAACCCTTCCACTGTTTATTCTTACCAAACATCCTGTGATTTCCTCTGCTATAGGGTTATCATACTCTACTGCATGAATCAGGCAAGTTTCCCTGACTTCATAAAGCAAGATACAACTAGGCACATAGTAGGTGCTCAAAATATGGAGCTCAAGTTTGCCTCCATTTTTTTTTTTTTTTCCCATCTGGTTGATGGTTGTCACAGCACCTCTGGGCTGAAAAAAGTTTTGTTTTTTTTTTTGGGTGGGGGATTAAGTGTCATATCTCTTAAAGGACAGGTTTCAGCTGAGCTTCCAGACTAAGACAGACTAGGAAGAAAGACCTGGTAGTCTACTTCTGAAAAGAAGTAGCCAATGAAAACCTTATGAATAGCAGCAGAACATTGTCTGATATAGTGCTGAAAGATGAGCCCCCCAGGTTGGAAGGCACTCAAAATATGACTGAGGAAGCGCTGCCTCCTCAAAGTGGAGTTGACCTTAATGATGTGGATGGACTCAAGCTTTCGGGACCTTCATTTGCTGATGTGCCATGACTCAAAATGAGAAGAAACAGCAGCCAACATCCATTAATAATCAGAATGTGGAATGTATGAAGTATGAATCTAGGAAAATTGGAAATTGTCAAAAATGAAATGGAATGCATAAACGTTGATATCCTATGCATTAGTGAGCTGAAATGGACTGGTATTGGTCATTTTGAATCGGACAATCATATGGTCTACTATTCCAGGAATGACAACTTGAAGAGGAATGATGTTGCATTCATCGTCAAAAAGAACATTTTAAGATCTATCCTGAAGTACAGTGCTGTTAGTGGTAGGATAATATCCATACGCCTACAAGGAAGACCAGTTAATATGACTAATATTCAAATTTATGCACCAACCACTAAGGCCAAAGATGAAGAAACTGAAGATTTTTACCAACTTCTGCAGTCTGAAACTGATCGAACATGCAATCAGGATGCATTGATAATTACTGATGATTGGAATGCAAAAGTTGGAAACAAAGAACAAGGATCAGTAGTTGGAAAATACTGCCTTGGTGATAGAAAGGATGCCAGAGATCACATGATAGAATTTTGCAAGACCAACGACTACGTCATTGCAAATATCTTTTTTCACCAACATAAATTGTGACTACATGTGGACCTCGCCAGCTGAAATACACAGGAATCAAATCGACTACGTCTGTGAAAAAAGACAATGGAAAAGCTCAATATCGGTCAAAACAAGGCTAGGGGCCGACTGTGGAACAGACCATCAATTACTCATATGCAAGTTTAAGTTGAAACTGAAGAAAATTAGAACAAGTCCACGAGAGCCAAAGTGCGACCTTGAGTATATCCCACTTGAATTTAGAGACCATCTGAAGAATGGATTTGACACATTGAACAGTAATGACTGAAGACCAGACAGGTTGTGGGATGACATCAAGGACATCATAAATGAAGAAAGCAAGAGGTCATTAAAAAGACAGGAAAGAAAGAAAAAACCAGAATGGATGTCAGAAGAGACTCTGAAACTTGCTCTTGAAAGTTGAGTAGCTAAAGCAAAAGGAAGAAATGATGAATGAAGTAAAAGAACTGAAGATTTCAAAGGGCGGCTTGAGAAGACAAAAGTAAAGTATTATAATGACATATGCAAAGAGCTCAGGATAGAAAACCGAAAGGAAAGAACACGCTCCACATTTCTCAAGATGAAAGAACTGAAGAAAAAATTCAAGTCTCGAGTTGCAGTATTGAAGGATTCTATGGGGAAAATATTAAACGATGCAGGAAGCATCGAAGAAAATGGAAAGAATACACGGAGTTACTTTACCAAAAAGAATTGGTCGATGTTCAACCATTTCAGGAGGTAGCACATGATTACGAACTGATGGTTCTGAAGGAAGAAAAGTCCAAGCTGCAATGAAGGCATTGGCAACAAACAAGGCTCCAGGAATTGACGGAATATGAATTGAGATGTTTCAACAAACGGATGCAGTGCTGGAAGTGCTCACTCGTCTATGCCAAGAAATTTGGAAGACAGCTACCTGGCCAACCAACTGAAAGAGATCTGTATTTATGCCTATTCCCAAGAAAGATGATCCAACCGAATGTGGAAATTATCACGCAATATCATTAATATCACACACAAGTAAAATTTTGCTGAAAATCATTCAAAAGTGGCTGCAGCAGTATATCAACAGGGAACTGCCAGAAATTCAAGTTGGATTCAGAAGAGAATGTGGAAACAGGGATATCGTTGCTGATGTCAGATGGATCCTGGCTGAAAACAGAGAATACCAGAAAGATGTTTATGTGTGTTTTATTGATTATGCAAAAGCATTAGACTGTGTGGATCATAACAAATTATGGATAACATTGCAAAGAATAGGAATTCCAGAACACCTAATCGTGCTCATGAGGAACCTGTACTTAGACCAAGAGGCAGTCGTTCAAAAAGAGCAAGGGGACACGATAGCAAAACGATGGAAACAACCTAGATGCCCATCAACAGATGGATGGATAAACAAACTATGGTACATACACACAATGGAGTACTATGCAACGAGAAAGAACAACAATGAATCTGTGAACTATCTCATACACAACATGGATGAAACTGGAGGACATTATGCTGAGTGAAATAAGTCAATCACAAAAGGACAAATATTGTATGAGACCTCTGTTGTAAAAACCCATGAAAAAGTTCACACACACAATGTAACAATCTTTGTTGGTTACCAGGGATGGGAGGGGTGGGGGGGGAAATACTAAATAGGCAATAGATAAGTGGTATCTTGGGTGAAGGGTGAGACAGTACACAAGACAGGGGAAACTAGCCCAACCTGTACAAGGAAAGGTCATGGAAGCCCCATAGACGCATCCAAACTCCCTGAGGGACTGAATTGCTGGGTGGAGGGCTGTGGGGACCATGGTCTCAGGGAACATCTAGCTCAATTGGCATGACACAGCTTATTAAGGCAATGCTGTACATTTTACCTTGGTGAGTAGTGTCTGGGGTCTTAAAAGCCTGTGAGCGGCCATCTAAGATACTCCACTGGTCTCATCCCTTCGGGAGCAAGGGAGAATGAAGAGAACAGGATACAAGGAAAAGATTAGTCCGAAGGACTAACGGTCCACAGCTACCAAGGCCTCCACTGGACTGAGTCCAGTACAGCTAGATGGTGCCCGGCTACCACCACTGACTGCTCTGACCAGGATCACAACAGAGGGTTCTGGACAGAGCTGGAGAAGGATGTAGAGCATAATTCTAACTCACAAAAAAAAAAAAAAGACCAGATTTACTGGCCTAAAGGAGACTGGAGAAACCCTGAGAGTATGGCCCCCAGACACCCTTTTAGCTCAGTGGTGAAGTTATCTCCGAGGTTCACCGTTAAGCCTGGGAGTGGACAGCCCCGTAAAACCAAATGAGACTAACGAGGTACAGGAGTCCAGTGACAAGAGCCAGAAGGCAGAAGGGGACAAGGAAGCTGGTGATAGGGAACCCAAGGTTGAGTAAGGATATTGATGATGCGTTGTGAGATTGTTAACAATTGTCATAGGGCAACATTTGTAGTAACTGTTAAATGAGAAACTATATTGTTCTGTAAGCCTTCATCTTAAGTGAGAATAACAGCACAATTGGAAGGGTGTAGTCAATGTCACTGAACTGTGCCTGTAGAAATTTTTGAAATGGTGTATCTTTGGCTATGTGTATTTTCACCAAAAAAAAAGGTTGAGAAGTTAGAGGATTGACATGTTGTGGGGTTGTTAACCAATGTCATAAAACAATATGTGTACTACTGTTTCATGAGAAACTATTTGTTCTGTAAGCCTTCACCTGAAGTACAATAAAATAAATAAATAAATAAATAAAAATAAAAAGAACAAGAGGATACTGTGTGGTTTAAAGTCAGGAAAAGTGTGCGTCAGGGTTATATCCTCTTACCATATTTATTCAATCTCTATGGTGAGCAAATAATCCAAGAAGCTGTCTGTGAAGAAGAATGGGGCATCAAGATTGGAGGAAGACTCATTAAGAACCTGCGATATGCAGATGACACAACCTTGCTTGCTGAAAGTAAAGAGGGCTTGAAGCACTTACTGATGAAGATCAAAGACCACAGCCTTCAGTATGGATTACACCTCAACATAAAGAAAACAAAAATCCTCACAAGTGGAGCAATAAGCAACATCATGATAAACGGAGAAAAGATTGAAGTTGTCAAGCATTTCGTTTTACTTAAACCACAATCAACACCCATGGAAGCAGCAGTCAGGAAATCAAAAGACACACTGCTTTGGGCAAATCTTCTGCAAAAGACCTCTTTCAAGTGTTGAAAAGCAAAGATGTCACCTTTAAGACTAAGGTGCACCTGACCCAAGCCGTGGTATTTTCACTTGCCTCATATGCATGTGAAAGCTGGACAATGAATGAGGAAGACAGAAGAGTTGATGCCTTTGAGTTGTGATGTTGGAGAAGAATAATGAATGTACCATGGACTGCCAAAAGAACGAACAAATCAGTCTTGGAAGAAGTACAACCAGAATGCTCTTTAGAAGCAAAGATGGTGAGACTATGTCTTACATATGTTGGACAAGTTATCAGGAGGCATCAGTCCCTGGAGAAGGACATCATGCTTGGTAAAGTAGAGGGCAGTGAAAAAGAGGAAAACCCTCAACGAGATGGATTGACACGGTGCCTGCAACCAAGGGCTTCAGCATAACAATGATTGTGAGGATGGCGCAGGACCAGGCAGTGTTTCCTTCTATTGTACGTAGTGTTGCTAGCAGTTGGAACCAACTTGATGGCACCTAACAACAACAGTGACAACAACATCTCTTAAAGGAAGGAGCCCTGGTGACCCAATGGTTAAGTACTTAGCTGCTAACTGAAAAGTTGGCAGTTGGAACCCACCTACCAGCTCCAAGGGAGAAAGACCTGGCAATCCACTTCTGTAAAGGTTACAGCCAAGAAAACCCTGTGGGGAAGTTCTCCTCTGCCACATAGGGTCGCTATGAATCAGAACCGACTTGACGGCACCCAACAATAACAACGTCTCTTAAAGGAAACATATTAACTAAATGATCTCCAAAGCATGTTTTTAACTGTTAGTATAATAATATATATTGATATAGTATACTATACCAATAATATAATAATATATTCGTGTACTATAATATACCAGAAACCCTGGTGGCATAGTGTTTAAGTGCTATGGCTGCTAACCAAAGGGTCGGCAGTTTGAATCCACCAAGTACTCCTAGCAAATTCTTTGGGGCAGTTCTACTGTGCCCTATAGCATTGCTATGAGTCGGAATTGACTTGATGGCAATTTTTTAAAAATAATATACCAGTAATATAATAATATATATTGGTATAACATACCAATAATATAATAATATCTATTGGTCTTTCACTGTGCCAAGCACTGTGGGATCATAATAAAATAACTGGTTGCCGTCAAGTTGATTCCGACTCATGGTGACTCCAGGTATGTCAGAGAAGAACTACCTTCCATTGGGTTTTCAGTGGCTGACTTTTTGGAAGTAGATCGCCAGGCCATTCTTCTGAGGAGCCTCTAGGTGGACTTGTACCTCCACCCTTTCAGTTAGCAGCTGAGTGCATTAACCGTTTACACCATCCATTTATTGTGAGCCTACTATGTCCTTTGCTAAGCACTTTTCATGTATTCATCTTTGCATTCTCATGACAATCCTAGGATGTAGGTACTATTATTATTACCATTTTTTGGAAGAGGAAATCATGGCACAGAGAGGTTAAAAAACATTCCCAAGGTCCCCTACTGGTAATGGTGGAGCCCATTGGAACCAAGTCAACCTGCGTCAATAGTCCATGCTCCTCAGCATTTCACTTTTCTTGATCCCTCTAAGATTCTGTGATCTTAATTCTTCTAAAGGTAAAATTTTCATTAATATTAGTTCAAGCACTCACCTACCGTCTTTAACACCCAGCCAGGAATGGGATATGTTCTGGCGCCAGCGTAATCAATCTGGGGTGTTACAGGACATGTTTTACAAACTGAAGTTTGATCTCCTTTGATCAAATGGACCTTGGTTTCCTTGAGCACTGGATGCATCCTTACAACTGAGTTTCATTGTGAATGTCACATAAGCATCTCTGACTGTGAAGAAGAAAGATCCTCCAGTAGGACCTACCTAAATACCAGTTAAAGGGAAGACTCAACAGGCTGCCAAACACAATGCTTTCACAAGAGGGCTGATCTCCTTTTGCCTTCTCTCTGCTGTAGGATTGGATGCGTAAATTAGCACATTTAGCCTGGGATCAGCCAGAGGATAGAGAAATGACTCTGGAAAATTTTTTGTTCTTTCTTCTCCCCATCTATATGCAGCAATTTACCTATTTGCAGGCTGCAGAAAGCCCAGGTCTGTGCACATTTAGAGAAATACAAAGCACTGTATAAAACAAAGGGGGTTGTTAGTAAAACAGATGTGGGGTTAATTGCACTTGTGAGAGCGGCATAAATAAAACAACACACGTACTAGAAAATCCTTTTATGCTACTCAGATTTTACAAAACTGGCTTCTCTGCAAAGGTAAAGGAAAAAATAACAGAATTTCTGAAATTAAATTTCCTTTATTATTCAGATCGATGCTAACGGAGCCAATGATTTTCAACGTCTCGTTCATTTTTTCATTCAACAAATATTTGCTGAAGGTCTGCTCTGTGCTGGCTTATGTGCTCAGTGGTGCTTATGATAATAAAGAAGAATATCTAGCCCTTGTTCTCAAGGGGCTCCACGTTTAAATGCCTAGGTAAATATTTAGGGCAGTGCTTCTCTCTGGGGCAGGGGAGAGGGCAGTTTTGCCCACAAGGGGGAATTTGGCAATGTCTGGAGACATTTTTGGTTCTCACAGCTGCAGGGAGGGGTGCTATTGGCATCTAGTAGAGGCCAGGATGCTGCGAAACACCCTACAGTACACAGGACAGCCCTTTACAACAGAGAATGATTTGGCCCAAAATGTCAGTAGTGCCAAGGTTGAGAAATCCTAACTCAAAGTGTTAGGTTACGGATTCTATAATAAGGGCACACGCGAGCTCTACAGGAACACAGAAAGGAAGCAAGTAAATCAGCTTCAGGCATTGGGGAAGTGTTTATGAAGAGTGAATGTTTGAGCTCCGCCTTGACAGATTAATAAGAGTTTGCCAGGTCTGGAAGAAGAGAAAGGGCGTTCACAGCAGAGGGATCAGCACGTGCAAAGGTCTGGAGGCATGCAAGAGCGAGGTGTGTTTGAGGAATGATGATAGCTTCAGGGAGGCTGAGGCTTAGCCTGTGTGTGTGGTATTGCTCCTAGGTGACATCTCGCCAATGTAGACTCACAGTGACTCCATGTGACAGAGTAGAACTGCCCCAAAGGGTTTTCTTGACGGTAATCTCTACGGAAGCAGATCGCCAGGTCTGTCTCCTGTGGAGCCTCTGGGTGGGTTCCAACCGCCAGCCTTTCAGTTAGCAGCCGAGAGCTTAACCATTGCATCACTGGTAGAAGCAGGAAAAGGCCATTGGAATGACACTGTGCGTGCCTCCATTGCCATCCAGGACTCAGAATCCTTCAGTCAGATCAGGGGTCAGCAAACTATAGCCTAAGGTTCCAGTCTGGCCTGCCACCTGTTTTCACATGGCCCCTGAGCTAAGAATGTCTTTTACGTGATTGAATGGTTGAAAAAAAATCCAAAGAAGAATAATATTTTGTGATGCATGAAAATTACATGCATTTCAAAATTCAGTGTCCCTAAATAAAGTTTGTTGGAGCTCATCAACATTCATTGGTTTATTGATTATCTGTGGCTCCTTTCCTGCTACAATAAAAGTTGAGTAGTTGTGGTAGAGACTGTATGACCCACAAAACCTAAAATATTTACTATCTGGCCCTTCATAGGAAAAGTTTACTGGTTCTTAAGTTAGAGAGTAGAGAATGATGTGATCAGACCAGAGAAATCACCATGATAGCAGTTTGGAAGATGAGCTGAAAGTTGAGAAATCTCAGTGAAAGACTGTTGTTAATCCAAGCAAGATATGTATCAAGGTAATATATTAGTTGGGGGCATTGGTGGTTGAGTAGTAGAATTTTCACCTTCCATATGGGAGACCAACCTCAATTCCTGGCCAATGCACCTCATGTGCAGCCACCACTCATCTGTCAGTGGACGCTTGCGTGTTGTTATGATGCTGAACAGGTTGCAGAGGCACTTATAGACTAAGATGGACTAGGAAGAAAGGCCTGGCAATCTAAAGTCAGTCAGTGAAAACCCTATGGATCACAATGGTCCAATCTGCAGCTGATCGTGGGGATGGCACAAGACCAGGCAGCATTTCATTCCATTGTGAATGGGGTCTCCATGAGTCTGGGGCCAACTCAATTGCAGCTAACAGTAACAATATATGAGTCAGCACATGCTAGGTTGTGCTTTCATAACAAGTGAGCCCCAAGTCTCAGTGGCTTTCAAGGGTTACTTCTCACTTGCACTGCATGCCTGTTGCAGGCTGGCTGAGGTTCTGCTCCATGCCATCGTCACTTCAGGGTCCAGGCTGATAGAGGAGCCTTGATCTGAAACTTTCCAGCTCTTGTGGCCTAGGTGGTATAGACATGGTGAGTCATATGCTGGCTCTGGAAGAAACACATACACTTCCACTCTCATTTCATTAGCCAAAGCAGGTCTTATGGCCACTCCTGGGCTCCACAGGGCAGAGGTATATAATCCTCCACAAGGATGCCCACCACAGGAAGAAACAGAGGAGAGTGATTGTCTTGCCACTGTAGGGAGAGAACAGAGGGACTGGCCAGGTGAGATGGGAAGGAGGAGAGAGAGGGCAGAGTCTAGGTGACACTGGTGATAAGATTCACTGAGATGGGCAATGCAAGAGGAGTAAGATGGTGAACTCATTTGGGGCAAGTTGATGTTGGGGTATTTGTGGGTGAGGGTTCCTGGTTAGGGGGCTGGGGAAGTAGGTCTGAATCTCAGCGCAGGGGTGAGAAGCTAGAATTTACCATCTCATTCCCCCTTGTGGTTGTAAAAAGTGAATCTCTTCCTAAATTAGATGACAGGATAAGAAAAGCACTTAGCTCAGTGCCTGGCACAGGGTAAGGTATCGTGAAAGATCTTAGCAATGATTTCTTTTTCTTATGAACCATGGAGACAATGGGAAAAGCCCTTTAATGATTTACCTTGCCTAAGTGCTCGAATCCACCCAGTGGTGCCGTGGAAGAAAGGCCCAGCAATCTACTTTTCCAAAGAGGATAGAAACCCTATGGAGCAGTTCTGCTCAAACACATGGGGTTGCCATGGGTTGGAATCAACTCGACAGCATCGGGTTTGGTTTTTGATTGACTTTGGCCACATGGTCATTCTGGTAAAATTGCTTGACAATATACACAGTTTATTTGTTTCGTCCTGACCTGGAGCTGGTGTTATTAAGCAGTTTACTAACCTCCTTATTCATACTCAGCCCACAGCCACTCCTGTGTTGGGGTGGGACCATGATGCTATTAACCTAGAGCAGATTTCTGAATAATCTGAATTCTGTTAGGATTCGTATCTTTCCAGTAAACATTGAGTCCACCGTTAGCACCGTTCTTGAGAATGCCAAAGCTTAGGGGACATGACAATGTTCAGGAACCAGGTTGCAGAGACCATTTATCCTTTGTATTCCCCAGCAAGTTAGGGAGAGAAATACACAGAAGCCCAGACTGTAACACTGAGGGGTTACCCTGGGGAGGGTGGGGTTTCACCTTGGATGGAAATAGCAAATAGCGGTCTTGGTGGAATCTAAATTAAACTGACAGAGTTAAAATGCACACTCACACATTAATATAGGCTTTAACTCTAAAACTAGTAAATTTGGGGGATTAACACTATTAATTCATTCAACAAATATTAGAGTTCCCACTGTATTCCAGGTAGTATTCTAGAATTTAAGGAAATAGTGGTAAATAAGACAGACAAATTCTCTCTGCCCTTACTTCCTGGAGAAGGAGAGAGCTATGAATAAACCAATGGACATGTAATGTAATATGAGGCGGTCGTAAAGTCAATGACAATAAAAAGCAAAGAAAGGTTATTATTGTTAGGTGCCATCGAGTCAATTTTGACTCACAGAGACCCCATGTGACAGAGTAGAACTGCTCCATAGGGTTTTCTAGGCTGTAATCTTTACAGAAGTAGATCACCAGGTCTTTCTCCCAAGGAGCCGCTGGGTGGGTTTGAACCGTCTACCTTTCGGCTGGCCGCCGAGCTCTTAACCACTGCACCACCAGGGCCTCTTAAAGGAAGGTAGAGGGCTCATTATGATGTGGAGAGCAGTGTGTGCATGTGTGTGGTGTTCACGCAATGTGTATTACTTTAAACAGGATGGTCAGGGAAGCTCTCGATGAAGAGGTAAACACTTAGGAAAACATCTGAATAGAGAAGGATAGAACCATGCCAATACTGGAGGGAAAGATGCTCCAGTCAGTAGGAGCCCTGGTGGCACAATGATTAAAGTGCTTGGCTGCTAACTGAAAGATTGCCAGTTCTAATCTACCAGGCACTCCGTGGGACAATGATGTGGCAATCTGCCTCCATAAAGATTACAGGCTTGGAAACCCTATGAGGGCAGTTCTACTCTGTCCTACAGGGTCTCTGTGAGTCGGAATCAATTTGACGGCAGTGGGTTTGGTTTTGGTTTGCTCCAGTCAGAGGGAAGAATATGTGCCAAGGCCCTGGGGTAGGGATATATCTGGTATGTTCAAAGAGTAGCAGGGAGATGGTGTAGCTGAAAGACAATCTTGGAGGTGATTTCAGAAAGGGTATCAGGGAGCTGGTCGTGGGAAGGAGTCTGGACTTTACGAAGGCTGATGGATTGAGAGCAGGGGAGCAGGATGATCTGGTTTTTCGTTTCAGAGGGATTGCATGCCTTGGCTGCTCTGTGGAAGGTAGATTGTAGGATGGCAAAGTTGCCAATGGGGAGGCCATTTCTGTGGCCATTGTGGTTGTCCAGGGAAGGTGAGGGGCATTGTAGAGGAGGTGACACGTACATTGTTTGGGGATATATTTTGAGGTTACAGTAAATAGAATTTGCTGATTGATTGCACGTGGAGTGTGGGAGAATGACAGGTGTCGACAATGACTCCAGGGTTTTTGGAAAGAGTAACTGGGTGCTGTCATCTACAGAAATGAGGGACACTAGGGGAAGAGCTGGCTTTGCTGGGTCAAGATTCCACAGCCCTCTGCATAACGAGGGCCATGGCTTCAGGAATGACTTATAGCCCTGTACCTCTTGACATTTTGCAAAAACAATTTCCCGTCAGCCGAGGAGCTAGGCAGGACCAGTGCTATTTATTTCCGTTTTGCAAATGAAAATAACCAAGGCTCAGAAGGAGAAAGCCAGAGACAGAGTAACAGACAGAACTAGTTGAAGCACAAGACAGAAACCTGTGTCAGCCAACACCCGCCCCAAACAAAGCATGTCAGCTCTCGTGAATGGAGTATCGGAGGATGTCACTGCCTTTCGTCTGGCTGGGATAGATGGTGAGAATTGCCCATCTGTCCGTCCATCCATCGTCTGTCTATCCCAAACCCAGGTGCCAGCTCTGAGCCCCCAGAAGGAGGACTCAGCAGGCTCAGTGCTGTGTTCTCCCAGGATGACCCTCCTTCCACTTGTTGGAAGACTCCTGCAGTCACGTCACAGCGGGGTCCACAAAGCTGGGAGATGGAGGGTTTGGCGAGTTGGCTGACAGGCTCTGATTTAATTCTGATCTGGGAGAGGGGAATCCATCTGAACCCTGTCACCTCTCTCCCAGCAGAGATTGCCTTCTTGCTGCTCGGGAAAGATAAAGAACTCCCCGCCTCCCAGAGAGGCTTTCTCCCTGCAGCCATTCACAGCCAGACTTTCTGGGACAGAAATCCCCCACACTCAGCCCCAGCTGGAGCCCAGCTTAGAGGGGGGACACTGCATCGTGTGGTGACAGGAGGGTTCTCAGCGAGGTGCCCCATCCCTTGGCATGCCACCCGTTAAAAGTTGTGCTCAAGGTCTCTACCCATCATCATTGCCTCTGCCTGTTCCTCTTGGAACATGCACACACCCCAAACTTGGTGCTGTTATTTATGTCTTCCTGTGAGTGGCATTAAGGAGCCCCTGGGTGGTGCAACCGGTTAAGTACTCAGCTACAAATCAAAAGTTTGGTGGTTTGAATCTCCTCAGAGGTGCCTCGGAAGAAAGGCCTGGAGATCTGCTTTTGAAAGATCACAGCCGTTGAAAACCCTGTGGAGCATAGTTCTACTCTGACACACATGAGGGTGCCATGACTCGGAATCGACTCGATGGCAGATGGTTTGGTTTTGGGTTGGTGAGTGGTATTTTCACATCCCTTTTTGTTAACATTTCCTCCTCTCTGGGCCTCCCTGACACCACATCTGCTGGTTTCCTTCCTACCTCGTTGGCTGCTCCTTCTTAGGCTTCTTTGCTGATATAGCCCTTACCCTCTCTGCCAACCTCAAAATGTTGGCAGTCCTCAGGCATCAGTCAATGGGTCCTCTTTTCAACTGTTTAGTCTCTCCCTAGGTAAGCTCTCATCCATTCACTGAGGTGCAGAGATTGGCTGCTGACCTGATGGTCAGAGTCCCAGAGTGGCGCAAATGGCTAACACATTCGGCTGCTAACCAAAGGTTGGTGGCTTGAGTCCAACCCAGAGGCACCTCAGAAAAAAGTCCTGGTGATCTGCTTCCAAAAAGTCAGCCACTGAAAATCCTGTGGAACACAGTTCTACTCAGACACAAATGGGGTTGCCGTGAGTCGAAATCAACTCAATGGAATCCACAGTCCTGAAGAGATTTCTGTTTGCTATTGGTACTGGTACCTGGTAGTCATCCTCATGATCTGCTGCTCCTTCTTCTCTGTTGACCGAACTCCATTTGGTTTAAGTCTGGGCAGGCATGTGTTCAGGGAAAGTGGGCTGCCCTTCCATCTCCAGTGGATGATCTGCGACGGAATGTAAGCCAGTCACAGTAACCTCCTTACTCTTCGCCAATAAAGTAATTGGTTCGAGGTGAACGCATGACCCAGTTCTGGCCAACAGCTCCTTAAAGGAAGCTGGGGATGCTGAAAGAGATGTTCCACTCTAAAATTATTAAGTGTGAGTAAGGGAGAGTCACCCACAATCACACTTAATAATTTCAGCCATCCTGAACCTTTTTGTGTCTCTGGACACTTGAATACAGTCTTTCCTAGGCCTCGAATGTTGCCCGCCATGTTCTCCAGCTGATGGAGATGTTCCAGATCACAAGTAAATGCCACTTCTTCTCTGAAACCATTTTCGTGTTGAAGTCTCGGCTTTCTCCTCTCTGCTCCTGCAGTATCTCACACTTCCCTGTATCACAGGACCTCTCAGGTGGCATTGTGATTGTCTGTGTGTCTTTCCTCCTCAACGTTCAGTGTTTCCAGGACAGAGATGCTGGCTCATTTGTCTTCAGAACTATCACAGTGGATGGCTCTCTGCCAGACCAGAAGACAGTGTCTAATTAAAGGTGATGAATGAAAGTGTGACCTGGTGCAGCAAGAAGGGGTTGGTGATGCTGACAAGGTGAGGAGCGGAACAAAATGGGGGGGAACTTAGGGGTCACACGCAGCCTTATTTTCCTCTTGTTTGCAGGATGTCCAAATACCTTAGCATAGTATTTGGGGCCTTCATACTCTTGCCCCTCATTACCTCTCCGCCTGCAGTTTCTTGCCACGGGCCCACGCTCACATGCTGGAGCTTGGTGTTCTGTAAATATACACAGCTGTGCCTTTTCACTCGCTATCACACTGCCTGAGGTTTCTCCTCAGCTTGTTCACCTTGTCAAACTTCTATTCATCTTTCAAAACGCTGTTCCAACATCACCTTTCTAGGATGCCTTTTCAGACCAGCCCCAAACAGGGAGTTCAGAAACTCTTTGCTCTGGGCTACCTCTGTACTTTGAACATGATTTCAGGTGTGGCAGGTATGTGAATGGAAATCTCTTTAGGACTGTAGATTCCTTGAATCCAGGAATTGTGTTGTGGTTTGTTTAATAATGGTCCCCAAAGATATCCTCATCCTAATCCTGAGAGCCTGTGAATGTCACTTTTTATGGCAAAAGGGACTTTGCAGATGTGATTAAGTTATGGATCTTGAGATGGGGAGATTTTCCTGGATTATGGGAGTGGGCCCAATGTAATCACAAGGGTCACTCTAAGAGGAAAGCAGAAGGACCAAAGTCAGTAGTAGCAGATGGGTGATGGAAGCAAGAGATTGGAGTGATGCAGCCATGAGCAAAGGAATGGCGGCCCCTAGAAGATAGAAGAGGCAAAGAACAGGTTCTCCCCTGAAGCCTCCAGAAGGAACAGAGCCCTGAGGACACCTTGAGTTTAGCTCCCCAAGATTCATTTTGGACTTCTGAGCTTTAGAAATGTAAGAGGAAAAAATTATGTTGTTTTGAGCCACTACATTTGTGATAGTTTGTTATAGCAGCAATGGGAAACTAATACACATTCCTTCATATGTGCATCCCCAGTGTCTAGCTCACTGCCCAGCACTTTCTTGGCCCAGTAATGGCTGAAATGAATTCCTTTCACTGAGGCTGCTTCCAGTCTATCAGTTCAGAGCCTGCCGCTGGATATTCCAGGTTCAAACAAGATTTATTTGTTTTTTCCAGTGGGTAAATATAACAAATGGAGTCCCGGTGGTGCACATGGTTAAGCTCTCAGCTGCTAACTAAAAGGTCAGTGGTTCAAATCTACGCAGCAGCTCTGCAGGAGAAAGACGTGAAGGTCTGCTCCCGTAAAGATGACAGCCAAGAAAACCCTATGGGGCAGTTTTACTGTGTCACCTGGGGTCACTATAACACAGTAGAACTGTACTTTGAACACAATTTCAAGTGTGGCAGACAGATGAGTCGGAATCGATTCAGCAGCATCTGACAACAACAACAAATATCACAATAGTAATAACCTAACATTTTGAGTACTTACATGCTTTGCGTGCATTATCTCATTATACTGGATGCTAGAATTATTACACATCTACCCTGTGAGCTAGGTACTATGAGTATCTACCTGTACTTTACAGATGAGGAGCCAGAGGTGCAGAAGGTAAGTAACTTGCCCAAGGTCACAGAGCCAATAAAGGGCAGAGCCAAGATTCAGACTCAGACACTCTGATCCTGCACTGGGTCCACTTTGGAAACTGACAGTGTGTGCTAACCTGCTGTCAGTACTTTCTGCCATATTTCCTGTGGCCCTGTCCCAAATCTTTGCAGCACAGCTTAGAAATCTCGGAGCCTGCTGGAATTACTCCTGCCTCCTCCGGCTGCAAAGAACATGCCAGGATGCATCAGCGGGAGCCTGTGGCGCTGTCTTCAATCTTCTCCACACTCAGCCACTTCCAGCCTTGACCTTAGAGCCATGAAGACGATCCTTATGGAGCTGTTACTCAGAGGAAAATTGAAATGGTCCCCGTGGGGAGACTGCAGGAGTTTAGTTCCAGCCTTCTAATTTCAGATTGGCCCCAAGAAAAGAACGGTGCTCGCAGCCCGATTCGCAAAATTAGGTGAGCTCCGTCCTCTGCCTGTCTTAAGAAATATGGGCACTACTCTAAAAATCTTTTTTTAATCTCCTCTCTGGTCCATGTAACAGGAAATTGGTCTCTCTCATAGGCCGATAAATCTCCAACTTTTTATTGAATGTTAAAGAAGGACTTCAAGTCAAGTTCAAATCTCTTTGCTGGGAGCTTCTTACATAACACTGCAGCTCCGATACCTCAGGTCACGAAAGCTTTAAAAAGAAGGAGAAAAATGGAAAATCTCTCCAGGTCAGTGGCCCCAAGAGACGATTTTTTCTCCTTCGAGATAATAGCCTCTTTAAAAATCTTAAATGAGGCATTCCCTCTCTGGCTTGCACATTTTAATTGAGAGAGGAGGAGTAGCACACCTGTCTGATCCTGGGGATGGTGCAGGACTGGGCGGTGTTTCCTTCCATCGTGGGTGGGGTCCCCATGAGCTAGAGGCCAACTCAATGGTAGCTAACAAAAAACAATGTCTTCATTTTCTTGTGCTGCCCTAGCAGAAACACCACAAGTGGGTGCCTTTAAAGACTCCATTTGTGGCACAAATGGTTAAGTACTCAGCTGCTAACCGAAAGGTTGGAGGTTCGAACCCACCCAGCAGCTCCGTGAGAGAAAGGCCTTTAGAGGGACAGAAATCCGTTTTCTCACAGTTGAGGAGGCTCTAGGGAAAGACTCTGTGTCAGCTCTGGGGGAAGATCCTTGTTTCAGCTGTTGTAGCCCTGACATCTCTTGGCTCCTTGGTGATCTCCACATGGCGTCTATCTGTCCCCTCATTTGTACTTCCTCGTCTCTATGTCTGTGCTGCTCTTTATATCACTCAGAAATGATTAGATTTAGGACCCACCCCACGCTGTTATGCCTCTTAACATAACAAAGAAAATTCTATTCCCAAACAGGATCACATCCACAGGTATAGGGGTTAGGACTCCAACACATATTTTTGGGAGACACAAGTCAATCCCTAACAAACAACAGCCATCTCCAGATGGATCCCAAGTGGGCAGGCAGCAGCTTCTCTAAGAAGGCTAGTTGGCCAGTCCTTGACCTTGGAAGGAGCAGGGTCTGTGGCAGACGCTGGGTGCCACTGCCCAGATAGCCCTTCAGGGCTGAGTCACTCATTACCCTGCTGCCGGGAGTGTTGGCAGCTGACGCCGCTCAGCCACATCGCTAAAGTGGAGACGTCTTCATCTGGAGAAAGGGGAATCCCCCAAGGCCACACCCTGCCCCCCATGAGCTGCCCACTTCCAATGATTGGCCGTTGCAGGGCCTAGATTGGGGAAAACTCTGAAGGCCGCCCCAGCTCCAGAGCTCCCCAGAGGCCAGCCAATGCCTTTGCTGCCCCTGCAGCTGAGCGCAGCTCCTCCCTCTGCTCTGTCTGCAGCCTTCAATCTGCCTTGGGTATGGGTGCTGCTGGCACCCTGCAGTAAACCCCCTGCATGTGGATCTCAGCCTCTGTTTCCGAAGAACCTCACCTAAGATAGGCCTTCATGCACTAGCGTCTTCAAGAAACTTAGTAACTTTTGGTTGGAAAGACTGTTAGAAGAAAACATACACATGATAAAACCCCAAAACCTAACCAGTTGCCATCATGTTGACTCCAACTCATGGTGACTCCGTGTGTGTCAGAATAGAACTGTGCTCCACAGGATTTTCAATGGCTGATTTTTTGGAAGTAGATCACCAGGCCTTTCTTCCGAGGCACCTTTGGGTGGACTTGAACCTCCAACATTTTTCTTTTCTAGGGCTTTGGGATCTCTCCCCTTTCTATTTCTCTCCATGTGTCTGTCTTATTCTTCTTGTCCTGCAGACAGGCTTCTGTTTTCTCATCCTCTGGAATATTTTAGTGCTTATACTCTGTCCACTCTAGATCATGATCTTTCTGCTTCAAGTGCTAGGGATGAGTGTCCTAGCCCTAAATTCCCAGGAGAGAAACCTCCTAGGCTCCAGCCAAGGATGAGCTGTCTTTGCTTTGAGTACTAAACCAGTTGCCATCTAGTTGGCTCCAACTCATGGTAACCCCATGTGTGTCAGAGTTGAACTGTGCTCCATAGGGCAGACGTAGATCACCAGGCCTTTCTTCCAAGGTGCCTCTGGGTGGACTCAAACTTCCAACCGTTAGGTTGGCAGCCAAGTGCATTAATGATTTGCCCCACTCAGGTGCACCAGCCAGGGACTTATACATAGTCCAATCAGCTATGAATGGCAGCTCTCATGGTGGGATTGGACGGTAGCTTGTATTATTGTGAAAATAGTCTCTGCCTGTTCTCTACCAGCCTCTTCTTAGTGTGTGTGTGTGTTGGGGGTATTCTTTCCACCTCTTTGATGTTAGCTTGGCCATGTGATTCTCTGTCCAGTGACATGTGAGTGAAGTGATAAATGACTTCTGAGCAGAAGTTCTAAGAGCCATCACATGGATCATGTCTCACTCTTCTCCTTCTGTTATGAGAATGGCATTTTCCCAACAGGGGAAGCCCCTTTAGACAAGGATGTGATCAGAGCCACAGTTGACCCTCAGCCAACTTGCAATACAAGTGAGAAATAAACCATTGCTGTCACAACTCCCTGAGATTCAGGGGAGTTTTGTTACTGCAGCATAATCTCGCTAAAGCTGACTAATACGAGGATGTCATATGAGCATCACAGGCTGTGGATGAGGGCAGATTCTCAGGCAAGAGGGCAAGGTGGACAAGTGCCCCCAAACATGTCTCGATACACATGCTTTACAATTCCCTTGTAGGGTCTCTGTGTAGTTGAATTAAGACAATGAGTATAAATCACTTAAAATAAAGCTTGGCATATAGTAGGCACTCTGCAAATTTTAGTTCCCCTCCTCACTCTGTAAGTGTCATATTGGTGTATGTCACATCCAAGGTTATAGAGATTAAAAGTTAAGAGCAAAGATTTGACAGTTGAACTTCTAGGACTCAAATTCTGGCTCCACCCCTGACTCTCTGGTCCAGTCACTTAACCTTTTTGTGTTACAGGTGTCACATTTGTAAAACAAAGATAATAGTGTCTTCCAATAGAGTTGTTGAGAGGAGCAAATGTGATGATTTCTGTAACATGCTTTGTTGGTGCCCGGAATAGATAAAGCCCTTCCCTGTTGAAACACTGTTTTTACTGTTATCAATAAATCTTGAACACAGAATTCACATGTGGCTAAACCTGGATCACCACACTCATGGTTCACCAAATCAACTAAGAACATGTTTACTGGAAATGTCTCGGCAAGCTATAAACCCTCTAACGCAATCCAACACCCATTTAGTTACTGCCCTCTACACGCCAGATAGAGGGCGAGGCTCAGTTCTAGGCACCCTCTTTCCCACCGTCCAGTTTAAATGCTTACCAAGAAATGGGCACTGAAAGTAAAATATCCACTTCCTGACTGTCTGTAAGCCAAACTGAGTTACTCACCTGTCATCCTCACTAGTTTGTGAAGACAAGCCTCTAAGACTGGCTGGTAACCAGTTGCTGTTGAGTTGATTCCGACTCATGGCGGCCCCATGTGTGTCAGAGAAGAACTGTGGTCCATAGAGTTTCCAATGGCTGATTTTTTGGAAGTAGACTGCCAGGCATTTCTTCCGAGGCACTTCTGTGTAGACTCGAACTGCCAGCTTTTCAGTTAGCAGCCAAGTACATTAACCATTTGCACCACCCAGGCACTCCAAGACTGGTTGGTAGAGATTGAATGTATAGTATATAAAGCTGTTAGAATAGTGCCTCCAACCCACTGCCATTGAGTTGATTCCAACTCATAGTGACCCCATAGGGTTTCTGAGGCTATAAATCTTTGTGGAGGCAGACGGCCACATCTTTCTCCCACGGAGCTGCTGGTGGTTTCAAACTGCCAATCTTTCAGTTAGCAGTCGATTGCTTTAACCACTGTGCCACCAGAGCTCCTTAGAATAGTGCCTGGCACATCATACTTGCTATAGTAAATGTCAGCCTCTATTGTTATTATTACTACTACTATAGTTGTCATTATTATTATTAATATTATCATCTCTTGAGACTTTATGATCTGCTTTTTTTTTCTGTTTTGTCCCCTGATTTTTTCTTATTGTGGTAAAGCATACCCAACATAAAATTTGCCATTTTAACCATTTTTTAGTGTAAAGTCCAATGGCATTAGTCACACTCACAATGGTGTGCAACCACCGTCACTGTTTATTTTCAGTACTTTTCACCACCCCAAACGGAAGCTCTTTGCCCGTTAAGGAACAACTCCTCATTCCTTCCTCTCTCAGCCCATGATAACCACTAAGCTACTTCCTGTCTCTATACATTTGTCTATTCTAGATATTTCATATATGTGGCATTATACTGTATTTGTCCTTTTGCGTTTGGCTTATTTCACTCAGCATAATGTTTTATTTTTTTATCACTGTACTTCAGATGAAGGTTTACAGAATAAACTAGCTTCTCATTAAACAATTAGTACACATATTACTTTATGACATTGGTTACCAACCCCAAGACACGTCAACACTCTCCCCTTCTTGACCTTGGGTTCCCCATTACCAGCTTTCCTGTCCCCCCTGCCTTCTAGTCCCTGCCCTTGGGCTGGTGTGCCCATTTAGTCTTATTTTGTTTTATGGACCTGTGTAATCTTTGGCTGAAGGGTGAACCTCAGGAGTGACTTCATTACTGAGATAAATTGTCTTCCCCAAGGCAGGAGCGCAAACGGAAGGTTAATTTGGGGGGCCATACTCTCAGGGTTTCTCCAGTCTCTGTCAGGCCAGAAAGTCAGGTCTTTTTCTGTGAGTTAGAATATTGTTCTACATTTTTCTCCGGCTCTGTCTGGGACCCTCTATTGTGATCCCTGTCAGAGCAATCAGTGGTGGTAGCCAGGCACCAACTAGTTGTGCTGGACTCAGTCTGGTGGAGGCTGTGATAGTTGTGGTTCATTAGTCCTTTGGACAAATCTTTCCCTTGTGTCTTTCAGCATAATATTTTCAAGGATCATCCACATTTTGGCGTGTATAAGAAATTCGTTTCTCTTTCTGGCTGAATAATACTCCATTGTATGTATACACCACATTTTGTTTATGTATTCTTCTTTTGATGGATGCTTGGCTTGTTTCCACTTTTTGGCTGTTGGGCAGAGCACTGCAATGTACATTGGTGTACTGTCCCCTGCTTTTTAAAACATTCCATCTCCCAGACTCTTAACCCCGACTGCTGTTTTTGTTGTTGTTGTTAGAGCCCTTCTAGTTGATTCCTATTCATAGTGACCCCATGTGACAGAATAGAACTGCCCCATAGGCTTCCCTAGGCTGTAATCTTTAGGGAAGCAGATCACCAGGTCTTTCTCCCGCAGAGCCGCTGGGTGATTTCGAACCACCAACTTCTCGGTTAGCAGCTGAGTGCTTAACCAGGACTCCTAGTGCTGTCTTTAGAACCCCTGGATTTAATGTTGTCTGTGTCGCTAGCATTTGAGCATCAGTTCCTGTTGCTCTGTTGCCTCTGTGCTTCCTGGTAACCTGTTTTCGCCCTTGAATGAAGCTCTGGTCTCTCATAGGAAGGAGAGGAGTGGGCATTTGGACACACAAATTAGAGGGTGAGGTACCTGTAAGCTTTGCTTTGTTTGGAGAAGGGAGATGTTTCTCCAGATTGTCTTCCCCAAGGCAGGAGCTCAAAGGAAAGATTAATTCCCAGGAATATTGTCT
Source organism: Dugong dugon (assembly GCA_030035585.1). Lineage (NCBI taxonomy): Eukaryota > Metazoa > Chordata > Mammalia > Sirenia > Dugongidae > Dugong > Dugong dugon. The sequence continues at coordinate 117,062,505 of CM057470.1, forward strand.
GAAGACATTTCTCTACCATCTTTTCTCTAAAATGTAATCTGGAGAAGACATTACTGCAATATTCCAGTTGCCGCTGAGTTGACTCTGACTCATGGCAACCCTGTGTGTGTCAGAGTATAACTGTGCTCCATAAGGTTTTCAGTGGCTGATTTTCCAAAGTAGATCACCAGGTCTTTCTTCCGAGGTGACTCTGGGTGGACTTGAACCTCCAATCTTTTGGTTAGCAGCCAAGCTCCTTAACCATTTGTCCATTGAAGGACTCCCACTGCAATATTAAAGTGACCTATATTTGTGGCAAACTTTCCTCCCCTCCCAGCAGAGGGTCCCTGAACTATAGACTCCCTTTTCCAGATGGCTTTGTACGACACCCTCCGCCTTTAAAAAAAAATCAGTGACTTGTCTGATTCTACCTGGACTCCAAAGTAATATTCAGCTTACAGTCCCCTCCCCTCCCCCAAAAGCGAGTTATTTGCCAGATCCCAAATGGTCGGCAGTTGATGGATGGCGGGTGATTTCTACATCAGCACACCTTGGAGCCCCAGAGCTAACCCTCTGACAGCGTTAGCATAAAAGATTTACATTTATGTTACGAAGGCCACACAAGAATAATAATTTTAAAATACATTGCCTTGGCTGCTGGTGCACCCTGGGAAATCTAGTAGCGGCAGGCGCTCTGCCGCACTGTAATTACAAAATGGCAGTGCAGGAGAGGTTTTTTGAAGACAAGCGGCTAGAGACCAAAGCCATCTGCATGCCTTGGCGGACTGAAATTACAGTAATATATGAAGACATTACCTGAAAAACCCAGCACCATTTAAATGATTTACTCTGCAACCCCAGCAAGCTTTAATTTAAGGATAAAGTCATTCAGAAAGCTAATCTGATAGGGGAGGCATTATTTCTCACGGTTAAGTTAATTTACAGTGGCTGATTGTTGTGGTTGCTTTTGGTATTATTATCTTCCTACAAACAGATGATCTGCCAGACAGAAGCAATATACTGCTTAACACAGTGTCTTAATTCAGCGGGCTAGCTATCTGGGATAAAGGCTTGTTTATACGCAATAATAGGAAAGTCATTTTGAGGCCAGGTTGATAATGCTGATGGGGAATATTTTTTAAGGGAGGGAGAATGCACAATTACATAAGTAAATGAATCCTCAAGCCGTGCACTCAGGCGTCTGTGGGTGTCAAATCACTGTCCTGAGTGGCATTTTCCATGGGTGAGACCCTCCTTCCTTCTTTCACGGGCTTCCTGCCTTGTGGTTCTCTGCATGTTGACCCCAAGTTGTCCTCATGCTTGGCAGTCTCACTTCTTCCCTGCGGCCACCCCAAGTTCTCTGCCAAGCTCTTGAGAAAACCCTGCCGTGGGAGCCCAGTGAATTCAGCTATCCAGTCTGCTACCTGCTTTCCAAGGAAAAAGTGAGCTTTGTATTTGTCTTTGATGAGGCTTTTCATCTTGGAGAGATCCAGAGTGTGTTCCTTTAAGGGTTTTGAGGTACAAAAATAGAGGGAGTGGGTATTTGAAAGGGAGCTCATAGGTTAGGTTGTGGGTGAAACTGGAGAAATTGGCAGGGTTAGATGCAAACCATTTCTTCTGTTCGTTTTAGCTACGCTGCACGTAAGCGCAAGTTTCAGTCTCTTCTGACATACATTTTGGTCTCTTCCTTCTTTCCAATGACCTTTATTTTCTTCGCGTATGATGTCCTTGATGTCATCCTACAACTGTTCTAGTCTTTGGTCGCTGTGATGACTAAGGTGCGCCTGACCCAAGCTATAGTCTTTCAATTGACGTGCATGCATGTGAGAGTTGGACAATGAAAGAGGGAGATAGAAGGAGAAGTTACGCACTTGAATTGTGGTGTTGGTCAGGAATATTGAATATATCACGGACTACTCAAAGAAAGAACAAATCTGTCTTGGAAGAAGCACAGCCAGAATATGCCTTAGAAGCGAGGATGGTGAGACTTCATCTTGCTTACTTTTTTTTTTTAAATTTTATGGTGTTTTAGGTGTTAGTTTACAGCTCAAGTTAGTTTCACATTCAAAAATTTATACACAAATTGTTTTGTGACATTGGTTGCAATCCCCACAATGTGACAGTACTCTCCCCCTTTCCACCCCGGGTTCCCTCTGTCAGTTGGTCCAGTTCCTGTCCCTTCCTGCCTTCTCGTCTTGCTCTGGGGGAGGAGTTGCTCATTCGGTCTCATATGTTTGATTGGATGAACAAGGCCGTTCCTCATATGTGTTATTGTTTAATAGGCCTGTCTAGTCTTTGTCTGAAAAGCGAGCTTCGGGAGTGGTTTCAGTTCTGAGTTAGCAGAGTGTCCGGGGACCATATTCTCAGGGGTTCCTCCTGTCTCTGTCAAATCAGTAAGTCTGGTCCTTTTTCGTCAATTTGAATCTTGTTCTACATTTTTCTCGTGCTCTGTCTGGGACTCTCTATTGTGATCCCTATCTGAGTGGTCAGTGGTGCTAACTGGTCACCATCTAGTTCTTCTGGGCTCAGGCTAGTGGATGCTCTGGTTCATGTGGTCCTTAAGTCCTTTGGGCTAAAATTTTTCTTGTGTCTTTGTTTTCTTCATTCTCCTTTGTTCTGGATGAGATGGGACCAATAGATGTATCTTAGATTGCCGCTCACAAGCTTTTAAGACCCCAGATGCTACTCACCAAAGTAGGATGTAGAACATTTTCTTTATAAACTATGTTATACCAATTAACCTAGACATCCCCTGAGACTATGGTCCCCAACCCCTAGCCCCAGCAACTTGGTCCCTCAAGGTGTTTGGATGTGTCTAGGAAACTTTTATGCCTTTGCATTGGTCAAGTTGTGCTGACTTCCCCTATATTGTGTATTGTCTTTCCCTTCACCAAAGTTGACACTTGTCTACTATCTAGTTAGTGATTTCCCCTCCCCTTTTCTCCCTACCCTCATAACCATCAAAGAATGTTTTTTTCAGTGTGTAAACTTTTTCTTGAGTTCTTATAATAGTGGTCTCATACAATATTTGTCCTTTTGTGATTGACTTATTTCACTCAGCATAATGCCGTCCAGATTCATCCATGTGGTGAGATGTTACATGGATTTATCATTGTTCTTTATTGTTTTGTAGTATTCCATTGTGTGTATGTACTATAATTTTTTTATCCATTAATCTGTTGATGGACTTAGGTCATTTCCATCTTTTAGCTATTGTGAATAATGCTACAATGAACATGGGTGTGCATATGTCTACTTGTGTGGCGGCTCTTATTTCTCTAGGATATGTTCCTAGGAGTGGGATTGCTGGATCGTACGGTATTTCTATTTCTAGCTTTTTAAGGAAGCACCAGAAGAGAAAAGTGGTTTTCCAAAGTGGTGGTTGTATCATTTTACATTCCCAGTAGCAGTGCATAAGAGTTCCAATCTCCCCGAAGCCTCTCCAACATTTGTTATTTTCTGTTTTTTGGTTAGTGCCAGTATTGTCAGGGTGACATGGTATCTCATTGTAGTTTTGACTTGCATTTCTCTAATGGCTAGTGATCACATGTGTCTGTTAGCTGCCTGAATGTCTTCTTTGGTGAAGTGTCTATTCATATCCTTTGCCCATTTTTTAATTGGGTTATTTGTCTTTTTGTCGTGGAGTATTTTATAGATTTTAGAGATTAGACCCGTGTTGGATATGTCGTAGCCAATTTTTTTCCCCTAGTCTGTAGGTTCTCTTTTTACTCTTTTGGTGAAGTCTTTTGATGAGCTTAAGTATTTAATTTTTAGGACCTCCCAGTTATCTAGTTTCTCTTCTGGTGTTTGTGCATTGCTAGTTTTATGGTCTGCATACTATTTATGTCATGTATTAGGGCCCCTAGCATTGTCCCTGTTTTTTCTTCCATAATCTTTATTGTTTTAGGTTTTATATTTAGGTCTTTGATCCATTTTGAGTTAGTTTTTGTGTATGGTGTGAGGTATGGATTTTTTTTTTTTTTTAACAGAGTAACATCCAGTTATGCCAGCACCATTTGTTAAAGAGACTGTCTTTTCTCCATTTAATGGACTTTGGCCCTTTGTCAAATATCAGCTGCTCATAGATGGATGGATTTATGTCTGGGTTCTGTTCCATTGGTCGGTGTTTCTGTTGTTGTACCAGTACCAGGCTGTTTTGACTACCGGGGCTGTGTAATAGGTTCTAAGATCAGGTAGTGTGAAGCCTTTCACTTTTTTCTTCTTCTTCAATAATGTTTTACTTATCTGGGGCCCATTGTGCTTACTTTGGACATGTCATCAGGAATGACCAATCTCTAGAAAAGGACATCATGTTTTGTAAAGTGGAGGGTCAGTGAAAATGAGGGAAACCCTCCATAAGATAAATTGACATGGTACCTGTATCAATGGGCTCAAACATACCAAAGATTGTGAGGATGACACAGGACCAGGTAGTGTTTCTTTTTGTTGTACATAAGGTCACCATGAGTCGGAGCCGACTTGATGGCAACTAACAACGGATATAAACCCACTAGCTTTTGCAAGACTAGCAAGGGATGATAGTATGTTTTAGTGGCTCAGGATGCTGAGATGATTCCACAGCTCTGTTAGCGCAAGCATGAACACTTTGGCTAATGCATTTGCCTCATTTTCTAAGGAATATGCTCTTCAAAGAGGCACATTCTCTTGCCTTCTTCTGAGTTTATCTCAATACAGCAGGCATCACTTTTGCAAAGGGGTTGAGGGCATCCCTTCCCGCTGGTCCAGGAAAGGAGTTTGTAGGATAAGCATTTGTCAGAAAGGACCAGGAAGTCACAGATTCATGAAAATGAAAGGGAGTTAGTCAGGCCCATTCATAACTGGTTGTCACTTCTTGAGTTCTTTTTATGGGCCACGCGCTGTGCTAAAACCAAAAACTAAACCTGTTGCTGTTGAGTTGATTCCAACTCATAGCGACCCTATAGGACAGAGTAGAACTGCCCCGTACTGTTTCCAAGGAGCACCTGGTAGATTCGAACTGCTCATCTTTTGGTTAGCAGCCGTAGCTCTTAAGCACCACTATACCAGAGTTTCCTAGGTGCTGTGCTAACCCGCTGCTGTCAACTTGATTCCGACTCATAGCAGTCCTATAGATGGGTATTATTCCAGTTCATCACCAGTTGATAGAGGAACAATCCAGTGATATACATAACGTTTATCAAAGCAGAACTGCCCAGAGACTCTTAAAGGACATGTCTGACTTCCCCTGACTCCCCCTTCCACCCCACTGTCCCATCACACCCCTCTAAAAGTCCTGCAAGCAACATCCACTGGCGTTGTAGAAGTCTCCCTTGCCTGAAAGACTATGATTGCTCCATCAGGCCAATTCTATTAAATATGGGATCCCAATACACTGCGAGGCACCAGCTTCTCTTCTGCACACCATGTCCTCTTGTCAAGGGTGAAGTGGATTAATTAACGTGGTGGGTCTATCTTCCACCCAGCTGTCTTGTGCTGCAATGGAGACCAAGCAAAATCCATTAGATCATACCGAGAGATAGCGGAAAGAAGGTTTAGATTAAGTTTATCTCTCGAGGCAATTTTATTAGATAGATTAAGTTTCCGTTCATCTCTCCAAAGACCATAGTAATAACCAGTGTCATGACTTTCAAATCCTTTGGACTGCAGAGGGTAATCAAACATGGTTGTCTTTTTATCCCCCTCTTTCACTCTTTAGTATTCTACAATCCTGCCTCGTTCATCTGTCAAAGGGGTAGTATTAAGGGGATTGATGTTGACAAGTGATAGTACAAATTATGTAATGCTGATGACATTTCACTATCTGCCTTTGATCTGCAATTCCCACTCTTAATCACTCCTAATTCTATAAAAAGTATTGAAAGAGAAAGGTGGCTTTGCAAGCCATTGGCTCCAGCGCCTGAACCCCAGGGGCAATATAGGGTGAATTTGAAGTGTACAGGAGGCTTCTGAATTAGACATGGGGCCTGGGAAGATGGCCTGACTGACAGGAGGGGAAATTGAGGTCATCTTCCTACAACAGGCCCTTGGCAGCTGCCACTCGGGACTGCGTCGCGGCCTTTGGTCGTGCTGTGGTCACATGAAAAATTTGACATGTCAGGCCCGTGATGACAAGGGGCACTCTGTTCCAAGAACATGCCGTTTGACTTCTCCTCCATGGGGGATTCCATCCTCCCTTTTGTGGAATTGGATGGAGGATAATTTAAAGGGAAGGACTGAGCTGGTTTTGTAAAAGGAGGAGAAGACTAGGGGACAAGGGCTGTCCGTCCTGGGAGGTGTGGGTGGTAAGCTTTTGGCCAAGTCATTAAAGAGCCAAATAAGAGGAAACAGGTTCAAAATAAACAGAAGACACTTTCTGGGAGAAAGGAAACATACCTCCCTTACTCATAATATTTCCTTTCACATGGAAGAATCTCTGTTAGTATAACAATCCTGGGCTTTCTCCTCACTCTCTAGCTCTACCTCCCCAACAAACCTAAAAAAGAATGTTAATTCATAAACATGGGCTTTGAATTAAGAATGATGTGCTAGTCTTTAGTTGTGACCTTAGGTAGTTGTTTACCAGTTGCCATCAAGTCAATTCTGGTTCATGGAGATGCCATGTGTGTCAGAGTAGAACCGTGCTCCATAGGGTTTTCAATGGCTGATTTTTCAGAAGTAGATCACCAGGCCTTTCTTCTTAGGTGCCTCTGGGTGGACTTGAACTTCCAAACTTTCCATTAGCAGCTGAGTGTGTTAATAGTTTGCACCACCCAGGGACTCCAGATAGTTGTTTAACTTCTACGAATCATGGTTTTCTCATTTGCAAAATAGGACAAATAGCACCGATCTTGTAGGTATGTTATAACTCATGAAAAGGGTATAGTTCAGAGTCTTTCACCTTATTAGGTATTTAATAGCTATGGGAGTTCACAAATCTTTATGAAAACCTTTCTTATGGAGTCAGATTTGGTCTAGGGCTTTTCTTGACTCCCATGATCTGACGTGTGTCATGCGACCAATAAAATCTTTTATGATTCTTTCAACTGAATGGACTTTGGCTTAATTTACAGTCTTATGGAACCAGGGTAATGGGCAAATGGGAATGAGGTTTGATAGCTTTAACCTGGTTTATTTGCTTCACTCTTCTAGTAGATTTGTGTGATTTATTAATCACATACTATGTTTTAGGTTAAATAAGAGTCCTGGTGGCACAGTGGTTAAGCACTTGGCTGCTGACCAAAAGGTCAGCAGTTGGAACCCACCAGATGCTTCACAGGAGAAAGATGTGGCAGTCTGCTTCTGTAAAGATTACAGCCTTGTAAATCCTATGGGGCAGTTCTACTCTGTCCTATAGGGTCGCTATGAGTCAGAATTGACTCCACAGCAACGAGTATGTATTGGGTACTGTCATGGATTGAATTATGTCCTCCCAAAAATGTGCATAGCAGTTTGGCTGGGCCATGATTCCTGGTATTGTGTGGTTGTCCTCTGTTTTGTAATTGTAATTTTATGTTAAAGAGGATTAGGGTGGGATTGTAACACCACCCTTACCCAGGTCACATCCCTGATCCAATGTAAAGGGAGTTTCCCTGGGGTGTAGCCTGTACCACCTTTTATCTTACAAGAGATGAAAGGAAAGGGAAGTAAGCAGAAAATTGGGAACCTCATGCCACCAAGAGAGCAGTGCCAGGAGCAGAGCGCGTCCTTTGGACCTGAGGTTCCTGTGCAGAGAAGCTCCCAGACCAAGGGAAGACTGATGCATCACAGAGACCTTCCTCCAGAGACGACAGAGAAAGCCTTCCCCTGGAGCTGACACCCTGAATTTGGACTCGTAACCTACTAGACTGTGAGAGAATGAAGTTTTCTTTGTTAAAGCCATCCACTTGTGGTATTTCTGTTATGGCAGCACTGGATGACTAAGACAGGAACTTTTCTGGGCATTGAGAACATATGAAGGCTCAGTTGTGCTCAGTTTGTCAGTTTATTGGTGGAAGCAGTCTTGTTTTATTCATGTTGGCATTTCCATGGCCTGTTGTGGTATCTGATACACCGTGGGTGCTCAAATAATGTCTCCTGAATACATGAATGGATGAATGCATACAAGCCACTCATATCCTGCCCTAACCCCCAACACTGACTTGCTGAGGGCTAAGTCATTACAGGAAAAGTTTCTCAAAACATGAGAGAACGTCGTCACTTGAGACCAGCAGTCAAAGCTAGGAGGAAGAAATAGGATTCAAGGCCACATTTCACCATGAGGTAGTCTTTGAATGTAAAATAAAAACAAATAGGATTTTATTCATTGATTTTTGCCTACAGCCTGGAAAAGCCCTTATGTCAAAAATCACCTCCTCTAAATTATGCTTTGTCTTCTCATTATAAATTTTATTAACCACTCTTTTATTAGCAATCTTATTATAGTTGATCTGCACATGAATAGAAACAATTTACAAATGATCAGGGTTGGATTAGAGAAACCATAAACTCAATGCAAATTGTTACAAATTATTTACTGGCTTAGCACAAATCTGCATATAGATTGAGGAAGTCAATCAGGAAGGTACCTTCAGGTATTCTTCACAAGATATGATTGTGAAGGTAGTTGTCAACTGGTACGCATCGTGCGGAATAGAAATGAAAATAAATAGATTCATTTGTCAAATACACTTAGGTGTGAGTCTTCTCATTTAATCAGAACTTTGGAGTGCTGGATAGCTGGGGAAATAGAAAAAGGGCAAGGAAGAGGGGGGATTTGAAAGTGGGTTTACTCTAATGGTAAGGTTGGGAATCAGAGAGACCTAAAGAGATTTTGGAAAATCAAAATGGGGAAACATTGACAGAGCACATTAGAGGCTCCCAGAGTATTTCTTGTGTTTCATCTTATTAATTTTCCAGCAACTCTATGAAATAAGGAGCACTATCACTGCTGTTTCTCAATTGAGGGAACCAGGGTTATATGGTAACTTGACCAAGGTCACATGGCAATCAGGACTTGGATCTGTAACACCTATGCCCATATCTTAGGCTCCTCCAGTGGAAGCATTAACTATGCCCTCGGAGGCAGTTTTCTCGAGGCATGGAGGGGGTTTGGGAATAGATGTGCCGTCCTAATTCTCTACCAGCTCCGTAAGACTTGAATTAATCTAGCTTGTTCCTTTACTTCTCCTTTAGCTGAGGATCTGGCATGATTTAATGCAAAGAGCTCAGGAAGTGGGCATTCGGAGAGGTCAGCTCTTCGATGCAACTTGCTCCGTGACCCCAGGCAATTCTGCTCCCCTCTCTGGGACATGGTTTACTCAGGGGGCAGGATTAGGCTTCTCTAAACTTGCCACATCGTCTGTCAGTTTGTCACAGTGTGGTGGCTTGTGTGTTGTTTTGATGCTGGAAGCTATGCCATCAGTATTTCAAATACCAGCAGGGTCATCCATGGTGGACAGGTTTCAGTGGAGCTTCCAGGCTAAGACAGACTAAAAAGAAAGGCCTGGCTATCTACTTCTGAAAATTGGCCAGTGAGAATCCTATGGATCACAACAGAACATTAATATAGTGCTGGAAGATGAGCCCCCTAGGTTGGAAGACACTCAAAATACACAGTGGGTACAACAGTGGACTCCAGCATATCAATGATGGTAAAGATGACACAGGACCCAGCAATGTTTTGTTCTGTTGTCTGTGGGAGTTGCCACAAGTCAGAGCCAACTGAAAGGCAACTAACAGCAAGAACAAACTCTCTACACATTTAGTGACTTTAAGCCCAGGGTCAAAAGATGCAAAAACAGGATACCAGTGTGTATCCTCTACAGACCTATGCCATCCATTGATAAAGGGGAATTTGGTCAAAGCTGGAATTTCCCATCAATTTCCTACTCCTTCTCTTAGTGCTGCGTATTTCTCTCTGTCTAGTATTTCACAACTCCTCCCTCAGTCAAAACCTGCTCTCAATTCCTTTATTCATTCCCGGTAACTTGACTCATACTTTTCCCATGGATATTTGGCTTTTAATGGAGATATGCTGAGCAAATAATCCGAGAAGCTGGACTATATGAAGAAGAACTTGGCATCAGGATTGGTAGAAGACTCATTAACAACCCGCAATGTGCAGATGACACAACCTTGCTTGCTGAAAGTGAAGAGGACTTGAAGCACTTACTGATGAAGATCAAAGACTACAGCCTTCAGTATGGATTACACCTCAACATAAAGAAAACAAAAATCCTTACAACTTGACCAATAAGCAACATCATGATAAATGGAGAAAAGATTGACGTTGTCAAGGATTCCATTTTACTTGGATCCACAATCAATGCACATGGAAGCAGCAGTCAGGAAATTAAATGACAAAATTGCATTGGGCAAATCTGCTGCAAAAGACCTCTTTAAAGTGTTAAAAAACAAAGATGTCACTTTGAGGACTAAGGTGCGCCTGACCCAAGCATGGTATTTTCAATTGCTTCCTATGCATGCGAAAGCTGAACAATAAATAAGGAGGACCAAAGAAGAATTGATGCCTTTGAATTATGATGTTGGTGAAGAATATTGAATATACCATGGACTGACAGAAGAACAAACAAGTCTATCCTGGAAGAAATACAGCCAGAGTGCTCCTTGGAAGTGATGATGGCGAGACTTCGTCTCACATACTTTGGACGTGTTATCAGGAGGGACCAGTCCCTGGAGAAAGACATCATGCCTGGTAAAGTAGAGGGTCAGCAAAAAAGAGGAAAACACTCAAGGAAATGGACTGACACAGTGGCTGCAACAATGGGCTCAAACATAGCAACGATTGTGAGGATGGCGCAGGATGGGGCAGTGTTTCATTCTGTTGTGCGGAGGGCCGCTATGAGTCGGAACTGACTCCAGGGCACCTAACAACAACAATAACAACAACAACAACAACAATGGAGATCAGAGACTTCATCTAAATGGTGAAACACTGTTGACATTTCTGATCTTGCCATCAAATGGGAAAGGTTTTTCTGAACTCTTGGACTTCTCAGAGCACTGGAAATAGACCACATATGCAGCTCTATATTCTGTTAGGTTCCATGGATAGCTTTGTGGAACTGCAAGTGTTAAGGTGGAGACTGGGTGGGGTACCATTTCACCTTTTCCTTGGAGGGAAGTTTTCTTTATCCTCTTTTTTGCCATTGCAACATATCAACAATGAGTGAAAGAAATGCTAGAGCACGAGACATTCTCCGCCTTCTGCTGTCTTACCTGTAGGTCTGTGGGCAGTGCAAATGGTTTTCACCTGGCTACTAACCTAAAGGTTGGTGATTCGAACATGTCCAGCGGCACCACAGGGTAACGGCTTGGTGAGGTTTCTGTAAAGATTACAATCAAGGAAACCCCATGGAGCAGTTCTACACTGTAACACATGGGGTTGCCATGAGTTGGAATCCACTTGAAGGCAATGGGTTTTTTTTTTTTTTTTTTAACTCCTTACCTGCTTCTGGACACATCTCTCTTCATATGTATAACCAAAAACTCATTGCCATCGAGTCCGTTCTGACTCATAGCGACCCTATAGGTCGGAGTAGAACTTCCCCATAGGGTTTCCAAGGCTGTAATCTTTACGGAAGTAGACTGCCACATCTTTCCTCTGCGGAGCAGCTGGTGGGTTCTAACCGCTAACCTTTCAGCTAGCAGCCTAGTGCATTAACCACTGCACTACCAGGGCTTCATATGCAAGATGAGCATAAATATAATATTAATGATAACAAGAGCCGCATGTATTAGATGCTTACATGGGCTGGGCGTGAGCTAAGTGCTCTACTTGCTTTATTTATTTTATTTATTTGGAAAGTTCACAATAGGCCTATGAGCTGGGATTCTAACTCCCATTCTACAGGCAAGGAAATGGAGGTTTGGTGCAAGGGCGGGGGTGTCTTGTTTAATTACATACAGCTAGGAATTGGAAGAGGTGGGACTCTATCTCAGTTCTGTCTGATTTCGAAGTCTACATTTCATTTTACATAAATCTCCCTTAAGCAGTAAACGATCTTAATCTTGAGTGTGAGACACATGGGACTCTACCAGATAACCTTTCTAGATCTTTCCATCTCAGAGACTGAATTGATACATTCTTAGAGCTGAAATGTTCCTTAGAGAGCATTTGGTCCAACCACCCATGTTACAGATGAAGAAATTAAGGCATTGAGACAGGTAGTTTTTACAAACAAGTATGAGGAGGGAGGCATTGGGGACAACACTGTGAGCAACAGGAGGATGGGCAGGTGGGAAACCTTGATTCTTCTCCCCTTTCCAGACCCTCCACACAAGCTAGGTATGTTGTGCCCTGCCCAGCCCTAGAGACAGCCATTTGCATTGACCGCATGCTGGTAGACGGCTCCTCTCTTCTTCCAATTCCCTTACTCCCTCATATATGGCTAGGACATTTTCTTATCATTCTATAATTTTATTTCATAACCATTTCAGAGACAGAGGACATCTAGCATTCCTTTTTCCTTTCCTTGTTCCTTTTCCTAAAAGAGAAGCTGAGAGCTAGCAGAGACTTGGATTGCTGGCCTCAGTGGCTTTGGATGCTGCTAGCTAATCAGTCAGGAGCCACATTATGAATGCTTGGCGTGGATTTTCTTTTCTTCCTTTTCATTCTTTGTGTGGGTTATGTGTGTGTGTGTGTGTGTGCGTGTGCACACATACAGCTTTGCTGCTTTTCCACCAGCAAAGCGCTCAGGAGCTTGATGTAATTAAACAGCAGCAATATACTGTATTCAGGCTTGCTTTGTACACGAATCCTTTCCCTCACTCCATTAACAGATGCCCCCTATTCTGTGCTCTGCATTCGTTAAGCATCCCAGCACCTGGAGTGTTTTGCAGCCTGCTGACATAGTTTCCCCCAGACTGCCATCCAGACTCTGGGGCCCATAAGGGAATTTGACGTGGCTGTTAGCAATCTTCTGGGATGCTCTGAGTTATGCAGAATGAACTTAGCAAAGTCAATAGGGCCTCTGCAGGGACTTCTGGCAGTGATACCATGGCTAAGACTTGGTTCCTCTCGGAATCCTCAGCCAAAATCCTCAGGAGTTGAATTCAGATAAAATTGAAAGGTAAACTAATTATAGCAGGGCCATTTGTGCTTTTGTGGTTCAGCTTATGTCAGCATTTCCAGACTAAACTGCATTCTTTGGGGATTTCAAAATCTGCTTTAAATGTCTTTTTTCACCCTTACTATTATTCTCCCTGGTTCAGAATCCAGTCCCACTAGAGGCTCTGATATTTAGACAAATAGAGTTTATGTGTCATTCCTATCACTTATGCCTCAGGTGCATATTGTTTGTTGCACACACACACACGTGCACACTCACAAAAAGCCAAACGTACATACATGCTGTAGTAGTGAAGACAGTTTCCATTTTAAGGGATGGAAACCCAAACCAAACTGGTCAAAAAGGAAATTTACAGATTTATGTAAGTTGGAAGTGCAAGGGTCAGTCTGGTTTCAGAATGTCTGATCCTGGGACTCAACTGTGTTACGACTTTATCCCTTTGGCTCTCCATCCCTCATGTCTGCTTCTCTCAGCTTGGCATCCCTCTTCACAGGGGAAATAGCTTTACGGTAGGCAAGATGGCCGCCAGGAGCCCTGGAGCAGAAAGTGCCCTTCTTTCAACATCAGTCTCAGGGGAAATTCATTGGCCTTGCCTGGGTCATGTACTCATCCTTGGACTGATCACAATAGCTGTGGGAGGGATTAGCTATTGGCTGGCCCTTTTCACACACCCAGGGCTTGTGATTGACAGCACAGCTAAGGACCACGTGGAGTAGAGGAATCAGGGGTGTGTGCCTTCCTAGCTGTGTGAATTTGGGCAGTTCTCTTAACCTGGCTACTTTTCAGTTTCTCCAACTGTGGAATGTGTGACACACTATTTATCTCCAAAGGACTATTAATGATTAAATGAAATAATGATACATATAATAACCACTTATTGGGGAGCTACTAGTGATAGACACTTAATAGGCACTTTATTGTCAAGCTAGTCTTCCAGAAACATGTCAGGTCATGTAGCATGGGATGCGAATAAAAAGACCCAATGTGCAGAGATATGTGCAAATAAGCAGGTTTCTTTACTGTAGGATTACTCAGAGCCTTTAGCATGAATATTCCCAACTGGGGAGCATTTATGAAACTGATTTTAACCTGGACCCTTTTTTGTTCAAGGATTCTCTTAGGATAACAGTGTTCCACATGACCCAGTTTTAGAAGCATACTTTCTATATTCTAAAGTCCAAGTTCTAACTCAAGGCACACCATGGAGCTTTGTACCTGGCTTGCCTTGTGTTGGTCCCTCCTAACTATCTGTACTGAATTTCTCTTTGAGAATTTTCATTGTGAGATAACATGGAACACAGAATCAAAACCAGCTTATGTATTTATTGTGGGATCTGGTTGAGATCATCAGACAATGTCCCCATCAGGAGAAACTGCTCTCAGGCTTCAGTACCAGGAAACTGTGCACCTCACCCAAACATCTGGCTAATTTTAAATTTCCTGGAAATGGTTTCCCTCTTTGCCTTGGCTGCCAGGAAGCTCAAAGCCAAATGTAAACAACACTTCTAGCAAGTGCAGAAAACTTTTGTCATGTGTTTTATCTATAGCTCTATCCCTGACTATAACTTTGTTTCCTTCTCCTTATATTACCTTTACTTTGGTTTTTAAAAATTACTTATATTTATCTTGCTTTATTTCTGTAAATGACTCAGATCTTTGTGGGATGGAGATGGGGCTTCTTAAGTAAATAGATAAAATAAATGCAGGTGGGATCTTTCTATAAGGTTGGCTGGGCTAATGCCCTTTCTCCTTCCCTGCTAATGTCTTGGCTCTGCTTGGAGCCACTTCTTCAATTACAGCGCCAAGCTCCTGTTTTACAATGCTTCCTTTGAGCACATCTCATCAGGAACAGCTCCTCACTGCAGTCTCTTTGTTCACTGTCTGGAACCTTGAATGCCTTGCTTTGCCTAATAAATAACCCAGGGGCTCAAACTTGGCCTTAGCCTTTATTTAGAAAATGGAACTGGCAAAGCCCTGAAGCTGACTCAAAACCAAGGCCAATGGAAGGTCAGGCATCTCACAGGCATTTAAGGGAAGGCTGTATACTGCTCCACTTCCTCCCACATTTATTGGACATTTGTTTTTTACATTGAACCCTCTATGCTTGCTCCTAGCTTGGCACAGACAACATTGGAAAAGTCCCCTGGTCGTAGGGACTACTTGGTGACATTATTCCTACTCCTGGGTCTGGACGAAAAAGTTGATGCCAGCACGTGCAGGGCTGCGTTAAGTCTACGTAACCATCTGTGAAGTCTTGATTACCTTTTCCTTCCTGTTTCTTTCTACTTTCAATATTGTATGGCAGCTTTCAAAGGGATCTGAAAGAGCGAACAACATCCATCAGAAAGAGGCCATGATGTGAAATGAGCCCCATGCTAGTTCCAGACCTGGGTTCAGATTCTGGCTTCACTGTTATTAGCTGTGTGACCTTGGACAAATTATCTTTCCTCCCTACCCCTCAGAGTTGTCTCATCTAGTATTATTTTAAAGAGAAAAACCAAGAGCCAAATTCCTAGACCTGTCCTTGAGGCTGGTGAAAAGGTCCAAGGGTTCTGTGTATTGCACGGCAGCAGAAGTTGAATGAAGCCAGCACAATTTGGACAAGTAATCTTAAGTCTCCAAGTTTTGGTTTCTTCCTCTGTAAAGCAAGGGTATTCTCAGTGCCTGCCTCAAAGTGGTGGTATGAAAATTTCCTGAGATTGTGCCTCTTCTCCCCTCCTCCCCCATTTACCTAGTTAAGCCCCTTTGTGCTCCTTCATCAATTCTTGGTTGAGGAGATGCTTTCCTATGGAAGCCTTCCCTAATCTTTCTGGGTAGAACATATCCCCTTATTACAAGTTCCCATCACACTATGTACCCCAACACTGGTCACAGGTACAGAGTTACTTTGATTTACTTGTATGATTATTCAATGCCTGTCTCTCCCATTGGAGTCCCTTGGAGGCACAAACAGTTTGCACTCAACTACTGACAGAAAGGTTGGCAGTTCGAATCCACCCAGAAGTGCCTCAGAAGAAAGGCCTGGTGATCTGCTTCTAAAAGGTCACAGCCGTGAAAATACTATGGAGCACAGTTCTCCTCTGCAGCATATGGGGACTCCATGAATCAGAATTGACTTGATGGCAACTGGTCTCTCCCATCAGACGGTAAGCTCCAGCCACTGGATCCACTTTTCTTTACTACTGTATTCCAGTGCTTCCCTCCACGCTGGCACATAAAAGGGGCCCAATAAAGAGTGTACATGGGAATGAATGAATGAATGAAGATGGTAGTTGATTAGTGTCAATCAGAATCTGCAGAGGGGAGAGAGGAGGGTGCTAATGTGAGCACCTTCATAATACAAGCCAGGCATGATGCTACATGACTGGCCCCTTGCTGTTAGCCGCCGTTGAGTTGGTCCCCGACTCTTGTGACCCCTTGCACAATGGAATGGAATGCTGCCCGGATTGGATCTTTGTGATCCGTAGGGTTTCCATTGGTTAATTTTCAGAATTAGATGAGCCGGCCTTTCTTCCTAGTTCGTCTTAGTCTGGAAGCTCCAGTGAAAGCTGTTCAGCATCCTAGCAACATGAAAGCCTTCACTGACAGAGGGGTGGTGGCTGTGCATGAGATGTATTGGCAGGGAATTGAATCCGGGTCTTCTGCAGGAAGGTGGAAATTGTACCACTGAACCAGGCTGACACATTTAAAATTCGGCACAACCCCATGAGGCGGAGGTTGGGTTGACTTCATCTCGAATCCCCAGAACCATTGGAGCACAAACATAAGGCCCACTGAAAGCTGTTGGAATTTAGGAAAAATAAGTAAATGAACAAAGACATCTCCACTATACATACAGAGCTGGAAAGTCACCTGTAAAATAATCTCAGCATTTCTTGGGCAAAGGTTTGAGTCCTCCTTACATCCCATTTCTTGAAGGTACCAGGCTGCCAATCGACCAGGCTTCTAATGAGAAGTGCTGGTCCTCCCACCCCTTTCCTAACCCCAGCTCGTGGCATGCTCTTTATTTATTATACATGTCTGCATATTGAGATAATTGGGTTGTATAATATTGCACGCAGACTAATCTGAGAATGATTTCTGCTGAATAGAAATTACTTATTTTGATTCCACTGGGGTTTGTTTTGTCAAAACTCATGTAGTATTTAGCAAAGTAATCATTGTTCAATTGCCAAGCACAGGAAGTGTAAAATTATCCTAATAAAAACGAAAAGAATGAGGAGAGCGGGTGTCGCTGACCTCGTCAGCGTCATCAGTGATAGTGTGTTTCATCATGTTCTCAAGGCTTAACCTCAAATGCTGCCAGTGAAGATCACCATCTACCTCTTTATCTCACCGGCCCTAATTACGTACGCAATTTGTCATGTGGTTGTTCAAACAGAATAGAAGCAAAAAAAAAGAAGGAAAATATTTCTAAAATTGTTAAGATAACTGCTCAATAACAAATCAACACTCAAACTGAAAGGGGATGTTTTGAAAGCAAGGAGACTGGGGCTTCCAAATATAGACATGCTGTGTGCCTTCGAATTAGTTACTTACCATTTCTGAATCCAAGTTCCATATCTGTCAGATGAGGCCGGTAACAATACCTACCTTATGTTAGCCCCTGAGAGACAAGGATCTTGTCTTGTTCATTTGCCTCATTCCAAGGATTGTTGACCATTTGGCCCCTTCTTGCTTTGTGGGTGGAGTCCCTGGGTGGTGCAAACAGTTGAAGTGCTCAGCTGCTAACCAAAAGGTTGGAAGTTCAGATCCATCCAGAGGTATCTTGGAAGAAAGGCCTGGCGATTTACTTCTGAAAGATCAACCATTGGAAACCCTATGGAGCACAGTTCTACTCTGATACACATGGGGTCAGCATGACTTGGAGTCAATTTGACAGCAACTGGTTGGTTGCTTTGTGGGCAGCTTTGAAACAAAACATATCGTCATGGAAATCTTGAGGTACCATGTACAAAAAGAATCCATGAAGGAAAAATAATGAGGTTTTCCTTTGGCATCTTCATGTGTAAATAAAAATAGACTCACAGTTAATAAAAGTGCTTCATATGAATTATTCCCCTTCACACATGTGATGGCACTCCGAAGATGATGGAACATGCTCAAGGCCACACTATGAACCAGTGGGATTCAAACTCAGGTCTGAGGCCTTCTATTTCTTCCTTTTCCCCTGGCCAGCACTGATACTATGGGGCCCTTATAATGGAAGCTATTCCACTGTTATTTTTAAGGATTTGAGCTCAAGAGCTGTTACAGATGAGGCACCATGACAGACTAGCTTACCTACCTGGCAGGTGTGGGAATAACTAAGAAGGCTCTAGAATTGCAAAACCTGCATTTGAATCTTGGCTCTGATACTCTTTGGGTGTGTGACCTTAGGCAAGAACTTAACCTGTCTGTGGAGCTTTAGAATAATGACTGAAAATTCTTTGATACTCTTTCCATTGAGACCTGAGTTCTATGTTCCCTTCCTTTGAATCTTGGTGGGCTTCAAACAGTACAGTATGGAAGAAATGACTATTTGACTTTCAGGGTGACATCATAAAAGGCCATGTGGCTGCTACTGGCCTACCCAGAGGTCGCCATGTTGTGAGGAAGCTCAAGCCACACGAAGAGGCCGTATATAGTTGCTCCAATTAATGGCCCCAGGTGAGCTGAGCCTTCAAGTTATCCAGCCCAAGTGCCAGAAACAAGTGAAGTGCCTCCAGTTAATCCCAGATATCAGCCATTTGAATCATCCCCAGCTGAAGAGATCTTCCCAGCTGAGTCCCCCAACATCAGGGAACAGAGACACCCATCCCTGTCTGAATTGTGCCCTATTTGAATTCCTGACCCATCGAAACTATGAGGATAGCAGATGGTTGTTGTTTTACACCACTAAGTTTTGGGGTTTTTGTTATGCAGCAGTAGTAACTAGAACCCTGTCTAAGCCTCAGAATTTTCATCTGCATAATAGGGATAATAATAATGCCTTCCTCGTAGGACAGTTGAGAATTGGAAGTTAAGGACAATTAACACCATGCCTTATACAGAGTAAGGGCTTATTAAATGTTAACCATTATTATTGACTATTATTGTCATTATGTGATGATTATTATTATCATTATCATCATCTGTCCTGTGGTGAGAGCATTTTCAGGCCACTGAGGATGGGCATTAGGAAACCACTAGGCTAAAGGATTGTAACTAAGACAGGGGTTGCAGCCAGTGGACAACAGAAGCAGTACCAGCTGCCAGAGGTCTTTGTCTTCTTGCCTCAACCTCCTAGGAAATAATGTGACCCTTGTAAACGCCCAAAGCAAGCAATCAGAGTATTTTCTCTGACCACAAAAATTTTCAGAGGATGCAACCCGATTCATTTACAAACTGCAGTTCTGAATTGTCACTGATATGGTACTGGGTAAGGATATTTCATGCCTCTAGTTTCAACCCTGGTTCCTAGGTGGTGCAAATGGTTTGCATTTGACCACTAAGCTAAAGGTTGGTGGTTCAAACCCACTCAGTGGTGCCACCAAAGAAAAGCCTGACAGTCTGCTTCTGTAAAGCTTACAACCAAGAAAACCCTATGGAGCGGTTCTACTCTGTAACACATGGGGTTGCCATGAGTCACAATTACTTGATGGCAACGTGTTCTTCCTCCCTCTCTCTATAGACCTTCTCACCCTCCCCCCGACCCTGACAGGTTCTCCTGACATGTCCCAGCCTTAGCAAGGGGATTTTGGGGCTTCTGCCCCTCCAGGCCAGCTGTTTGCTGGCGTATCCAGCTATGCCTTGAGGTCTCATCACAGAGCCAGCACCTTCCAAGCTCTTATCAGGTTGTGTTGCTTGGCATCCTTTGGCAGCAGGTTTTGGTCATCTTTGCAACTCACTGTCCCTCACTAAGTTACGTTACTGGCTTTTGCCTTGGTACATTAATGCTCTAATTACTGCCAGATTGTGGCTGGCCCAGTATTTTCCCTCAAAACTTTGCAGGCTTGAGGATGGCTTTCAGTGTACAATCCTTGGAGCTGAGCCCTGGAAGCCTTCCCTTGTCAGCTTTCAATCCTGTGAGCCACTGCACTGTTTCACATGTACTTGTGCTTAGAGAACTTGGGGTTATCATTCTCAGTTTTATTCCTGTGGCAACAGAGTCTAAGATGTGATAAACATTGGCCAGAAAAGAGTCAGCTGCTCTATTTATCTGTTACAAGGGTACCAAGGCACTTTTCTTTGAAGAGATAGGGCCAGAGTGCTTGCAGGTGTTTTTTCAAGCTTACATTTCTTAAACGCTGACTGTGTGGCAGACACTGCTCTAAGCGAGGCCCATGGATTCTTCCATTTACTCTTTGCAACAACCCATTCTATTCATCCTGTTTTAAAGATGAGAAAGCTGAGACTTGGAGATGAATGTAACTTGCCAAAGCTAGGAAGTTGTTGAACTGAATACAAGTAATCTAGCCTCAGTGACTGGAATTTTTTTCTACTCTGCCATGTTGCCTCCAGATAGGCACACCTGAACCTGCCATCACCCTGCCTGACCCCAGGAGGCTGACTTCTGGTTCTAGGATGGGTGTTACTCACCTTTGCATTCCTTGAGCCCAGCTCAGGGCCAGGGCAAACGAAGGTGTTGGGCAAATGTTTGGTTAATGAATGGGTGACAGCTGAAGGCCATCACAGAGGTGTGACTGGAACAGGGTATCCCAGTTGAATACATGAGATGTTCTTAGAGTCCAGGCCTTTGAGGAGTCATCTTAGTTGCTGTGCAATCCCAGTGGAGCTGGAGTACAAAGTTGAGGGGGTGGCGTAGGGGTTATGAGAAGGTATCAGGGCATTTCATGGAGGCTAGAGTTCCACACGTGAGGGAGAGTCAGGGCTGGGGAACTGGAGAGCCAGCAAGACTCTGGTCTCTTATCTCTGATTCTCTTTCATACCTGATTATTTTTTCTCTTTCTGCAGACTATTTTTGCTTCTCTGTCCATACAGTGGGTACAGCGAATGGGCAGAGTTTTCATCTCTGCCCAATGAGTATAAGAATGAATAGGCCTCCAGAATTTTCCTGTCCTCTGATCACATCCCAGTTCCAAATACCAAGGAGAGAAAATCCCGTTTTCCCTGATGAGTTGAGGTGATCATCCCTGGTTCAGTGGTAGGGAAGGGTGTGACATTTAGTACAAACACGGCAGCCAGAAGCCCTGTTTCTGAGGTTGAGGGGGCAATTAAAGGCAGAAAGACACACCCAAATATAAAGACCCAAGGCTGCACCAGTTCTAAAGTAGATCTGACCTAGGAATATCTGAGTTAGAGGATAAGAAAGTGGCTTACTCAAGTTGGTCTCTCTTTGCAATAGAAATGTGCCAATGTACCTTAGAAATATGGTCCCCAGGAGAGGAAGCTCTTCAGCATGAACCAAGATCAGCTGAGAAACTGGGAGGTTTGGGGGCCATAGTTAGAATTAGTTTCCCACCCTAGGGATACACAGTGATTTGTGAATACTTTCCAAGAGCTACTCATGGGGAATCCTCTGGGATATAAAGTGTTGGACGGCGTGAACACCAGGGACGGGATGGCAAGACATTGAGCTCTGATTCCACTCCTGCAGTCCTGGGATAATCTCAGTCGTATCCCGATGCCTGATGTGTATATTTGGTGAATGCGAACTTATTTATGAGGTCCTACTGTATTCCAGTGCGGGCAGTGGTGGTTCAGTGGTAGAATTTTTGCCTTGTATGCAGAAGACCTGGGTTTGATCTTGGCCAGTGCACCCCATGCACAGCCACCACCGTCTGTCCGTGGAGGCTTGCGCGTTGCTATGGTGCTGAACTGGTTTCAGCAGAACTTCCAGACTGAGACAGACTAGGAAGAGAGGCCTGGCGATATACTTGCGAAAATCAGTCAGTGAAAATCTTGTGTATCACAACTGTCTGATCCACAGCTGATCATGGGGATGGCACAGGACCAGGAAGTGTTTCGTTCTGTTGTGCATGGCGTCGCCATGAGTTGAGGGCTAACTCAATAGCAGCTAACAACAACAAGAACAACAACTGCGTTCCAGCTTCTAATGCCAGAAATGTTTATAATTTACTCTTCATAAAAGTGCCTTATTAGTCCTAGTTATTATTTCCTTCCCACTTTATAGAAGAGGGATTGGAAGTTAAGCAACTTGAGTGAGATCAGAGTTAGTAAGTTATGGAATTTAAGTCTATGTTTATCTGACTGCATGTCCTGGTCTCTTTTCACTACACCACAAAATCTCTTTGATCCATGAGTCTTTCAGCGGGGGAAAAATAGAGACTAATTTATCTTCCATGAGAGGAGCTGAAGGAGGTGAGGGGCCTCCAGGTACCTGAGCACCAAGCATATGGGAGGAAATGTTGATATGGATCTGGTCTTAATTAAGCTTTGCTGTAATCAGTGACACGTTGGTGCCTTGGCTCTGGGAGTGAGATGCCATGAATACCTAAGAACTCGGGGTAAACAGGGTGGATGCTAGGGCTGGCTCATCTGTCAGCAGGAAGTCTAAAAAAGCAAGTTTAACACTGATGAAGGCAAAACACCCAGAGGGCAGAGAGAGCTGTTCTATAAATGATCAGTACTGTCTCAGAGGAAGGAAGGTAAAAAAGGATGCAGGAACACCAGTGAGCTGGAAGGCAAGGCAATGAGTTCTGATACAACTCCCAGAGTCCAGGGAGGAGTCCCTGGGTAGTACAAATGGTTAGTGTGCTAGGCTGCTAACCCAAAAGTTGGTAGTTCAAGTCCACCCAGAGATGCCTTGGAAGAAAGGCCTGGAGATCTACTTCTGAAAAATCAGCCATTGCAAACGCTATGGAGCATAGTTCTCTGACACACGTGGGGTCACCATGATGATGAGACTGGAACTGGGGAGTCGTGGTAGATGTGATGAGAATTAAAGCCATGGTCCTGTGTCTTTGAAAGCACTTCCAAGGCACTGGCTCTGCCATTCCTCCATGATTTTCCTTTTTTCCTAGAGATTTCCCTATTTTTTCACATCATCCTAAGAGACACAAGAACAGGTTTGCCTTGGGCCAGTTCCTTGAGAAAGACTCAATTCTTCGATGTGTCTCAGAACGATTCTTTACAAAGTTATTACCAAACCAATTCATCATCCAGGGAAACATCTTTATACAATTATTCTGGCTGGCTGAGTAATTATTGCTAAAGTTACACGGGGCAGGAATCATTGGGGGAGTAACCTTTGATGGGTTACTTATAAAACTGATTATTTGCATAAATGCAATGTTTGGTATACTAGGGACCCAGTTGTCCGAACAAGGCAGGGTAGGTGGCTTTCGAGGCTCAGTCTCCGTGTATGTAAAATTGTAACAGTTATCCTTAGCTCGAAGAGTTGTAATGAGGGTTATACGAGGTAATGGACAGTGTCACCCAGCATAGTAAATGGCTTATGATAGTTCTCAAGCTTACTAGGCTTCTTTCCGGATAACACTTATATAATGTTTGGTAGAGGTACAAATGTATGCAGGAGTATTAGTGGTTCAGTGGTAGAATTCTTGACCTCAATGAGAGAGACATAGGTTCAGTTCCTGGCCAGTGCACCTCATGTGTAGCTACCAACCGTCTGTCATCGGAGGCTTGCATATTGCTAGGATACTGAACAGGTTTCAGTGGAGCTTCCAGCCTAAAACAAACAAATTCTGAAAATCAGCCACTGAAAACCTTATGGATCATTATGGTCTGATTCACAACCCCTCATGGAGATGGCACAGGACTAGGCAGTATTTTATTCCTTTTGTGCATGGGGTCATTATGAGTTGGGGCTGACTCAATGGCAGCTAACAACAGCAATGTATGCAAAGCTAGTAAGTGGCAGAGCTGGGATATGAACCGAGACACTCTGGTCCTGGAGTTCATGCTCTTAACCACTTTGCTCTGCTGCCCTGTTGAGTCATGCTGCCTCTGATGCTCACAGTTTCTTGAAGAATGCCTAGAGAGGTTCAGGAAGGGAATACTCAAAGGAAAATTGGATGAGATATACTGCGAGTCCAGTTCCACAGATGTCTCAGTTTCTAAGAGGGTTCTGATGGTATTGTTGTTGTTATTGGGTGCTGTTGAGTCAAGTTTCAATTCATAGTGACCCTATATGACAGAGTATAACTGCCCCATAGGGTTTTCTAGTCTGTAATCTTTACGGGAGTAGATTGCCAGATCTTTCTCCCATGGAGCCACTGGGTAGGTTCAAACCGCCCACCTTTCCATTAGCAGCCAAGCACTTAACCATTGCACCACCATTAGGGTGACATTATGGTCAGAGACCTAGAAATACCCATAGCAGAAACTTCTTATGTCCCTCATATCTGCCTATACCAGTGTGCTTCAGATGACTTCCACGTGCCACTGTCTGCATCTCTGTGCCCGTTGGCATTTTCTGGAAAGCAGCGTGCACGGCAGGCTGGATGTGATTAACCCTCCTGGGAACAGCCTGCCCCACTCTCTGATGGGAGTGGGTGTATATATAACCCAGCTCTCCAGCACTGAGGCGTGTGTTTTACACCTTCCGCCCGAGTTGTCCTGTGGGATTAAGCTTCAGCAGCCCACTGTGGTAATTGGCTTATTAATGTACCTTTTATTGGCTGCCTTCCTTCCCCTGTATTATTTCTCCACTTTCCTCCCAGTGTTCCATGAACTTTCAGAGAAACAACTTGCACTTAGATGCTTGTCTCAGGGGTCTGCTTCTGGGAGAACCCAAACAAAGACATGCCCCACTTCTTCCCTGCCACTCAGTCTTTCTCTCCCAAGGATTCCTGAGTGAGGAAAGCACGGTATGTGCAAAAAGCAAGAGCTAAATGGGAAGCAAAGTACTGCTTTTTAAATAGCTGGGTAAGCACCCAGGACTCCCAGGTGTACGGCTCTCTGGTAAAATGTCCATGGAGGCCTCCTGCTTGCTATTTCCTAGCTAGATGGTTGCATGCCAGAGGGAGTACCACACAAGGATGTAGACCATGAAGGTGCAGTAACCACGTCCACTAGTGAGTGTGACTCAGGAGGTACAGGGCTCTGAACAACCCCATTACGACTTCTCCTCCCTTAGGGGCGCCAGCTAGGGGGTGTGGGCAGAGAGTCAGAGAAAGACGAATAGTCCCTAGTCTTAAGGGGCCAGGGACTTGGGGTGGGTGCTCAAACCTGCCTTAGTTTGGTGTCTTCTGCCTTTTGTTCCTCTTTAGATATTGTCTGGGTGGGCGTTGACTTGGCTGTGCATTGAGTTGCTAGTTCGTTTTCTCTGGTAGCATTTCTCAGTCTTTCCTGGGGTGTGATTGGGAAGGAGCTTGCTCTCTGTTGCACATTAGTGAATGCTGGAGCATGCTGTGGAGTTGTCTCATGTTAGCGGGTTGGTTTTGTATGTTACCAGTTTTGAAGAGGCCACAAACAGAAAAAAGATGATGATGGTGATGATGACGGGGATGGTGCCGCCGCCGACCTGGAAATAGCAAAAGGACTTGTCCTGGTTGCATGCTTGCCCTGTCCCAGGCAGCATGAGAAATGCTTTGACTGTAGAGTCTCCTGACTCCTCACAGCACGTGTATGAAGTCGGTGACAGTGTCTTCAGTGTGCAGATGAGGAAACAGAGGCTTAAAGAGGTTAAACGAGCTGCTCATGTTCACGTGGTTCAGCAGATGAGGCTCCTGAAGTGGCACCAACAGTACTATTTCCAGGCTTTTTCTTGATAACATTATTGCTTTTGGGGTATTCTGGTACTGGGCACGGGGGTGGGGAGAAACCGGAAGGGGCCCGGGAAAGATGCTGCTGTGGGAAGAACGGGGCAGGGGGGATCTATATGGACTTTTGTAAAAGTTGACCTTTGTGGTAGTATGGTTTGAGGTATTTCATCCCACGCTCCCTAGATAAGACAATTTTCACAGAAACATCACCGCTCTCTGTTATCCTCCCGTCCGCAAACTCCGTGATACCAGGGTGGTCACCCACAGAACAGGAGGAGGGTTACTCTTAATGGAATGTATGAATTAATGAAATAAATATTTTCCTTTTATTAAAAAATTTTTTTTTTCTTATTGAAGTGAAATCACACAGCACACAATTAACCCTTTTAAAGTGAACAATCCAGTGTCATTTAGTACATTCACAGTGTTGGGCGACCACCATCTCCTTCTAGTTTGAAAACATTTTCATCACCCCCAAGAGAAGCCTTGTGCCCATTAAGCAGTCACTCCCCACCCACCCCCTCCTCCCAGCCCTGACAACCACTCATGTATTCTGTCTCTATAGATTTGCCTGTTCTGGATATTTCATATAAATGGAATCATGCAATATGTGGCCTTTTGTGATTGGCTGCTTTTACTTAGCATAATGTTTTCAAGGTTCATCCACATTGTAGCATGAATAGGTACTTCGGTCCTTTTTAATGACTGAATAATATCCTGTTGTATGAATAGACCACATTTTGTTTATCTCTGCATCCATTGATGGACACTTGGGTTGTTTCCGCCTTTTGGCTATTGCTATAGTGAACATACGTGTACATGTATCTGTTTGAGTCTCTACTTTCTCTTATTTAATCATAATGTGTCTCAGAATTATTTGAGGGCTGAGAATATCTCCATGAAAACGTCTCTGAAGATCTGATTGCACAACTGTTCACCTTTTTAAAGGTGAACCAGATGGATGCTGTAGTGGGTTAAATAGTGCTCCCAAAATTCATTTTCTACCTGAAACATCAGAATGTGACTTTATTTGGAAACAGGGTCTTTGCAGATGTAATCAAGTTAAGATGAGATCATGTTGGATTAAGGTGGGCCCAAAAACCAATGACTGGTGTCCTCATATGAAAAGGAGAAGACACAGAGACACACAGAGGGATGGCGGCCATGTGATTGGGGTGGGTCCTAAACCTAATGACTGGTGTCCTTGTAAGAAGAGGAGAGGACACACAGACACACAGATGGAAGGCAGCCATGTGATTGGGGTGGGCCCAAAACCCAATGACTGGTGTCCTTGTAAGAAGAGGAGAGGACATGCAGACACACAGAGGAGAAGTCCGTGTGATGACGGGGCAGAGACTGGAGTGCCGCAGCTACAAGCCAAGGAACGCCAAGGATGTTCAGAATCTAACAGAAGCTAGGAAGAGGCAAGGAAGGACTCTTCCCTAGAGCCTCAGGGGAATTATGGCCCTGCTGACACCTTGACTTTGGACTTCTATCCTCTAGAACTGAGAGAAAATACATCTGTGTTGTTTTAAGCCTCCCAGTTGGTGGTAATTTGTTACAGCAGTCCTGGGAAACCAGTACAGTGGGGCAGGGCTGAGGGATGTGTTTGAGAGGATGCAGGGCAGAATCCTGGTCTTGTGGACCAAGCTTTGCAAAAGTCCCCTCTGACTCTGTCGATTTTGTCTCTCTTCTTGCCCTGAGATGGTTGGACCTTGGTCCTTTCCTCTTTTTTCATTGTCTGTTTCAGAAATTCAGGAGAAGAAGATCTCGGTATTTTCATTTCAAAAAAAGTTTGTTGGGAAATGCAGTACGGGGAATGAGTCCCTAGTGGTGGAACTCCAGGATGTATTTCTGCTGGTTTAAAGGGCAAAGGCTAATTCTTTTCATTTATTTATTTATTGTGGTAAATATATAGGTAACAAAACACTTGCCATTTCAACAATCTTCGTTTGTACATTTCAGTAACGTTAACAATGCTCATCATGTTGTTCAATCACCATCCTTAGCTATAGCCCTTCCCAGATTTTCCCATCACAAAGGGTAACCCTTAATGCTCCTTGCTGCATTGGCACAGTCTATCTTCCGGGTCCCCCCCCTCCCCCCCGTCCCCCGTTTGCAGGCTCAGACCTGGAATATTGGAACGTGAAAGAGAATAGGGGCTGGTAGCAATTAAAACAAGCAAACCAGCTGTAGAACAGCTGGGGCCAGAGCTGAGTTCCCCATTTATCAACATCTTCACCACGGAGACCCTTGTCTCTCCCCAGTCACCCAAATAGCTCCCTGAGCCACTTCAGTCCCCACCACAGTGGCTTGCGGAGCCTTGGATGCTGATTAAAGATCTGGTGAGTGATGGGGAACAACACATACCTCTATTCCTTGGGTAGATCTAAACAAGTTAATAACTTTCTTTAAAGCAATAGCAAATCAAGTCCTATTTTAAACATTTTATTGACAAGCATAAAAAGGCTGCTGTCGGTGGCCCAGGTAAATTTATCACTTGCTTTTGTTACTTGTTTCTGACTCATGCAACAGACAAGAGCATTTAAATCACCCAAAGCTTCTCATTGTTGCAAGAAAGGAGGAAGTGTTGGAGCTGGGAAAAATGGGAAGGAGGAGAGAGAACTTGTATTTCTTCAGCTCCTACTGTATGACCAGGGGAACGCTGGGCACTTTCCTTATATTAACTCACTTGATGCTCAGATGGCCCTTCATGGTGCTATTGTTTTATTCCCATTTTACAGATGAGCGCACAGATAAAGAGGAGTGAACTGCCCTACCCCAAATCACATCATAGTCAGAATCCTAAGACAAAATAGATGACACATTCTAACTGGGTACATTCAAAGTGATTTAGTTAAGGCATCACTTACACAAGTGTGAGTGAGGTTAGGAAACTGTTGAGCCAAGGTCTGAGGGTGCCAAGAAAGACACAAATTACACACAGATGTTGGGTGGAACACTGCTTTACTCACTGTCATGGATTGAATTGTGTCCCCAAAAATATGTGTCAACTTGGCTGGACCATGATTCCCAGTATTGTGTGATTGTCCTCTATTTTGTGATCTAATGTAATTATTCTCCATTTTGTGATCTGATGTAAATCCTAGCCTCTATGCCTGTAGTTATGGTCCCATTTGGGAGTGAGTTGTCCCTTATGTTAATGAGGCAGGATTAGAGTGGGATATATCTTGAGTCACTGTCTTACTAGAAGGTGTGACTCAAGTCACCACTCTTACTCCAGCCACCACCTTTACCACCCTTATTCAAGTCACACCATTACTTGAGTCACATCTTTTATCTTACAAGAGATAAAAGGAGAGAGAAGCAAGCAAAGGTGGTGACCTCAGTATTACCAAGAATAAGAGGCAGGAACAGAGCACATCATTTGGACCTGGGGTCCCTATGCCGAGAATCTCTTAGACCCAGGAGACACAGAGAGAGAAATGTAACACTGGAGATGGTGCAAGATGGTGAGAAGCAGGAGCAGAGAAACGGTGGCAACAGAACCAGGAGGCCGTTGCTAGACAATGTGGGAGTGGACCCACTGAGCAAGAGAGAGCTGAGTGCCTTCGGGCAGGAGGCTTCCTGGCAGAGCGGGATGCCTCTGGGCACTTATTGGTGGAGCTAAAGAGCTTTGTAACACTTGCCCAAGCAGGGCAGAGGCCAAGATGAGAGGCTGAGGAGCCGAGGAGCCAAGGGGCGGAAGGCCAGAGAGAGCTGCCTGCAGACACGGCTGAGAAGAGGCTGTCCTAATTGACATGGACCATCCTGCAGAACCAATAGAGAGAGAAAGCCTTCCCCATGAGCCAGTGCTCTGAATTCAGACTTCTGGCCTCCTAAACTGTGAGAGAATACATTTCTGCTTGTTAAAGCCATCCACTTGTGGCATTTCTATTATAGCAGCACTAGCAGATAACTGAGACACTCTCAAAGAGAAGAGACAGAGCAAGTTCAGCTTCACTTGTGGGCACTGGTCCCACGTGGCCAGTGGGTCAGTCCCTGCAGTTGACGCAGAGCTGGTGGTGTGCATGCACCCCTCCTGTGCTACAGATGAGAGACACTGCTCCCCCTGCAGGGAACAGTTTCTGGGAATGCTGACATGTGCTCAGGGCAAGAAAGGAGAGACGTGATGGTAGACCATCAGCTCCTATGGGATGTGTTTTGGGTCAAGATGACCTGGGAAAGGGAGTCAGCCCACACTCTCATCTCATCCAAAAATCTGGACTGACACATTGGGTCCTAAGAACAAGGTTCGTTTGCGGGTCACAGGGAAAGGCAGCAGGCTGAGCTCAACTGCCCCCTTCCACAAGAACCATAGGGCTAGAAATAGTATAGCTGTTATCACCCTGACCCCTAAAGAGAAGGGAACAGTTACTGGAACCCAGGAGAGAGTTGTGTAGAGAAGTCTGTCTTGAGGAGAACAGTGACTTTTGTTCAAGGAACAGAGCCAGTCCAAAGTGATTCCCCAGAGAGAGAGTCAGGAGGGAACCCCATGTGCTTACCCAACCAGAAGTCAGAGAGCCCATTGATGATGCTGTCCATACAGGTCAGGTCAGTTTCCCAGAGCAGAAGGCAGGGTAGACAAGGGTGCATCTGAAGGAGCAAACAAAAGATGGCCAGTGGACTGTCCTACTTTCTTTCCAGCAGATCCTCTGGAGTTAAGACTCTACTATTGGTAGCCCTGGGGTACTGCATCACCCCTTGTAGTTCCCTAAACCTCACTTGCACTTGTATTATATCTCCCTTAACTATATCTCCTTAAATGGTCCTAATTTGAATGTCATTGTCAAAAGGCAATAGCCATCACACCGTACCAGCAAAAACATTCCTCTAAAGAAAGCTCGTAAATATCAAGGCATTTCTCCTGAGATGTAATGGAAATAATCTTAAACCACATTACATGGATTTTGGCCATGAACTAGGACCTATAAAGGACCCATCTCAAGAAACATGTTATATCCATAAAGATATCCACCCAGCAGAGGGAAGGAAACCCGCACAGTGGCAGCTGCATGGGTCATTAAAACGCACCTCCTCCATTATTTAATACAGCTTTACAACATCCTGAGGCAGTCGGGGAGAAGTTTTCTATGAACTGGGTCTATTGTACAAGTAGATTTTCAGAGGAGAAATAAACGTCATTCTTTCTCTTCAAAGGAGAGTTGTTTTGCTGTGTTGGGTCACTATGTTGCTGATCAGGGGTCTTTGGGAAGTTCCTTGCCACTAGTGCAGGAGATTTGGGGAACAGACCACAGAATTTCTCTGCCATCCCCTATCTCATTGACCCTTCTTTTTCTATCATCCTGTTATACCATATCTCAGGATGGATGACTTGACTCTTCGTTTCATGACTGTCTGTGAATCTAGTGTTCAAAGTAGTACCAAAAGTAACAGTGTTTTGCGTCTATAATTCAACCAACATCTTGACTATTTCCTGTGTGCCAGGACCTGTGCTAGATTTTGTGGATGTGGAGATGTATACAACATAATCCATGCACTTAAAGAGCTCATGGCCAGTGAAGGAGATAGACTTGTATAAATTACAAATAAACATGATTTAGGAAGCTTCAAATGAGGGAGGCACAAAGTGCTCTGGGTATGTAGATGAGGGAGCAATTGCATTTGTCCTGGACCGTCAGAGAAATTATATGGTTCAGGTGATATTGAGCTTTGAGGGAGGAATTCGTGAGGCAGAGATGGAGAAGGGAAATTGTAGACATGGGCAAAGGCAAACGTATGAAATTAAAGGTATATTAAGATACAGTAAGGCAAAAGGTGTCTCTGGAGCAAAGATGTATGGAGTAGAGTTTGAAATAGGAGATATGCCTGAAAAGCTTTTAAGGTTGAATTTTAGATTGCCTTGATGCTCTGCAATGATTATGTCTTATAGACAGCAGGAACTGTGGAAAGTTCTCATGGAGGAAAGTGATGGAGTTTGATCTGTATTTTAGAGGGATCGCTGTGACATCAATGTTTAGGACAGGTTGGAAAGGAAATTCTTAAATGAAGGGAAGCCAGTTGAGAGACTGTTACACTAGAGATGAAGTCAGCTAGGGCCAGATTGTGAAAGGCATTGAATGCCAGTGTTGGACTCTATTCCTATATAAGAGGGTTTTATTTTTATTTTACTTTCATTAATTTTTTTATTGTGGTGAATATATATAGCAAAAAAACTTGCCATTTCAACAATTTTTACATGTATAATTCATTGCCATTGATTACTTTCATCATGTTGTGCAACCATCGTAACTATACTTCTCAAAAATTTTCCACCACTGACTGCTCTGACTGGGATCACAACATAGGGTTCTGGACAGAGCTGGAGAAGGATGTAGAACAAAATTCTAACACACACAAAAAAGACCAGATTTACTGGCCTAAAGGAGACTGGAGAACCCCGAGAGTATGGCCCCCAGACACCCTTTTAGCTCAGTGGTGAAGTCACTTCTGAGGTTCACCGTTCAGCCGGGGATTGGACAGCCCCATAAAACAAAACGGGACTAATGAGGCACAGCAGTCCAGGGACAAGGGCTAGAAGGCAGAAGGGGACAGGAAAGCTGGTGATAGGGAACCCAAGGTTGAGTAAGGACAGTGTTGATGTGTAGTGAGGTTGTTAACCATTGTCATAGGGCAACATGTGTACTAACTATTTAATAAGAAACTTTTTGTTCTGTAAACGTTCATCTAAAGTGAGAATAGCAGCACAATTGGAAGAACATAGTCGATGTCACTGAAACTGTGCATGTAGAAATTTTTGAAATGGTGTATCTTTGGCCATGTATATTTTCACCAAAAAAAAAAAAATTCCATCACCCTGAACAGAAGCTCAATGTACCCCAATTCATCTTGTTGAGGGTCTTCCTCTTTTTTGCTGACCCTCTACTTTACCAAGCATGATGACCTTCTCTAGGAACTGGTCCCTCCTGATAACATGTCCAAAGTATGTAAGACAAAGTCTTGCCATCCTGCCTTCTAAGAAGCATTCTGGTTATACTTCTTTCAAGACAAATTTGTTCATTCTTCTGGCAGCCCAGAAAGACTCCCTTTTCCTGCCTCCCTCCTACCCCTGGTAACCACTAATAGGCCCTGTTCTCGATATAATAGAGGTTTTTAATCTGCAGCTCACTGACTACTTTTAAAGGGGTTGTGATATTATAGCCACCATGTTGGTGATCCATTCAGATTCCCTTTACTGGGCTTGTGCATTCACCCCCAGCTGCTGTGAGTTTAGGCTGCTAAGAGTTAAGAGATGTACCCAGTATTTTGCTGGTAATTTTTTGACAACCAGCTTTCTAAGGAAAAAAAAAAAATCCTGATTTGTAGCATTGGCCAATTTCTGTGGTGTAATTTCTCCTACCATGGCTGATTTCAAACTACTAATCTATGCATGTGAAAGCTGGGCAATGAATAAGGAAGACTGAAGAAGAATTAATGCCTTTGAATTATGGTGGTGGTGAGGAATATTGAATATACCATGGACTGCCAGAAGAACGAACAAATTTGTCTTGGAAGAAGTACAACCAGAATGCTCCTTAGAAGGGAGGATGGCAAGACTTCATCTTACGTACTTTGGACATGTTATCAGGAGGGATCAGTCCCTGGAGAAGGACATCATTCTTGGTAAAGTAGAGGGTCAGTGAAAAATAGGAAGACCCTCGGCGAGGTGGATTGACACAGTGGCTGCAACAATGGGCTCAAGCATAACAAAGATTGTGAGGATAGCGCAGGACCGGGCCGTGTCTTGTTCTATTGTACATAGGGTTGCTATGAGTCAACACTGAATCTACGGCACTTAACAGCAACAATGTGATGCCACTGAATGCAGCGTTGGGAAGAGCTGCAAACATTGACTTCTGTGAGTCAGGGACAGCCTGTGCCAGCACCCCACTGGATATGCCCTTCTCTGGAGAATTGCTCTTGGCCAATGGTAGCACCTTGCCCAAAAATGCCTAGGAGGTGGCCACCTTCCCCTGGGGGCAGCCCAGAGCCAACGACAGAATGCCTATAGCCAATGACAGAATATAAGAGGATACATAGCCCATCCACTTTGCTTCTGGTGATATTCACACTCCAGAGCTCCGCGAGGGGTCAGGCTGAGGCTGGACTTCAGCTGAACTCACATCTCTGCTTAGATTTTTTCCCTGCTGCAGCCTTCTCTTATTTCCTTTCCAACTCCTCCCGAGAGCTCTCCACCAGTAAATCACTTACATGGAGGTCTCTCCTCTCAGACTGTGCATTTTAAGGAATCCAACCATAGACATAACCACGGACAGAAACCCTAGGAATTGCATGCAAATCTAGCATGCATTCTCTTCAACAAAGAAAAAACAAAACAAACAAAAGACAAAATGAATAAACAAAACCCCGTTGCCATAGACTAGATTCCGACTCATGGTGACCTCATGTATCACAGAGTAGAACTGCTCCCTGGGGCTTTCTTGGCTGTAATTTTTAGGGACTAGATTGCCAGCGCTTTCTTCTGTGGCACCACTGTGTGAGTTCAAACCACCAACCTTTAGGTTAGTAGTGGAATGCAAACCATTTGCTCCACTCAGCGACCTGGGTGCATCCTTGCGTGCATCCTATGTGTGTGCGTGTTTCTGGGAGAAGGTCAATAGCTTTCTCAGATCCTCCAAGGAGTTTATTACCCAGAAAAGATTTGAAACCTCTGTAGTAGGTGATGATATGCCTTTTACTTCTAGCCTGTGGTTGAAGCTCAGGGAGCCAGACCTTCCAGGGCCCTGAATGAAGAAGGATCTCGTTTACAAGAACCCCCCTGCAGAGGGCAGGCTTCTTCGCTCGCAATCCCAGCCCAAATCCCCGAATGGCAGAGAACGCGAGGAGGAATGGTGCTTGAATGTACAGAGACTCATTTGGAAACTAGGGGGAAATCACAGTTCCAGGCAAGGCAGAAAGTATTAAGCTGCACTTTTAAGTCCTAATCAAATGCAAGCAAAGGCATTTTCAAAAGCAGGAGTAATTGGTGGTCGAAGAAAGCCTTCTTTTAAGCTGCAAATGTTTTCCCACACCCGGGGACTGATAACAGGTTTTGCTTGCTCCCTTCTCCTCTACAATAGCTACTTAAAGCGGCAGCGTCCAGCTTTCATGGCCCCCAGTTGAGGTGGGAAATTTATCACTGTGAGCTCGGGCAGGTCCCTGGGGAATTTCTGGTTGCTTTTGGGATCAGTGGTGTTATAGGGTTGGCCAGGAGGCTGGGATGCAGGCTACTTCCAACAGTGTGTGCATGCGCACACACACACACACGCTTACAGTCACAAATGCACACTCACACACTCACACCCACACACTCATATCCTCACATGTACAAACACTATCACCTGCACTCACATACACACAGACTCTCTTACACTGTCGCATACACACACACAATCACATGTACTCACACATACATACTCATTACATACACACTTGCTTGCAGTCACCCAAACACACTAACACACTCATACACACACTCTACACACTCACACACCTACATATATACACATTAACACACACACAGCCATACACACAATCACATGTACTCACATATACACACACACACATGGACACACACATGCACATGTACACATATTCACACACTCACACATGCACATACATACTCACACACACTTCACACCCCATGCAGTTGTGGACACTCATGTGCCCACCTGTGCCCCATCACTCCGTCTCCATCACTAGCATCACACTCTCACCGCATTCCTACGTCACCCACGGACTCACTACACCTCCACACACAACTCTACACACCCATCTGGTACGCTTACTACACACTTAACATGACTCTGTTTACAGACTCACACGCATTCACTCACATTTTCGCCATTCACACGCCACACGCCTCAACCACTGCTTCCTGATACTGGGCCCTCACTTCTCTCAGAACCTCTCGCCTGCTCTTTCCCGCTCCTTTGCTCCTCCCTCAGCCCCACTTGCGCCCACTCTCTTCTCCCACACACCCCTCACACACTTTCCCCACACCCTTACCACTCCCCAACAAACACAATCACACTTCCACCCAGAGGGAACAACAGGTGGAGTCTTAGCCTAAATGCAAACCTCACGGTGACAGGATCGCTCTCCTGGCTCCCCCACGTGCTTTCTTATCTCTTCTGGACACTGTTTGTAACTCAGAGGTATGCCTGACAGCTGCTTTGGCGACTTCTACACGCCCTTTCACAGACGTGTTGACTCACACTGCAGGACAGTGATTAAAAGCGCCAGCTAGGGTCACCGTCCCTTAGAGGGGTCAGTTGTTGTTTCTGAGTAGATTCCGATTCGTGGAGCAGAGTAGAACTGCTCCACGGGGTTTTCAAGGCTGTGATCTTTTGGAAGCAGATTGCCAGGCTTGTCTTCCAAGATGCCTTGGGGGGGTGGGGGAGGTTTCAAACTACCAACCTTTTGACTGATGTTTGAGCGATTAACCATTTGATCCACCCAGGGACTCCTAAAGGGGTCAGTTACCCCCTCCAAACCTCAATTTGCTAATCTGTGTAATGGAGATAACAAGAGTATCTGTCTCTCAGGATGGAAGATCAAATGAGTAGGATAATGTAGAGCCCTGAGCACAGCTCTTCGTGCATGTTAGTGGCATTATTAAGTGACGTCCAGCACTTGAAGTCAGGTTTCCATGAATACTGCAAGCCCAGTAACAGGCCTGGGGGGTTGTGGATCCAACCAACGGAAGGCCATTTGTTTTCCATTCAGGTCAGTCCCTGCACAGTGGGTCCCTGTGGGCCAAATGCAAAGTAGTCAGGGTGTCACAGTAGTTAGGGTGTGATGGCGGTTAGGGTGTGACGGGATTAGGGTGTGATGGCAGTTAGGGTGTCACGGCAGTTAGGGTGTTACGGCAGTTAGGGTGTCACTGTGGTTAGGGTGTGACGGCAGTTAGGGTGTGACGGCGGTTAGGGTGTGATGGCAGTTAGGGTGTCACGGCGGTTAGGGTGTCACGGTGGTTAGGGTGTCACAGTGGTTAGGGTGTCACGGAAGTTAGGGTGTCACGGCGATTAGGATGCACTGAAGCTCTGGTCACAACTTATGTTGGGGAGGGACTTGTGGAACTCACTTCCTTACTGAGCAAGGGATTAAACAAAGCAGCATTTGGGGCTAGAGTATTCAGACATGAAGACCAGCCCTGGAGGAAATTTTTGGCAAATGCACCTAGTGGCCTAGGGTGAAGTTGGATTTGGGATTCGGAGGAAAGGGTGGGGTGTTCGCTGATCCTGTGGGAAGTTTGTCACAGATGTGTACCCTCTCGCTGGGACAGGAAAAGCACCCATCATCACGTTTCTAGGCAACCTGAGCCTTTGGGGTCTTTCATGATCAAACCTGCTTACTTCTCCCCACCAATGATAGTAAGAGCTACCTCCATTTATTGACTGCTGCTGTGTTCCAAGAGGCAGTGATGGTTGGATGATAGGATTCTCACCTTCCATGCGGATACCAGGGTTCAATTCATGGCCAGTGCACCTCATACTTAGCCACCAGCCATTTGTCAGTAGAGGCTTGCGTGTTGCTAGGATGCTGAACAGGTTTCAGCAGAGCTTCCAGACTGAAATGGACTAGGAAGAAAGGCCTGGTGATCTACTTCTGAAAATCAGCCAGTGAAAACCTTATGGATCACAGCGGTCTGATCTGCAAATGATCATGGAGATGGCGAAGGACTGGGTAGCGTATCATTCCATTGTGTGTGGGGTCACCATAAGTTGGGGCTGATGTCACGGCATCCAACAACAACAACAATTTTATCATTAGCAGAAATGTCAATACAAAGGTCTTTGCCTTGAAAAGGCAGCTGCTGCAGGGTCTCACTTCTGACTGGCAGGCCCAGGACTCTGAGGCCCACCGGGGAAGCTGGGTGCTGCCCTCACACAGCTGCAGAAGAGAACGATCCACTCACTTGGCAGATGTAGAGCCTGAGGTCCATGAGTTTAAGAGACTTGCCCAAGGCTTCCTGCAGAATTGGTCGGAAAGCTGGGAATGGATCCAGAACTTCTTCCACATCACCATTTCTGGAGGGTCCCAGAAACATCGAACAATGGAGCTGTGACAATCGTAGTAAAAACAGTTTCAGCTGCAGCCCTGCCCCACTTTATTGAACACAGGCTTTCCACACGACAAGCACGGTGCTAACGTTTGCATGCATGGACTCATTTAATCGTTACAAGCCTGCTGTTTTCGGTTGCCGTAGAGCTGACTATGATTACCTCCATTTTGTGGATGAGAAAACTGGGGAACAGAGAGGCTAAGAACTTGTCCAAGATCACACAGCTAGGAAGTGGTTGATTGGAGAGGCAAACAAAGGTCATCTAAGTTCTAAGTCCATTAAGGGAGAGACTTTGGGTGACTTAGCTTCAGGGTATGGATGGACCTGCATTAATTAAGGGGGAAAGCTCCATGGATGCCAGAGGCTTTTCTTGAATTCCCCTCCCAGTACACTGGTTTTCTATCAGTGGTTTTGCTTGGGATAACTCTAGGCCAGAGACTGCAGGTTCCTCTGCCCTGACCTGGCCCACAGTCATCAAACTCTCTTCCCTTTCTGTGTACCTGGAGAGATAGACTCCCTGGCCTTGGATGTGATACTCTCTGAAGGCTTCTAAAGCTGCATTGCTCTTCACAACACCCCTACAACTCTTCAACCATCAGCAAATCACTTTGTATACCGGTGGTTCCCAATCCTGGGTGGGAATGAGAGCTTCTGGGGTGAAAAAAAAAAAAATACTAATGAAAGGTCAACAATTACTCTAAAGCAAAGATGAGGAGATAAGAGGTCGGGGAAATTAGAGCAGTAGAAACAGAAGGATCAGAATGGAATTAAAGAAAATGTTGACACATTGTGAAAAATGCAACTAATTGCACTGAACAGTTTGTGTAGAACTTGTCCAATGGGAACCTAATTTGCTGTGTAAACTTCTACCGAAAACACAATATTATTAAAAACCAAAACAAAACAAAAAAACAAATGACTATGCCCCAATTCAGACCAATTAAATCGCAATCTCTGTAGGTGGGGCCTGACCATTGACATTTTAAAAAGCTATCCAGGTGTTGCCCGTGCGCAGTGGGTTTGAGAACCCTGACTTAAATTTCTGAGCATCAGTTTCTAACATCTGTAAAATGGGCATGGGGAAGTCCATCTCACATGGTTGGTTGGTGTTATGTGTCAACTTGGCTAGGCCATGATTCCCAATATTGTGTGATTGTCCACCATTTTGTCATCTGATGAGATTTTCCTATGTGTTGTAAACCCTACCTCTGTGGAGTTAATGAGGCAGGATTAGAGGCAGTTATGTTAATGAGGCGGGACTTGATGTACAAGATGAGGTTTTATCTTGAGTCAATCTCTTTTGAGATACAAGAGAGAAGCAAGCAGAGACATGGGGGACCTCATGGCACCAAGAGTGAAGAACCAGGAGTGGAGTGTGTCCTTTGGACCTGGGGTCCCTGTGCTGAGAAGATCCTAGAGCAGGGGAAGATTGATGACAAGGACCTTCCCCCAAAGCCAACAGAGAGAGAACCTTCCCCTGAAGCTGGAGCCCCGAATTTGGACTTCTAGCCTCCTAGACGGTGAGAGAATAAATTTCTGTTTGTTAAAGCCATCCACTTGTGGTATTTCTGTTATAGCAGCGCTAGGTAACTAAGACAGTTGGGCAATTGAATGAGATACTGCATGAAAAGGGCTTTTTGCAAACTGTTACAAAATCTAGAAAAGTTAGTAGAGTATCGAGATAAGAGTAGGGCTTTGCGGTCAGCTAGACCTGAATTCAAATTCCTTGGAACTTGGATATTGTTGTTGGTAGCTGCCTTAGAGTCAGCCCCCAACTCATGGGGACCCCATGCACAATGGGATTGGATCATTGTGATCCATAGAGTTTTCACTGGCTAATTTCAGAAGTAGAATGCCAGTCCTTTCTTCCTAGTCTGTCTTAGCCTAGAAGCTCTGCTGAAACCTGTTCAGCATCATAGAAACACACAGACCTCCACTGGCAGACAGATGGTGGCTGCACATGAGGTGCATTGGTCAGAAACTGAACCCAGGTTTCTGGCATGGAAGGCGAGAATTCTACCACGGAACCACCACTGTCCTTCTCAGACTTTGGAACTTGGATAGATCCTCTAATTCCTCTGAGACTCAGTTTCTTTATCTGTATAATGGAAGTGATAATACCAGCTCTCAGGTTTGTGTGTGTGTATGGTGATTCTGTGAATGCACCATGGTTTGGTGCATTGTAAGGGCTGGGGGCTGGGGCTGTGGGTATCATTGGGGCTGGGGGCAGAACAGTGAGAACAGTGGGCCAGGCCTCACACAAGAGAAGTGGGCTGCTGTTGACATGGCACAGGTTGCCAGCTTAATGAGATCATTCATCAACGTTATGTTCAGAGCCATGATGGATTTACCCAGATTCTCTGCCCGAATCTTCTGGGGGAAGGAAA
Source organism: Dugong dugon (assembly GCA_030035585.1). Classification (NCBI taxonomy): domain Eukaryota; kingdom Metazoa; phylum Chordata; class Mammalia; order Sirenia; family Dugongidae; genus Dugong; species Dugong dugon. Next base: position 117,102,658 of record CM057470.1, read on the forward strand.
ATTAGTGGTGACATCTGTACACAGGGAAGTACATCAGGCTCCTGGAGTGGCAGTGGAAGAAGACTCCACTGTCTCCCTCAAACACTTTCTGCTTCAACATCTTAAACTCAGCAAGGCCTGATGGCACCTGCTGGGTTATTACTTATCTGCCCTAGAATCGGCCAGCTATGGCAAAAGTGTCTGCTATTAAATGCTCCAACAATCTTGGGAGGCAAAAAGGTAAAGTGGAAAGGGCACCAGGCTTGGAGGCAAACACAATTGGGTCTGAGTCTGAGCTCTCCCACTTATTGGTTGTGTGACCTTGGGCAAGTCATTTTGCCTAGGAATTATACCTGCTATGCAGGATGGTTGTGAGGGTCGTGTGATATCATGAATGCTAAAGGAACACGATAAATGACAGCATGTCACACAGATGTAAGGTGCTGCAATCATTCCAAAATATAATCATGTGCTGCTTTCCAGACAACAGCTTCCCCACAGTTTTAACTTCAGCCCTGCCAGTGATGGGCTGCTGTAACACATACCTGGGAAACATTGTGGACTCTGACAGACTGGCCTGGACAGTACAGTTTAAAGATGTCCACGAGGTGGCATGCATGTGTATGTGTGTGTGCATGTGTGTGTATGTGTGTTTATTGCAGAAGGAGTAGTTCTTGACATTATCGGGGTCATGAAAAATTGTAACCAAACTCAAGGGCTTATGGGATGATCAAGTTTATTTAGGCTTTTCATTTAAGTAAAAGTGTGGCTGATGATTGTGGATCTAGCATGGCCTTATGCTGAATAACAATGATTAACTATAACAACAACAATAACAATAGGTCAGCATGTGTCTTAGTGATCTACTGCTGCTGTAACAAAAATACCACAAGTGGCTGGCTTTAACAAAGAGAAGTTTATTCTCTCATAGTCCAGTAGGCTGCAAGTCCAAATTCAGGGCATCAGCTCCAGGAGAAGGCTTTCTCTCTCTGTCGGCTCTGGAGGAAGGTCCTTGTCATCAGTCTTCCCTTGGTCTGGGAGCATCTCAGCGCAGGAATCTCAGGTCCAAAGTATGCGCTCTGCTCCTGGTGCTGCTTTCTTGGTGGTGTGAGGTTCCCATATGTCTCTGTTCGCTTCTCTCTTTTATTTTTCAAAAGAGATTGGCTTAAGACACTATCCAGTCTTGTAGACCTCATCAGTATAACTGCCGCTAACCCATCTTATTAGGTCATAGTGACTGAATTTACAACACATAAGGAAATCACATCAGATTACAAAATGGTACACAATTATACAATACTGGGAATCATGGCCCAGCCAAGCTGACAGATATTTTGGGAGGACACAATTCAGTCCATGGCAACATGTTCCAAATATTTAAGTGATGAACATATATTCTCCCTTTTTTTTTTTTTTGTTATAGTTGTTATCAGCTATTGAGTCAGCTCCAACTCATGGTGGTCCCGTGTACAACAGAACAAAATGTTACCTGGTCTGGCGCCATCTTCATGATCGTTGGTAATCGGGCAATATTCTTTGTGATCCACAGAATTTTCACTGGCCAATTTTTGGAAGTAGATCATCAGACCTTTCTTCCTAATTTGTCTTATTCTGGAAGTTCTGCTGAAACCTGTCCACTATGGGTGACCGTGCTGGTATTTGTAATACTGGTGGTATAGCTGCTAGCATCACAGCAACATGCACACTACCACAGTATGACAAACTGACAGACAGGTGGTCTTTCATTTATCTTTACAACATCAAATAAATCTCTGTTCTACCGATGAGGAAACTGAGGTTCCCAAAGTTTAGGTGACACAGCTAGTAAGTTGTGGGAGCCAGGACTCAAACCCATGTCTGTCCGGCCCCAATACTCAGGCTTTAATAACTTGGAAAGGCCTGTCAGTTACCCTGGGAGATTCATTTGGGGTTCTTTTTTCTGTCAAGGGCACAATGCTCCAACCATGTCACTTCTGAAAACAGCTGTTTCTGGAACTGAAACTTCAATTTTCTCAGATTGAGAAGCTGACACTTGAGACGAGGCATCATGCTAGGGCGTGTCATCCCCGATCACACGCGTGGAGGTGCCTGTTGCAAATAAAGCAGTGAGTGAGGCAGCCAGCTAGAAGAGCAGAAGAGAGAAATGTCGCTGCACTTGGCAGCAATTTTTAGTTTCTCTGGCTTGCCAGGGCCCTGATCCTTTTCCTGGCAGTTTCCCACTCAACTCCCATTGGAAGACAGCACCCTTCTTAGACCACTGGGCCTTGGGAAAACCCATAAAGGCTTTGGCCAAAGCCTAAGGAAGGCTATTTTCAGGTGCTTAGAGTTTATTATTACTATTATTAAAAATATTTTCATCATCCTACAAGTAACATGATTAAAAAGCCTACTTTGAGTAAAGGACAGGATTTAAAAGTAATCCATAGAGTTTTCAATATTGAAAGCTTTTAACCTCTTTCTTTTACTTAAAGTAGGTTTTTGGATAACTGTGATGTTGGCAAAGAACACTGAATATATACCATGGACTTCCAGAAGAATGAACAATCAGTCTTAGAAGAAATACAACTAGAATGTTCCTTAGTAGCAATGATGGCAAGACTTCACCTCACTTACTTCGGACACATCACCAGGAAAGACCAGTCACTAGAGAAGGACATCATATTTGGTAAATAGAGGTCAGCAGAAATGAGGGAAACCATCCATGAGGTGGATTGACACAATAGCCACAACAGTGGACTCACATACACCGATGATCATGAAGATGACTCAGGACTGGGCAGTGTTTCGTTCTGTTATACATGAGATCGCCATGAGTCAGAGCTGACCCCACAGCAACTAACAACAGCAACAGAGTAATCCACCAACCTTAACTGGCAGAAGGCATTTTCAGTCAGTAGAGAGGGGAAGGACTTTGGAACCAAGCAGATAGTCAAATCCATGCTCTGCAACTTGCCAACTGAGTAAACTTGGGAAAGTTTCTTCGTTCCTCTGAGAAGGACTAATACATTGCTCAACTCCAGGAGGATGTCGCTCACCTTGAATTCCTAGGGGTGCTTTCACATAAAGTATTCTGTTCACAGTTCCTTCTGGAGTGGTGTAGCTTAAAGGCCCTGTCTCTAAACATCATAGTCTTCATTTCTAAAGTGAGAGTGATAAAAATAATACCAACTTCATAATGGTTGCATTCAGAATTAGGTGAGATAATGAGTGCAAAGAGCTTGAGAGTGCTTGGCGCCTAGTAACTGTTCAACAGCGTCCATCCTCTTCCTGCATTGTTTTTCAGGAACTGGGGAAATTGGAGATACATAAGATACAGCACAATCCAGTTTGGGGAAGCAAGCTTAAAGATAAATGATGACATCAAAGTCTGTGCAATAGTATAGAAACAATATAGAACAGGAGACTACAAGGTGATACTTGTCTAAACATTAGGTAAGTGATAGAGTTGATAGTTAAGACTTTCAGGAGGGAGATTGTTTTAGGTCAGGTTCTTTAGAAGCAGATTCTGAGATGAGGATTCATGCACAAATGGTTAAGGAAGGGCTCCCAGTACAAACGGGTAAGTAAGCAGGGCAAGAAGCCAAATAAGAGTGTGACTTCAATGACATCCCAGCCTTTGTGGAGTCCTGCAGGGAAGCTCTGGAGTGTCAATCATGTCTAGTAATTGAGGCACAGAGCTTTCATCCTCCAGCCCTAGTCACTCATTGGCTAGGGGTATCCCAGGAGGCTACACTTCTGGGCACTTCTGGGTTTTTCTGCAATTCCCCAAAGAAATTCACAGGTATTAGCCACCGGGAAGATGTACACATACACACACAAGTTGGGGAGAGGATGTATGTTCTAAAATAGTATTTTTCAAAATGGTTGCAGAAATATTTCCAATCCCATAAGCTCTTCAGGGACCTTACCCAATGCCCTCAAGAGGTATGGTCTGTTGCACTATGTTTGTGCCCCTAGGTGGGCCTTTGTGACTGCCTTGATGAACAGACTACTACACAGGATGCTGTGTAATTCATGAGGCTAGGTCATGAAAGGTGATACAGCATCTGCCTGGCTCTCTCCCTTGGAACACTTGCCCTTAGAACCCACTGCAAAGAAGCTCAGGCAACCTGGAGCGGAACCAAGGACCCCAGCCCTCAGCCCTGGCTGGGCTGGCAGCCAGCATTAGCTTTCCAGTCATGTAACTGAGCCCTCTTGTAAGTTGAGCCACCCCATCTGGTGCTGCATGGAACCGAGAAGAGCCTCCCTTGTGGAGCCCTGCCCAAGTTGCAGATTCATGAGCAAAACAGATGATTGTCCTTACTTTAAGCCACTAAGATTTGTGGTTGACTTGTTATGCAGCAATAAATGCAAACAGGGTACCACAAAACAAATTAGGAATCTGGGTAAAGCACTGACTATAGTAGATGGTCGCTGCCTTGCTCAGATTCCCTTTACCGCATCGGTGCACCCATCTCCCAGCTCCTATGGGTGCTGGCTGCTAACAGCTCACTGCTGCACTCTTTGGAGAAGTGTCCTTGGCATAATAAGAGCCACCTCAAATGGGAGGAGCCCTCCCCTGGGAAGTCCACAGCCAATGGCGGACTGACATAGGGTACTAAAAGACCAGCCCTTATATCAAGGTGGGACCACTTTGGTGGTGCACTTTGTGATCCAGATCTTGCCCATGGGATCAGGATGAATCTGGTCTCCTCTTCCTTGCTTAGACCCCCCCCACCCCTTGCCTACCCTACTTCCCTTACTCCTTGTCTCCTGAGAGCACTCTTTTAATAAATCACTAGTCTAAACATCCCTCAGTTCAGGCTCTGCTTCTAAGGAACTTGACGTAGAACAGACTATGTTCTCTATAGAGGCATTACTATAGGATTAACATATTTCAAAAATTGTATATCACTGCCTGGGGCAGAATAGGTGATCAAAAGTGTTTTTTGTTGTTTTAGGTGCTGTCAAGTTGATTCCGACTCATAGTGATCCCATGTGACAGAGTAGAATTGGCCTATAGGGTTTTCTAGGCTGTAATCTTTATAGGAGCAGATCACGAGGTCTTTCTCCCATGGAGCTGTTGGGTGTGTTCGAACCACCAACCTTTCCTTTAGCAGCCAAGTGCTAAAACCATTGCACCATTAATAATAGTAATAATTATTATTACTATTACTGTGCTGCAGTGATCTTATAAGGTGTCTTTGCAGAATTTATCAGTGTGTATTTAAAATGCTCCAAAGGGGCAGAGGATGAGGGTTTCTTTATAGCTAAGAAACAACAGTGGTCTCTGTGTTCAAGAAGCTGAGAACAGGCTGGACAACACTGGATTTAGAGGCTTCTGATTCAGCACCATGGCTTGTGGACAGTGCCATGACTGTGGCCAGCACACAATTAAAGCTCTTTCCAGTTCAGCGCTACAACATGTGAAAGGCAGATACCTCAGTTAAAGGGCAGTTGTTTCTAGTAAGTCTTGGCTGTAAGGTCTTATGCTGTTTTTCACATATCAAGCGCATCTCCCTTGACACCATCAGGATATTAGAAAAATCCCAGGGCCTACCAAGGGATTACTCTGTTTATTAAATTTAGCTTCACAAACAGAGATACTCTGCACTTTGTATCACCCTTGAGAACTTGAGCATTAAGGCATTCTATTGGCTTGAAACCCAGCAATTTCACAAGACAATAAAACAATGTATGTTCTTTTCAATTTTTTTTCCTGTATACTTTATTTGCTAGGGGAAGTAAAACATAGTGCAATGATACACCGTTATGCGATACGGAAGCTCTCTGCTGCAATTAAATCTCACCATTACTGGTGAATGCCCAAATCCATGGCATTAGCATTTTTACTGTGTGCATGCCAGTGGCTGAGACTTGACGTGGTACTTCACTCCACTAGTGTTTTCATATCTTTTGTTCTAGTCTGGAACTTTGCTGCGGGGGTGAGTGCAGAGCCTAATCAGAGAATCACAGGGTGCAGAATTGGAGGAAGCCTCAGAGATAACCCAGCTCAGACATCTCCTTTTTAAAGATAAGGAGACTGAGGTTAAACGTTTTGCCTAAGGTCACAGGACTGGTTAATACTTAGGTATTCTGACTCTGAGTTCCCTGATCTCTCTTTGGTTGTACAGTCTCTGCCACTCCTATTCTTCCTAGGGAAGTAGCCACAACACAAGTGTTACTCTAATTCATTTTTTATGTCTGGCTGCTATTTCAGTTCTGTAAACTGTGCCTTCTTCAATAGAGGAGCAAACTTATCAGCTGCATATGTCCTAAGGGAGGTGTGGGGTTTGAACACTGTTGAGCAATTTTCCCCTAAATAGCATAATATGCTCTGCCTTCATTGTCATCAGTATTCCATGCCAGACATGAAAGCTATGGAGAATTTGCTGAATGTGACATTTCTAAGACTTTGTTATAACACCATTGTAGCATGGTGACATATGAATTCCCTGTATTTGCAAAGCAAAACTTCCCCCCAAAAACCCAAGGTTTTCAAGAGCCTTCCCACCATCTCAGTAGTTGCTGCTCAAGGTGGACTTGTAAACTGGTAGTAATGAGATCAACCACCACCCATCTACCAGTTTGTCCTACTGTGGTGGCTTGTGTGTTGCTGTGATGCTGGAAGCTATACCACCAGTGTTTCAAATACCACCACAGTGGACAAGTTTCAGTGGAGCTTCCAGACTAAGGCTAGGAAGAAAGGCCTGGTGACCTATTTTTGAAAACTAGCCAGTGAAAACCATATGGATCACAATAGAATACTACCAAAGATAATGCTGGGAGATGAGCTCCCTAGGTTGGAAGGCACTCAAAATACACAGTGGCCGTAACAATGGACTTAAGCATACCAACATTCATGAAGGTCACACAGGACTGGGCAATGTTTCATTCTGTTGTACGCGGGGTTGTCGTGAGTCAAAGCCAACTTGACAGCAACTAACAACAACAAAATCAAATCAGGCCGGAAGTAGATCTCTTAAAGAGCCATAATAATATATTGGTTTAGGCATAATAATAATAATAACAGGCTTTGGAGTCTGGCAGCTGGTGTTTGAATCTTGGCATGCCCCATACTTGCTCTTGGGCAAATCTTTAATCTCTGTGAGCCTCAGTCTCCTCATCTCTAAAAGGAAGGTAATTTTAGTGAATGCCTACATCATGTGGTAATTATGTGGATTAAATAAGGTAATTGATTAAAGCCCTGTAGTACAGTGCCTTGTCTTTAGCATATTCAGCACATGTTGGATCTTATTATCAATAATAGGAGCCATTGAATAGTGAATATAAACTACATTCGGGCAGTGTCCTAGGCAGTTTACAGCCTCCTTTAATGTAATCCTCACAGTAACCCCGAGTTGAGGATTGTCTGCCTTGTATTACAGATGGATATGCAATGGCAAAAAAGGTGAAATAGTTTTTTTCAAGGTCATTGAGCTCATTCAGCTTTTGAATCCTAGTCAGTGTGATTCCAAAGCCTGTGCTCATGCTACTGCATTTTAGAACTGAAAGGAGTCTTGGGGATTGTTGAATCCAGTGGTACCCACAGTGTATTCAGCAGAAGACTGGGTTAATATAAATCACATAGAAAAATAAGTATTTCATTGCCAACTAATGTTGAGAAAGATGACCCATGTTGTATGTTCCTCTAGAGAACCACCATTAACATCAGTGTATTTCAGTCTCTGGAGTCCCTGCGTGGTGCAAATAGTTAACATGCTCGGCTGCTAACCAAGAGGTGGGAGGTCTGAGTCTACCCAGAGGAGCCTGGAAGAAAGGCCTGGCAACCTTCTTCTGAAAAATCAGCCATTGAAACCCTATGGAGCACAGTTCTACTCTCACACACATGGAGTTGCCATGAGTCAGAACTGACTTGATGGCAACTGGTTTTGGTATTTCAGTCTGTAAGAAGTTTTAGAGTCAGTAAGCCTGTTTAAATATGTTAAGCTTAGAAATTTCCAAATCTATTAATCATAGAGATCTCATGGGGCCAGCATCCTATGGAACATACTTTGTGAACACTGAATGAGGTCAGCCTACTCACTTTGCAGAAGAGGAAACAGAGGCCCAGAGAGGTTAGTAGGAATCATAAGGTGAGCCGTGACTAGGTCTGAGGCCTTCCAGTCTCCAGGCTAGTAATCCATCCATCCATCTATCCATGTATCCACTGCGCTCCTTCACCATCTTTCCCTACCCCATGCCACACTCAGCCTCCATCAGCTAGAGTGTTGGGACACCATACACTTCACTCTTAGGATCCTCTCCTTGTGGAGCAGAGGATTTCCTGTCCTCCTCCACCGTCTTCTTCCCTTTTATGACAGCCCCATCTGTTGATGAATCCATCACCAGGGTGACAGTGTTCTGATGATGTACTCACATAATACATCATCAAAGTCCCAGTCCTGATGGCCCTGTGATGTATGAGGCTGGCGTTTGTCAATGCCCTACAGTTCCAGCAGAACCATCCATCACAACAGCATCCTCTTCATGGGGGCACTACATAGAGATGCCTTCCTAGGGAGTGAGGAACTGTGGGCAACAGAACAGCAAGGTGAATAGAACATTGGTGAGGCACCCAGAGAGACACGCAGAAAGGCATATGTTAATCCTGAACTGGGAAAGAGAGCTCTGTGGGTCACCCTTGCTGAGTCTAACATTCATTCATACATACACTCATCCAAATGTATGAAGCCAGGTACTCTGCTAGGTGTAGGGGATTCAGATGATAATACTGATACCAAAAACAAACAAACAAACCAGTTACCTTCGAGTTGATTCTGACACATGGCAGTCCCATGTGTTGCAGACTAGAAGAGCACTCCACAGGGTTTTCAAGGCTGTGACCTTTCAGAAATAGATTGCCAAGCCTTTCTTCCAAGGTGCCTCTGGGTGGGTTCAAACAGCCAGCCTTTTGGTTGTAGTTGAGCGCTTAACCATTTCCACCACTCAAGGACTCTTGTCTTGATAACAATCAATATTAATTGAGCTCTCCCTGTGCTTCAGACACTGGTCACTGCTTTATAGATACTATCACATTGAGTCCTCCCTTGTTGTTAGCTGCCGTCAGTGGGCTCCAACTCGTGGCGACCTTATGTACAACCAACTCATGGTGACCTTGTGTACAACAGGAAGAAATGTTGCTTAGTTCTGTGTCATCCTCACAATCGCCAGCATGGTCAAGTCTGTCATTATGGCTGTTGTGCCAATCCATCTCACCAATGGCCTCCCTCACCCTTGTTGAGCCTCTATGTTATAAAACATGGTGTCTTCCTTCAGCAATGGATCCCTCCTGATGATATGTCCAAAGCAAACGAGCTGGGGTCTTCCCTGTTATCCCGTTTGTAGACTGGCTCCATTTGCAGAAATGAAAACTGAGACACAGAGACATGAAGTGCCTACAAATGGAGTATCCAGTATATAAACCTGAAATACTGACTCCATAATACCTTTAGGCTTGTATTGCCTAGCAGCGGGTACAGGTCCTTGCATAAGGTACTCAGTACTAGGTGTGCTATTACACATACCTCTAATGCTAACACATGGTGGTGCAATAGTTAAGCACTCAGCACCTTTCAGTTGGCAGTTCAAACCCACCCAGCACATCATCAGGAGAAAGACCTGGCAATCTGCTCCCATAAAGATTACAGCTTAGAAAACCCTGTTGGGCAGTCCTACTCTATCATGGAGGGTCATTATGAGTTGAAAATCAATGCGACAGCACACAACAATAACAACAATGCTAATAGCAACCTGCAAAAGTAGCGTTTATCATTGTCATTTTGCAGAAGAGGAAACTCAGAGGGTTCACACTGCTAGAGAATGGAAAATAAATCCCAACCAGGGATTTATCTCAGGTTGGTCAGACTCCACATCCATTCCTCTTCTCTCCCAGGCGGAAGAGATGAATAAGAACCAGGCATCTAGACTTAGACCTGGGCTCAAACCCAGCTCCATCACTTACCAGCTGTGTGACAGTGGAAAATTTCACTAACTTCTCTAAGCCTTGCTTTTCTTACTAGTAAGATGCGGATAAATGATAAGATTTATCTTTTAGGATTTGTTTGAGGATTGAATGAAAAGTACATATATTTATGTAAAAAGATTAGCACCAGGCCTGATGTTAGTAGTGTTTTAGGCAGTAATGGTCAGTAATTTTACTGGAAGAAGGAATTGTATCAGGGTTTCTTATTAGAAACAGATTTTAAAAATATAATTAATGCCGAGATCTTGGTTTATAAATCCCATTCTACAACTAAAGGAACCAGGGATGTTTGGAGAAATAGCTGTATAATCTTTAAGAATCTCCTTTAAAATGTGACTACTTCATTAAAGGATTTTTTTCAACAATAAGGCACTTAATTTTCAAATTGCATTTGTTACTCTTAACTCAGTTGGTCCTCGCAACAAACCCCTTTTGCAGATGAGGAACCAGATGCAGAGAGGTTAAGCAGTTTGCACCTAGGGAATGGCCCTGGCAGAATTTGAATTTGGGTTTCTTAACTTCAGCATAGTTTCCAAATACCACAAGTGGGAAACTTTAAAGAAGAGAAATTTAATTTCTCATAGTTCTGGAAGCTAAAAGTCCAAATTAGGACCTCAGCCATGTTGATTCCTTCCTTGTAGGCAGTCCAAATATTTCTTGGTTCCTTGGCTTGTAGACAGTCTTCATGTGGCATGTGTTTTCCCTCTTGTGTACCTATCTCTGTGTCTAATCTAAATCTTTTTATAAGTTAGAAGTGATTAGACTTAGAACTCACCCAACTTCAGTATGATCTAATTAACATAAAAAAGACAATTCTATTTCCAGACAGTATCACATCCACAGGTACAAGGGCCAGGAATTCAACACATATTTTGGGAGGACACAATTCAATCCATAATAATTGCCTTTCCCATCCTTCCACATGGATTTGGAAGGAGAAATTTCTGGGAAGAGCTAGGGAGAAGATAAAGACATGTTGAAAATTTGAAGTGACAAAGAGCATAGGAATGAAGGTCAGATAGATTTGAGTTCAAATCCTAGATTTAGCCCTTACAACATGTGACCTTAGATAAGTCATTTTAACTCTTTGAACTGTAATTCCTCCTCTGTAAAATGGTGATCCACCACTCATCTGTCAGTTTGTCATATTGTGGTGGCTTGCATGTTGCTGTGATGGTGGAAGCTATGCTATAGGCATTTCAAATACCAGCAGGGTCACCCATAGTGGACAGTTTTCAGTGGAGCTTCCAGACTAAGACAGACTAGAAAGAAGGACCTGGTGATCTACTTCTGAAAAATTGACTGGTGAAAACTTTTGGATAGCAGCAGAACATTGTTTGGTATAATGTTGGAAGATGAGCCCCTCAGGTTGGAAGGCAGTCAAAATATGACTGGGGAAAGGCTGCCTCCTCAAAGTAGGGTCTACCTTAATGAAGTAGATGGAGTAAAGCTTTTTGGACCTTCGTTTGCTGATGTGGCACGACTCAAAGTGAGAAGAATCAGCTGCAAACATCCATTAATAATCAGAACATTGAATATACAAAGTATGAATCTAGGAAAATTGGAAGTTGTCAGAAATGAAATGGAAAGCTTGAAGATCGATATCCTAGGCATTAGTGAGCTGAAATGGACTGGTATTGGCCATTTTGAATCAGATGATCATATGGTCTATTATTCCAGGAATGAGAAAGTGAAAAGGAATGGCATAGCATTCATTGTCAAAAAGAACATTTCAAGATCTATCCTGAAGTATGACGCTGTCATTGATAGGATAATATCCATATGCCTACAAGGAAGACCAGTTAATACAACCATTACTCAAATTTACGCACCAACCACTAAGGCCAAAGATGAAGAAATTGAAGATTTTTGGCAACTTCTGCAGTCTGAAATTGACCAAACATGTAATCAAGATGCATTGATAATTATTGGTAATTGGAATGTGAAGGTTGGAAAATATGCCCTTGGTAATAGAAAGATTGCATGATGGAATTTTGCAAGACCAACAACGTATTCACTGGAAATACCTTTTTTCAACAACATAAATACCAACTATGTACATGGACCTCACCAGATGGAATACACAGGAATCAAATTAACTACATTTGTGGAAAGAGACGATGGAGAAGCTCAATATCATCAGTCAGAACAAAGCTAGGGGCCGACTTTGGAACAGACCATCAATATGCAAGTTCAAGGTGAAGCCGAAGAAAATTAAAACAAGTCCACGGGAGCCAAAGCACAACCTTGAGTATATCTCACCTGGATTTAGAGACCATCTCAAGAATAGATTTGATGGATTGAACACTAATGACCAAAGACCAGACAAGTTGTGGGATGTCATCAAGGACATCATACATGAAGAAAGCAAAAGGTCATTAAAAAGACAGGAAAGAAAGAAAAGACCAAAATGGCTGTCAGAAGAAACTCTGAAAGTTGCCCTTGAAAATAGAGTAGCTAAAGCAAATGGAAGAAATGATGAACTAAAAGAGCTGAACAGAAGATTACAAAGGGCAGCTCGAGAAGACAAAGTAAAGTATTATAATGACATGTGCAAACACCTGTAGTTAGAAAACCAGAAAGGAAAAACACACTCACCATTTCTCCAGATGAAAGAACTGAAGAAAAAATTCAAGCCTTAAGCTGTAATACTGAAGGATTCTATGGGTAAAATATTGAGTGATGTAGGAAGCACCAAAAGAAGATGGGAGGAATACAGAGAGTCACTGTACCAAAAAGAATTGGTCAATGTTTAACCATTTCAGGAAGTAGCATATGATCAAGAACTGATGGTTCTGAAGGAAGAAGTCCAAGCTGCACTGAAGGCGTTGGTGAGAAATGAGGCTCCAGGAATTGACAGGATACCAATTGAGATGTTTCTACAAACAGATGCAGCACTGGAGGTGTTCAGTCATCTATGCCAAGAATTTGGGAGACAGCTACCTGGCCAACCAACTGGAAAAGATCCATATTTGTGCCCATTCCCAAGAAAGGCGATCCAGCAGAATTTGGAAATTATCACATAATATCATTCATATCACAGGCAAGTAAAATTTTGCTGAAGATAATTCAAAAGCAATTGTAGCAGTACATTGACAGGGAACTGCAAGAAATTCAAGCCAGGTTCAGAATAAGACGTGGAGTTAGGGATATCATTGCTGATGTTAGATGGATCTTGGATGAAAGCAGAGAATACCGGAAAGATGTTTTCCCGTGTTTTGTTGACTATGCAAAGGCATTTGACTTTGTGGATCATAATAAATTATGGATAACATTGTGAAGAATGAGAATTCCAAAACACTTAATTGTGCTCATGCAGAACCGGTACATATACCAAGAGGCAGACATTCAAACAGAACAAGAGGGTACGATGTGGTTTAAAATCAGGAAAGGTGTGTATCAGGGTTATATCCTTTCACCATACTTATTCAATCTGAATGCTGAGCAAATACTCCAAGAATCTGCACTATATGAAGAAGAACACAGCATCAGGATTGAAGGAAGACTCATTAACGACCTTCGATATGCTTGCTGAAAGTGAAGAGGACTTGAAGCACTTACTGATGAAGATCAAAGAATGCAGCCTTCAGTATGGATTACACCTTAACATAAAGAGAACAAAAATCCTCACAACTGGACCAATAAGCAACATCATGATACATAGAGAAAAGATTGAAGTAGTCAAGGATTTCTTTTTACTTGGATCTACAATCAGTGCCCATGGGAGCAGTGGTCAGGAAATCAGAGGACGTATTGCATTGGGTAAATCTGCTGCAAAAGATCTCTTTACAGTGTTAAAGAGCAAAGATGTCACTTTGAGGACTAAGCATGGTATTTTCGGTCACCTCATATGCATGTGAAAGCTAGACAATGACTAAGGAAGACTGAAGAAGAATTGATTATGGTCTTTGAATTATGATGTTGGAGAAGAATACTGAATATACCATGGACTGCCAGAAGGAACAAATTTGTCTTGGAATAAGTACAGCCAGAATGCTCCTTAAAAGCGAATGGTGGGACTTTGTCTCACGTACTTTGGAGCAACCAGCCCTGGAGAAGGACATCATCTTTGGTAAAGTAGAGGGTCAGCAAAAAAGAGGAAGACCCTCAACAAGGTGGATTGATACAGTGGCTTCAACAGTGGGCTCAAAGGTAGCAACGATTGTGAGGATGGCACAGGACTGGGCAGTGTTTCGTTCTGTCATACAGGTGTACGTAGGGCCACTATGAGTTGGAATCAACATGACGCCACTTAACCACAACAACAGAATGGTGACAATAATGATCACTTCATACAGTTTCAATGGGAGATTAAATGGTTTATTATTTGATTGCATCATTTCCAGTGCCCGACCCGTAGGCCATCACTAAATATTAGTGTCTCCCCTTTCCACCTTTTACTGACTGACTCTCTGAATCCTGAAACAGCAAATCTGTACTAGTGCAAACCCTCGCTCAGTCTCACAGCGTCCCAGGCAGTTACTCTCGGCAGTGAGGTGCTGTGTGGGTGGGCACTGTGCACGAGCTCTTTCTACCTGGAGTGAAGACAGAGTTGACACACGGTTGTTTATTTCACCTTTTACTAAAGCCCCCTGAATCTGCCTGCCTTTGAACTGGTTACGGCTGAGAACCACACGCTGCCTTCAGAGGGAGACTGACCTCCTAGCAAGCTTCAGATGTCACAGGGCCACAGCTGACGTGATGCTTCCTACCTGAGCAGGATGGAGTGATTTATACCTAATCTATTGGAGGTCACCAAGCAGCTCAAAGCTAAACTGAAAGATTAAGAATTGATCCAGATGTAATAACACCCCAGACAAGACATCCAGGCTTCCAAGGCAGACTTTCTCTCGGTGCACAGGAGGCATAATGAAGCAGCCTCTGTTTGCTGGGGGAAGTTCTAGAGCTGTCCTGGAGTGCACACAGCATCAAAGGCTGAATCAGGAGTCCTGACTTCTCATCGTGTGAGAGCTTTCTTTGTTTTGAGGTGAAGCTCTGGATGGTCTTGTAGTCGCTGTATTCATTTATTCATCAAGCAGATATTAAGAATCATATGCCTGACCTTGTACAAGACCCACAAGGAGCCTGAAGTCTCTAGAATCTTGTCAGGAGAGAGGTCAATGATACCCCATTGCCAAAACTAAAGCAAAATGGGCTGGTGCTGTGGCTAGTTCACTATCTGGTGTCTGGTCGCCTTGATACTGATCCCAGTTTGGCGCCAATTCCTTAATTTATAAAATGAGGTTAATAGTTGTCTTAGGCTGCATTATCAAAGTACCACAAACTAGGTGGCTTACAACCACAGAAATTTATTCTCTCACAGTTCTGGAGGCTGAAAGTCTAAATTCAGGATGTGGGCAGGGCCATACTCTCTCTCTGAAGCCTCTAATGGAAGACCCTTCCTTGCCTCTTCCAGCTTCTGGTGGCTCTAGGCAGCCTTTGGCTTGTGACAACATCATTCCAATATCTGCTTTCGTTTTCACATGACCATCTTCCGTCTGTGTCTGTGTGTCTGTCTGTGTCTCTTTTCCTTTTTTATAAGGGTGCCACTCCGATTGAATTAGGACCCACCCTACTCCAATATGACTTCATGTTAACTGATAATATCTTCGAAGAGCCTATCTCCAAACGAGGTCACATTCACAGGTACCGGGGTTAGGATTTCAATAGCTCTTTTTAGGAGATGTGATTCAACCCACAACAACAGTAATACCTACTTCAAATATATACCTCATGGGGTTGTTTTAAAAATTAAATCCACTAATAAATGTACCTGTATAAATAAGTATTACCATTATTTTTCTCAATAAATATCCTGTTTTATGATTTATTATGATAATGCTTATTTTTTTCTTGAGAAAAGTCTCTATATGTCTCATTAGCTTCTCAAGGGGATCTTTGAGCCCCAGTATACTGGAATAAACAAATGAAACCCTGGCATAGGGAAATAGGTTGGTGCAGCCATTCTAGAAAATAGTTTGCTAGCACTTAGTCAAAATAAAGATGCTTCATGACCCAACAATGTCAGTGCTGGGTAGGTATCCTGAAGAAATTCTCACCTAGGTGCCTAAAGCCCCAGATTGGGTTGGAGGCAGATTGGATGTGGTCACTGGGGCAAGGGGACGGGTAAATACTGGAGATGTACATTGTGGAGTTTTGTGAAGCATTAAAACAATGATCAGGTATTCTTGCAGCAATGCAGAGAGCTCTTAAAATCAGTGCTGAGTGCAAAAAAGTAAAGGTGCAGAGTGAAATCTATAGCCCTCTACCATATGCCATTAAAAATCATGTTCACAAAGCAATGCTGTGCAATTTACAGGGACACAAACAAATCAAAGACTCCTCAGCAAACACAAGACAATAGTTGCCTAAAGGGAGGAAGGGCAGTGATGTTGGCACTAGCAATAAAAGAAATAAAGAAAATAAAAGAAAGCCTTTCCCTAGATCAAAGATAGCGCTGTGTCATGGACTGAGGGGCAGGAATAACTCAAACTTCTGCATCTGAAGTCCAACAGCACGGAAAATAAAACAAAACAGAAACCCATTGGTCTAGGTAATCAACATAACAAAGGGCGATTACAATTTGGTGGAGTCCCTGGGTGGCTGAAATGGTTAACTTGCTCAGCTGCTAACCACCCAGAGGCACCTTGGAAGACAGCCTTGGCGATCTACTTCCAAAAAATCAGCCATTGAAAACCCTATAGAGTACAGTTCTACTCTGACACACATGGGGTCGCCATGAGTTGGAGTCCACTTGTTTTGGTTCTTTTACAGTGTGATGATGGGTTCAACCTTCAACCCTGGATGCTGGGTTTCCCAGACCAATTAAATCAGACTCTCCAGGGCATGGTGTCAGGCCCCTAGGAATCTTCTTCCTTGGGAATTCTAATGTAGAGTCACAGTTGAGGACCACTGGGTTCAGTGTTGAGATCAAGGTAAGCACAGGAGCTGCAAGGATACAGCAGCAGACCAAGGCATGAGAGAAGAAGTGAGAGAGATGAGGCTGGAGAGACAGGCAGGGGCCCATTAGGTAGGGAAAGGCCTTTGGACGTTTTTTCAGAAGTTGGTGGAGGGAATGTTGGAGGATTTTTAGCTGGGGAGTGACACAACCAGATTTGCTAGAATGTTAGAACATTTTAGAATACTCCGTAGGATGGATGGGAGATGGGTAAATGTAGAGAAAGGGATCCTATGAAGGAAGTTGTTACAATGCACCAGTCAAGATGGTAAGAGTCTGGGGAGGAGGATAGTGGGTAGTAGATATACGTTCAAGACAAGGAACAATTATCCCCTTTTATAGGTGGACAAACACAGAGGGAAGTTAAACACCCCGCTGCCATCTAACATGGACTCCATGGGTCTCCTGCCCTTGAGTTTGGCGCACCAGTTCCAGTCTGAGTGATTGCTCCGTGGACAGTTTCCCTCTGGGCAGGCAACTTGCTCTCCGGTAGGAAATGAATATTACTGCTTGGGCACAACGAGATTCCTGCTCCTTTCTGCAGGAGCCCAGGACTGGCCGGGGCCGTTGTAGAACGCAGCTTAGGAGGGTGAGGTGGGTAAGGCAGTGTGCCTGGCCGGTCACAGACGTTTCCAGATCCACCCTGCATCCACTCATGTCTGGGCCTATGTTTGTCTATATGCATAGGCAAGTCCACTGATGAAGTTTAGAGAAATAAGTTGGTAAGTTAGGAGTGCTGAGTGACAGTCGGAGGGAGGATGACCTTGTAGGACCTGTTCAGGGTGATGGGATAATAATAGCTAACATTGACTGGGTGCTTATAAAATGCCTCACACTGCACTTTGCAGATGTTATCCTTTCTGATATTGCAACAACCCAGTGAGGTAGGAAGTTGTTGTTGTTGTTAGCTGCCGTCCAGTTCACCCCCAACTCATGGCGACCCTTTGCACAATGGATCAGTTGAGAATTGGACCATTGTGATCCATAGGGCTTTCACTGACTGATTTTCAGAAGTTATGGCCAAGCCTTTCTTCCTAGTCTGTCTTAGTCTGGAAGCACCACTGAAACCCGTTCAGCATCACAGCAGCACACAAGCCTCCACGGGCAGATGGGTGGTGGTTGTGCATGAGTTGCACTGGCTAAGAGTCTGAACCTGGGTCTCCTGCATGGGAGTTGAGAATTCTACCACTAAACCATCACTAACCCCCACAAGGTAGGAGTAGGTCCTGTCAAACGCAGCCAGTGTGACTCCAGAAACAAAGCTCCGAAGCATGTACTGTTTATTTAGAGTTAATGACAGAGCTGGGACTCAGGCATGGTGTACTGACCCTGGCCCATTTCCACTGAGCTCTGTAAGGCACCGATCGGCATGATCTGAGATTGCCAGCAGTTTTAATGTGTTATTTCTTGAAAGGCTTTCTCTCTATTCTAATCTGAGAGGAAAGAGGAGGCTGTTCTTCAGGTTTACCAGGGACTGCGATGGGTGCCCTGAGCCCTCTTACAAATTGCAAAGCCACATCATCAGGCCAGCAAGCCCCAGAATGTGCCATTTGGACTTCTCCGAAATGGGGGCAGAGGAGAGTACTTGGGAGACAATTGAAGAGCCTCCAGAAAAACAAAAAGAACGGTTCCCAGAAGAACACGGGGGCTTTGGCTATGACAACGGGGCTGCCCGAAAGACCCCGCATTGCTATGGAAACAGCGCATTTCTCTTTTTATGGAGCAGGCACATAAAACTCCCAGAATGTGTCATGAAATAAGTTACTACTGTCCTGAGGCTGCCAAAGATGTACGCACCTCATTAGGGAAGCAGTGTGACAGTTTGGGGTTTATAATGAACGGTTTGCAGGCTCAGAGGCTGAGCTAAGCCTGCCCTGATGGGATCACACCCTCTTGGCTTTGGGGACTCAGCGGGGCCGCTTGCCCACCAAGTGTCCGCAGACCAGGACCCATGAGTTTCCGCACTGAAGCGAGACGGCCAGGTGATGTGGTCATGGGGCCAGCTCTTCTCATTTACATGCAACTGGTGAGCCCACTCTGGCGTTTCCGTCAATACACTCCCGCTGAAATGAAGCGTTTTATCGCCTGCTTTTCACCTGGAGCCCTTAATTGGGTAGCTCTGCTCCCCTCAAAGTTTTATTTACGTGGTAATATGCAGATGTTCATTGGCCAGCCTAGAAACAGAGAGGAATTCCAAATTTGAGGAAGTGAGGGACTACACAGGTGCGTTCCTCCCTGCCACCCAGACTGACGACGTGCCCTTGATTTTACACCTAACCTCGCGTCCTGCAAACCGTTTCCGCCATCTTTTTATATCTATTATGTTTCCTATTGACTGACAGTGCCTCTGATAGGGCTTTTGAGAAAGATAAGCTTGTTTGGGGAAACAGACAACTAGACTGTGCAGTGAGGGAGGTGAAGGGGGAGGAGGTGAGACAATAAAGCGCAGAGAAAACCTGGACTCTTACTGTCAGTAAAACCAAAAACCAAACCCATTGCCATCGAACTGATTCCGACTCATAGTGACCCTATAGGATGGAGCAGAACTGCCCCATAGGGTTTCCAAGGCTGTAATCTTTACAGAAGCAGACTGCCACATCTTTATACCGCAGAGTGCCTGGTGGGTTCGAACTGCCAACCTTCCGATTAGGAGTAGAGCGCTTAACCACTGTGCCACCAGGACTCCTAATAGAAATGATACCAAAACAAACAAACAAACAGACCCTCTGGTACTGGGTTGATTCTGACTCATAATGACCCTATAGGACAGAATAGAACTGCTGTATAGGGTTTTCTTGGCTGTAATCTTTATGGAAGCAGATCACCCGGTGTTTCTCCTTTGGAGTGGCTGGTGGGTTCAGATAGACAGCATTTTGGTTAGCAGCCAAGTGCTTAACCACCAGGGCTCCTTCATGTAGGGGGCAGTATAGCAAAATGGTTAAGAACTTGAGCTCTGGAGTTGAAATGTTGTTGTTGGGTGCCATTGAGTCAATTTTTAACTCATAGTGGGTCCATGTGACAGAGTAGAAGTGCCTCATAGGGTTTTCTTGGCTGTAATCTTTCCAGAAGCAGATAGCCAGGTCTTTCTCCTGCAGAGTCGCTGGTTGGGTTCAAACCACCAACCTTTTGGTTAGCAGCTAGCGCTTAACTGTTGCGCCACCAGGGCTCCTTGGAGTTGAAATGTCTGGGTGCAAAGCTCTGCCTTGCTCTGTCAACATCATCATTTCTGCCATATTAGAGGCCAGCTGGTAACTGAGATAAAAAAGGGCCCTCAGGAGTCAGAGATTAAACCACATCTCAAAAGTCAGCATTTCTGAGTGACTTCTGTGTGCCAGGCACTGTCCTTGATGGCTTCATGATCTTGAGTAAGCTATTCTACCTCCCTAAACCCCAGTCTCCTAATTTGTAAAATGGAAATAGCAGTAATACCTTCCTCCCTGGGTTACTGTGACGGTTAAATGAGCTAATGTATGCAAAGTGCCTATTACAATGTAAACACACTATTGTGTTTAATACTGCTGTTATCACAGTGTTGGGCCTGGGAAAGAAGTAGTGACACAATTATTCTCTTTTAACACTATGGCTCAACAGAGAAAAAAAGGACATCTTTCTTTTATGACCCCTAATATGTCTGGACCAGCTCAGAATGTCCAAAGAAGCCCTGCTAAAGGCTCAGCAATATCAAAAGGCAAATCAATACATAATAATAGGCATATTATTAATAATATGTGTACTACATAATGATAATTGTAGTAATAATGATAACAACTCCAGAAAATCTGGCTTTTGAGATGTGGTTTAATCTCTGGCTCCTGAGGGCCCTTTTTTTTTTTTTTTTATCTCAGTTACCAGCTGGCCTCTAATATGGCAGAAGTGATGATGGTCATGGTGGTGATGATGGTGATGATGGTGGTGGTGATCATGGTCATGATGATGCTGCTGATAAGGACAGTGATGATGATGATGATCATGACAGTGATGATGATGATGGCGGTGGTGATCATGGTGATGATGATGATGATGATGACAGTGATGATGATGATGGCAGTGGTGATCATGATGATGATGATGATGATCATGATAGTGATGATGATGATGGTGGTGGTGATCATGGTGATGATGATGGTGGTGGTGATCTTGGTGATGATGGTGGTGGTGATCTTGGTGATGATGATGATGGTGCTGATAAGGACAGTGATGATGATGATGGCGGTGGTGATCATGGTGATGATGCTGCTGATAATGACAGTGATGATGATGATGGCAGTGGTGATCATGATGATGATGATGATGATCATGATAGTGATGATGATGATGGCGGTGGTGATCATGGTGATGATGATGATGATGATGACAGTGATGATGATGATGGCAGTGGTGATCATGATGATGATGATGATGATCATGATAGTGATGATGATGATGGTGGTGGTGATCATGGTGATGATGATGGTGGTGGTGATCTTGGTGATGATGATGATGGTGCTGATAAGGACAGTGATGATGATGATGGCGGTGGTGATCATGGTGATGATGCTGCTGATAATGACAGTGATGATGATGATGGCAGTGGTGATCATGATGATGATGATGATGATCATGATAGTGATGATGATGATGGCGGTGGTGATCATGGTGATGCTGATGATGATGATGACAGTGATGATGATGATGGCAGTGGTGATCATGATGATGATGATGATGATCATGATAGTGATGATGATGATGGTGGTGGTGATCATGGTGATGATGATGGTGGTGGTGATCTTGGTGATGATGATGATGCTGCTGATAATGACAGTGATGATGATGATGGCAGTGGTGATCATGATGATGATGATGATGATCATGATAGTGATGATGATGATGGTGGTGGTGATCATGGTGATGATGCTGCTGATAATGACAGTGATGATGATGATGGTGGTGGTGATGATGATGATGATGATGATGATCATGATAGTGATGATGATGATGGTGGTGGTGATCTTGGTGATGATGATGATGGTGCTGATAAGGACAGTGATGATGATGATGGTGGTGGTGATCTTGGTGATGATGATGATGATCATGATAGTGATGTTGATGATGGTGGTGATAATGACGGTGACGATGATGATAGTAACAAGAACAACGACCATCATAGCTACCGTTTGTTGAGTGCTTATTAGATACTGTGCTAATTACTATGCACTCTATCACATTTAATTCTCACAATACTGTAAGATAGGCGGTAGAGGGTCAGTGAAAAAGAGGGAGATCCTCAACGAGATGGACTGACACAGTGGCTGCAACAGTGGGCTCAAACATAGCAACGATTGTGAGGATGGCATAGGACTGGGTGATGTTTCATTCTGTTATACGTGAAGTCACTGAGTCGGAGCTGACTTGACAACACTTAACAGCAATAGCATGTATATTCTCATTTCACAAGTGAGGAGAGTGAAGTTTAGTGACTTGTCCAAGGTTACACTGTTATGCACCACCGCCAAGAGTTCAAGTGCTAGTTACCTTGACATCTAGAAATTTAGCCATTACCTCCGTTTGGCCAAACCCAATTAGAAGCTAAGGGACAGGGAGCCATTAATACAGTTTCTACAGCCCCGCCCTAATCCTGGTCCCAGAGTAGGGTGGAGAGTGAAATCGAGGGTTGGAAAGCAAATGGAATACAGCCAGCACAGGGGTCCAGCTTGCGTTAAAGTTATTTGGAATACTTTGTTCAGCAAGATAGAGCTTGCAAAGTGCTTTCATGACCAATTTTTCATTCTTAAGATACTCCATAATGAGACAGTAAACATATTATGCTCTATTTTACAGATGACAAAACTGATATGAGAACAGTTAAATGAACTGCCCAGTGTTACAGAGAAGCAGTGGCAGAATCAGTATTCAGTGCCTTTTTTTTTCTTTTTTAAACTCTTTGTATTACCAGCGATCTCACCTGAGCCAAAGACCCATCCAGGTTACTCACACAGGTGCTCTCCCCAGGATAGGTAGTGTGATGCAAAAGTCTGAAAACCCAGAGACTTGACTCAGATTCACTGGTGTTCTCAGGGACATTGGCTAGTTCATTTCGCCTCTTTGGACTTTCAAGTTTCCCCAATATTTAATGAACTTATAACATCTGGGAATTTAATGCCACAAGGCTTTCATGAGGTCCAGACAAGGAAAAGCCAGACACGACCTCGTCTTGGGCATCTGGTGAACCTCTCCTACCCAGTGCAACCTCCACTGGATGCTGTGATAAAGCCACCTCTTCCAACATATGGATGAATGCTGGGGTGTACTGTGCTGCATGCTAAGATTTTGTGTATGGATGTGGTCTCCCCAGGAAGAAACGGTTCTTCCTAGTGTCGAGATCCAGAGTAGATCTGAGACTTCAGAAATTCACTCTGAAGGCCTACCATAGTTAGGATGGTGACACGTTTTCCCTGTCCTTCCCCTGTCCTTGCTGAGTACAGGGTTTTCTTTTCATGAAATGGAATCCTTTTTCTCACCATTAAAATAAAAAATGCTGCTGTTATGATCACATGGACCTTAGAGTCTGACTGAAAACAACTCTAGTTCTGCCCTTATTAGCTGGGTGACCTTGGTCAAGTTGCCTAACCAAGCTGAACTTCAGATTTCCTTATCTATAAAGTGAAGTGTTTCTCTACTTCATTTCACTGGGTTGAAATGAAGTGTACAAATACTTCACACAAGGCAAAATATACAGTAGGTGCTTAATAATGTTTGTACCTTTCTCCATTTCCCCTTTGAGAGAAACACTATGAAACCCTCGTTTAATGGAAAAAAAAAAAAAAAAGAATACATTGCCATGGTAGGCACCCACTAAGTATTGGAATCAAGTCGACTTGTAAACTTCAGTTCTAATTTGGTTTTGGAAAATGGAGTTAAAAACTCACAGGGTGAAGTTACGACCCGGCCGTAACAGGGTTCCAGCTTGTCTCATCACAGTGTGCCAAATTCTGTGCTAAACTGCGGGGAGATAAGAGGAAGAAGCAAGTCACGTTATGGTCATCAGACACAGGGTATGAAAGGACAGTGAAAGCAGAGGAAAGGACACAAGAGGACAAAGTTAAATTGATTCTTGGAATAAGCTAGAATCCACAAGGGGGAGGAGAAAAGTCCATTCAGAAACCAAAGAGAATTATTTCAGTGTGCAAGTGAGTCTGTGTACTGTATGAGTCTCCGTTTTTATTTTCCCTGGTTAAACAGCAAAAAGACGACACTGAATGTGCTTCAAATCCCGCTTGGGCTGAGAGTGTGCTGGAAAGTGGGGATCCAACAGGTCTAATGGAGGCGTTTGCAATCCAGGCGAGGGGCTTAAACCTCTTCTTCTTGAAACTCCTCTAGTGTGAAGGCCTCTTTGGACGTTTTGATAGATGTTCACATATAAATACACGTTTAAGTGCTTACATAATTTGGATCAGAGGCCACTGTGAGCATTTTGATAAACATTCAAAGAAATCTTCGTGTGTGTGCATGTGTATATAAACCAAAAACCAAACTAGTTGCTGTTGATTCAGTTACAACTCATAGAGACCGCGTGTATGTCAGAGGAGAACTGTGCTCTATAGCGTTTTCAATGGCTGATCTTTCAGAAGTAGATCACCAGGCCTTTCTTCTAAGGTGCCTGTGGGTGGACTCGAACCTCCAGCCTTTTGGTTAGTGGCCAAGTGTGTTAACTGTTTGCACCACACCTATAAAATATATGTTTAAGTGCTTACATAATTTGGATCAGAGTGAACTTTCCATTTATTACCTCCATTTCACTTCAATGCACAATATTCTATTCTAATGGAAGTTTCATAATTTACTTTCAGCCATTCCCTTATGGAGATGCACTTGAATTATTTCCAGTTTACCAGTTGCCATTGAGTTGATTCCAACTCATGGAGACCCCATGTGTTTCAAAGTAGACCTGCACTTCACTGGGTTTTCAATGACTATAATCATTTCAGAAGTAGATCACCAGGCCTTGATTTCAAGACACTTCTAGGTGGATTTGAACTGCCAGCTTTTTACTTAGTAGCTGAGTGCTTAACTGTTTGTGCCACCCAACAATGCCATTTCCAATTTGGGGCTATTATAAACAGCAAGTAATGAACAGTCTTGTGCACATATATTTATTATTTCTCTTTAGGATGAATCCCTAGAATTAAGATTCTTGGGTCAAAGAACATGGAAAGAATTCGGCTTTAATATTTTTCAACTGGCTAGTCAGTTGTTCCAAGAAGTTAACACGCTGTGAGAGCCAACAGGATTTTAGAGAAAGAGCTGTGAGGTTTCCTGAGAGGAAACCTTTGTTTCTTAACTTTTAGTTAGGAGCACCGAGAAGTGAGAGAAGAAATTCATGTATTCATTTATGCAACATTTTCTGTGTGCCTGACACTGTGCTAGGCTCAGGGCTAGAGTGGTGAAGATGACAAAGTTTCTTTTCTCCTGGCACTTACCCTCTGGGGACACCAGTTGCCATGGAGTTGATTCCGACTCATGACAACCCCATGGGTGTCAGAGTCGAACTGTGCTCCATAGGATTTTCTTTTTTACTTTTTTCCCTAAATTTTATTTTGTTGTTGCTATTGAAAATACATGAAGCAAAGCGTACAAGAATTCAATAGTTTCTACATGTACGGTTTAGTGACATCCATTACATTCTTCGAGTTGGGCAGCCATTCTCACCCTCCTTTTCTGAGTTGTTCCTCCCCCATTCACATAAACTCACTGCCCCCTAAGCTTCCTATCTGATCTAAGTTGCTATTGTCAGTTTGATCCTAGCTCCATAGAGTTTTCAATAGCTGAAGGTAGGTCACCAGGCCTTTCTTCTGAGGCACCTCTGGGTGGACTCAAACCTCCAACCTTTTGGTTAGTAGCTGATCTCTTAACTGTTTGTGCCATCCAGGGACTCCCTTTAGGGACAGAGACAGAAAATAAAGAGTCAATGAACCAACGAATAAGCAAATTTCTTGTGGACACAGGTCCCAGGAGGGAAGGTGATAAGGAGTGAGCAGTGAAATAGGGCAGGTTCTTTTGTTTCTGCTGCTGAAAGTGAGCGTTTGACTGAGGAGTGATGAACTCTGAAAGCCACCTGAGGTAGGTCTGCATCCTAAACAGGTGCGTGTTCTAGAAATCCAGAGGGGTGTGGGCCCTGCTCTCCTGACCCATGGGGGCTGCTGCACTGCTCGCCCCACCCAGGACCTCTCCAGCAGCCGGTGACAATGGGCGGTGGGCCCAGCCCATCAAAGGCAGTATATGGGCTGGCTTCTGCGGCGCCTGATGGCCGGATGATGGATGCTGTGGTGGAAAGGGGGACCCGCTTTGATGTACAGCCTGGCTTGATTAATGAGCGGCTCTGCTGGGAGGCTACGCTGGGAGTCAATTACTCTTTTCAGAAGTGGCTAGATCGGCACTATTGTACTAATTATTTCACAAGCTTGGGGTCAGTTCCAAATTCCCTGACACACACGAGGGAACAAACACCCGGGCTAACTGAAGCCCACAGAGCTCTAATTAAAGCAGAAACTGTGACTCCCTCTCCCCCACCCTCTACCCCCCAGCTCTCCCTTCCCAGAGGAGGAAGCTGTCAGACACTCTTCCTTCCCAGCACCAACCCCCAGAGTCCTAGGAAACAGGCCCCCGTACCCCAGCACATGGGCTGAGCCCTGGCAACGATGCGGAGATTCTGGTGGTGGATCCGGGGTCTTATTTCGGCTTGCTTTCTCCCAAGTGTTTGCACAGGCGTTGTAGTCTTCATTCATTCGCTCACTCATTGATTCCCGCTCCTGTTTATTCATTCGTTTGCTCATTCCATAAACATTTGTTGAATGTATTTTAGAAGCCAGGTACTGTGCCGAGGACTAGCAGGTCCCAGCCTTTGAGAGTTTACTGGCTAGTTGGAGAGACAGATGTTAATCAGATAAATGTAAAAGTGCAACTGTGAGCGGTACTATAATCAAGGGGGCTTGTGGCTGTGAGGGTGTATTAAGGGAATTTGACTTAGTTGGGGGATCATATCCTTATGGTGGTGCTTGAACTGAAAAGAGTTACCTAAGTGAAGGAAGGGAGTGGGGAGATGAGCAGGAGTGTTCAAGGTGGTGGAGGGAGAACATGCAAAGGCCCTGTGGTAGGAAAAAGGTGGTGTTCTGGAGGAACTGAAAAAAAGGCAGTGTGGCCAGAGCTCTGGAACAGAGGGGATTGATTTGAGCTCAGGCTTTTGCTGTCTGTGTGGCTCTGGGGGGCCTTAACATGTCTGCGCCTCAGTTTATCATCAGAAGAATGAGGATGTCATTTCTTAACTTTCACTAACACTGTGGTGGCCTCCCCATCACCCATTCCATTTGTCTTGATAACGTTATTGTTGTTGTTGGGTGTCCTCAAGTCGATTCCAATTCATAGTGACCCCATGGGACAGAATAGAACTGCCCCACAGGATTTTCTTGGCTGTAATCTTTACAGAAGCAGATCGCCAGGTCTTTTCTCCCATGGAGGAGCTGCGTGGGTTTGAACCACCAACTATCCTGATTTAACTAGAGTTTAATTAATTAAACTCCCATGCGGTGCAGTTGGAGTTAGGCAGGTGAGGGAATGAGTGGTAGTGGGTGAGATGTAGCAGAGGGTCAGGTCACATAGAGCCTTCAAGTCCAAGGTATGGCCCAGTCATAGCCATGCCACTCAGTAGCCCTCCATGGTCTCCTCTGGCCTCAGCTCCAGTCCACACTCATCACCCAACATCCAAGTCCCCAGGACACCTTCCTTGGCACCAATCTGCCCACTATGCTCCAGGTAGACTGCATTGCTGGCTTTTTCCCAGAGGTTGCTCACATTTTTTCCCAGCTGTGTGTGTGCTGTCCCCGCCACTGCCCACCAATCTCAGAAAGGCCAGGTCACTCTTACCCCATCTACAAGAGCAAAATGGGGATCAGAGCTCAGTCAGCCATTTATGCGTTTGTTCTGCTACTCCATGAACTGAGTCTCCCTCACATAACGTACACTGTTCTTGAACATTTGGATCACTTATTTGGGGTCTCCTTTGTAAAATGACTGAAATGTCTGCCTCATTACAATCTACAAACTTCACATAACTTCATATACTGCCACTGCCAATTGCTACCAGTTAGTGTGTCTTAGCCATGTACCTTTACATATGTTGTTTTATTTAATCCTCTGACAACCTGTCCCAGTAGATATCACTCCTACCATTGTGCAAATGTCTTTGGGCAAATGTTGGACAACTTGCCCAAAGACCCAAAACCAAAAAAACCAAACCCATTGCCATGGAGTTGATTCTGACTCATAGCGACCGTATAGGGCAGAGAAGAACTGCCTCATAGGGTTTCTAAAGAGTGGCTGGTGGATTCCAACTGCCAACCTTTTGGTTAGCAGCCGAGCTCTTAACCACTGCATCAGTAGGGCTAGTAAAAATGCTAAAGCTGGGGTTGAACATTTTTTTCAAAGCCTTTCCCCCCCTCCCTTTCCATTCAGTCATGCATTATTAAGTTCATTTGCTTGAGAAATAATAATAACAATGAACATATGTTGAATCATTATGTGGAGGCATTGTGCTAAACACTTTCCATGCATTAACGTGAACCCACTCTGTGAGGTAGAAACCATGACCATTCCCATATTATAGATGAGAAAACCGTGGGACTGAAGGACTCAATAATTGGCTCAAGATTATACAGTTAGTAAATGGAGGAGACTGGATTTACGCCCAGGCCACTGGGCTCCAGCACCATGATCTGCAAGAGGTAGTCACCTTAGGAGGTCAGTTTTGCTGCCCGGTTAAGAGAGCATCTTTCCTTTGATGTACCACAAAGCCACCTTCTGAAGGTGGTCCATGTGATTGGTTAAGGTGGGCCCAGAAAGGGTTTAATAAAGCAGTGTTCTCTTAGACTCCTTTACTTTTGGAGTTGTGGATTTTTCAGTGCAAGGCAACTTTGCCCCGTGGAAAAAGAATGGGCTAAATGGGAAGATCAATAAAGCACACCGATGGCCCTGGTGATGTTTACACTACTTAAGAGAACAAATTATTTTGAAGCACCTGGGATTCATTCTTTCCCATACAAAAGAACAAAAGCAGGGTAATTACAGGTCATTCTTATCTGTTCATTGAAGTAGATTCCCTAAGAGGCAATTATTCAGTGTTTGTCTTAGTTTGCTTTGTCCATCCTCTACCACCCCTACTAATGCCAATTAAGAAAGTTTTACTCTACTGCCATTTCCAGTCTAGGTAATGAGTACAAAAGAATAGAACTCACACAAGAAACATTTGTTGAATGACCAAATATTCATTGAATGGGACTATGGAGAAATAACCAAATCTGCAGCAACAATGAAGTACTTAACTGTGGGATGGGGGTGTTGGTGGTGGTGGGATGGGAAATTCTGAACAGTTATTCAAAGTTTTGTTGAATAAATGAAGAATGAACTTTACCGGTGGACTCAGAGAAGTCTTCCCCTGGAGGAGGTGAGTTCTGAACTGATTTTTAAAAAATAAATAAAATTATGTTCAACAAAAACTTGACATTTTAACCATTTTTAATGGCCTGTCTTAGTCATCTAGTACTGCTATAACAGAAATACCATGGCTTTAACAAAGAGAAGTTTATTTTGTCACAGTCCAGTAGGCTACAATCCCAAATTCTGGACGTCAGCTCCAGGGGAATGCTTTCTCCGTCAGCTCTGGAGGAAGGTCCGTGTCATCAATCTTCCCCTGGTCTAGGAGCTTCTCTGCGCAGGAACCTCAGGTCCAAAGGATGCGCTCTGCTCCCGGCACTGCATTCTTGGTGGTGTGAGGTTCCCATATGTCTCTGCTTGCTTCTCTCTTTTATATCTCAAAAGAGATTGGCTTAAGACACTATCCAATCTTGTATACCTCATCAGTATAACTGCTGTTAATCCATCTTATTAGATCATAGTGATTGAATTCACAACACGTAAGGAAATCACATCAGATTACAAAACGGTACACAATTATACAATACCAGGAATCATGACCCAGCCAAATTGACAGATATTTTTGGGGGACACAGTTCAATCCATGATGGGGTCCAATTCAGCGACATTCATTACATTCACCATGTTATGCAACTATCCATTTCCCAACCCTTTTCATCACCCCAAACAAAAGCTGAGGGCCCCTAAGCAATAACTCCTTGCTAACCACTAATGAACTTTGTTCTCTATGCATTTGCCTATTCTTTAATATTTCATATAAGTGGGATCACCCAGTATTTGTCCTTTTGTGTCTGGATTCTTTCACTCAGCACACTGTTCCCAAGGTTCATCCATGTTGTGGCAGGTCTCAGAACTTCATTTCTCTTTAGGATTGAATAATATTCCATTGTATGGATAAACCACGTTTTGTTTATCCACTCGTCTGCTGATGAATTCTTGGGTTGTTTTCACCTTTTGGCTATTGTGAATAGTGCTGCAATGACCACTGTTATACAAATATCTGTTTTCAATTTTGGGTATATACCTAGGAGTGGAATTGCTGAGTCATGTGGTGCTCTATATTTAGCTTTTGGAGGAACCTGAACAGAGTCTTAAAGGATGAGAAAGACAAGAGACAAGGATAAGAAGGCCCTTGCAGCACAGGGAACCACATGGCTAAAGGGTCTGAGGTGGGGACAAGCACGGTGTCGAGGGACTGAAAGAAAAAGACCCTTGTGGTTAGGATTTAGTAACTCAGGATGGGGAGCATGGTAGAAATGAGGTGGGAGAGGGTGGCACAGACTAGATCCTGCAGGGTCTTAAAATCTAACATTTTTGGAAGGATTAAATGAGATAACCCATATAACTTGCTTATTATAGTGCTGGAACTTAATAGACACTCAGTGTTCATTTTATGATCCTTATGATTATTACTTTGTTCCACTGATTTTTATTCCTTTAGATTATTTGAAAATTAAGATTTTTTTTTCTTTTTAAAATTTTCCTCTAGCCACGGAGCTTATGCTCGTATGACTGTGGAAGAATTTCAACTGGGAAGGCCTGGGGTCCGTCCCCGAGGCTAGTGAGCACTGGCACAGCACTGAGATTCCCAGGCTGTGTGTGTCTCAGGGTGGGGTGGGAACTTTGAGGTCTGCAGTGGAGGGGGTGGGGGGCGAGAGCCATGGAGTAAGGCCAGGGGCCGCTCTCCTTCAGATGTGTGTCCTCACCCTTCCTGCTAAAGCCTCTCGGCAGAGATGACAGGGAGCTTGTGCTGAGAAAAACCTAAGGGCTTTGTTTTAAGATCTTCTGTCAGGAAAGGCCTTTGGAGCAAATTCAACCACTCCACAGCACTCCTGAAGGTCAAACAGCAGCTACGTGATCTGCCAGATTTGGGGAAACGTTTGAAAAGGAGAAGAAGAAGAAAAACACCGTACCCTTTCCAAGGAATCATTTTTTGTTTTTACAGAGAGACAAGAAAAGAGGCAAGAAAGTTCTGGGAGGAAGGAATTAAAGGGAGGATGAAAACCTGCATCTTCAGCTAGTGTTGAAATTGTTCTTAAATCAAGCAGCCGTTTTCCGACAGGGCCATGTAATTGATTATAAATGTTGGAATTTATTTCAATAAGTCCTGTCAGTCCTCAACAGCTGTTTCACTCACAGCCAAGCAACAAACAGACGGAGACGTTGGATGCGGCTGTCTTTTGTCTCTACCTTGGATGAGTTTGAATTGTTTGTTTTTTTTTTTTTTGGTGAGATACTCCTGGCTAAGGCCCACACAGAGAGAGGCCCCTGTTTTCTCCCTTCAGTAGAGGGGGCAAGGAGGAGGAAGGGGCTGCCTCTGAGTGGCCTGCCTTCTCGGGGTGTCCAGACACCATGCATGTGTGTCCCTCACTCATCTCTTGTTCCAGAGCTGCAGGGAGGTGACCAGATTGTTTTCCTTATGCTTATCAGCCCAGAGAAGACATCCTTGTGTTTGGAGAGGAAGCCCATCTTTTATTCTTATAGAAGCAGTGGCAGAAAGTGGGAAGGATGCTAGATTTAAGGCTTAAGTCTAGACTTTGCATCTCTCATACTAGATGAGCGTTTTCTTACCTCTACGATGGGAGTCCCTGGTTGGTGCAAATGGTTAAGCATTTGACTGCTCACTGAAAGATTGGAGGTTGGAGTCCACCTGGTGGCACCTCGATAGAGAGGCCTAGCAATCTATTTCCCAAAAACCAGTCACTGAAAACCCAATGGAGTGCAGTTCTAATTTGAAACATATTGCGTCGCCATGAGTCAGCTCAATGACAACAGTTTTAGGGTGGTTTAGGTCTGATACCTGGATCCAGAACTATCGTGAAGATTAAATTCACTGACCTAGAAGCGAAAGCTCCCAGCACGGTCCCTCGCACAGCTGTTTGTTGTTAGGTGCCATTGAGTCAGTTCCGACTGATAGTGACCCTATGTACAACAGAACAAAACACCGCCTGGTCCCGTGCCATCCTCACAATCATTGTTATGCTGCAGCCACTGTGTCAGTCCATCTCATTGAGGGTCTTCCTCTTTTTCGCTGACCCTCTACTTTGCTAAGCATGATGTCCTTCTCCAGGGACTGGTCCCTCCTGATAGCACATTCAAAGTATGTGAGACAAAGTCTCTCTGTCCTTGCTTCTAAGGAGCATTCTGGTTGTGCTTCTTCCAAGACAGATTTGTTCATTCTTTTGGTGGTCCATGGTATCTTCAATATTCTTCCCCAGCACTATAATTCAAAGGCATCAGTTCTTCTTTGGTTTTCCTTATTCATTGTCCAGCTTTCGCATGCATATGAGGCAATTGGAAACACCATAGCTGGGGTCAGGGGCACCTTTGTCTTCAAGGTGATATCTTTGCTTTTTAACACTCTAAAGAGATCATTTGCAGCAGATTTGCCCAATGCAATACATCGTTGGATTTCTTGACTGCTGCTTCTATGGATGTTTATTGTGAATTCAAGTAAAATGAAATCCTTGACAACTTCAATCTTTTCTGTTTATCATGATGTTGCTTATTAGTCCAATTGTGACGACTTCTGTTTTCTTTATGTTGAGGTGTAGTCCGTACGGAAGGCTGTAGTCTTTGATCTTCATCAGTAAGTGCTTCAAGTTCTCTTCACTTTCAGCAAGCAAGATTGTGTCATCTGTATAATGCAGGTTGTTAACGAGTCTTCCTCTAATGCTGATGCCCCGTTCTTCTTCATACAGTCCAGCTTCTTGGATTATTTGCTCAGATTGAATGATACAACCCTGACACAGGCCTTTCTTAATTTTAAACCACACTGTATCCCCTTGTTCTGTTCAGATGACTGCCTCTCAGTCTATGTTATAGTTTCCTCATGAGCACAGTTAAGTGTTCTGGAATTCCCATTCTTCACAATGTTATCCATAATTTGTTATGATCCACACAGTTGAATGCCTTTACATAGGCAATAAGATGCAGGTGAACATCTTTCTAGTACTCTCTGCTTTCAGCCAGGATCCGTCTGACATTAGCAATGATATCCCTAGTTCCACATCCTCTTCTGAATCCAGCTTGAATTTCTGGCAGTTCCCTATCGATGTACTGCTGCAACCATTTTAAAATTATCTTCAGCAAAATTACACTTGCATGGGATATTAATGATATTGTTCAATAACTTCTGCATTCTGTTGGATCACCTTTCTTTGGTATGGGCACAAATATAGATTTCTTCTAGTCAGTTGGCCAGGTAGCTGCCTTCCAAATTTCTTGACGTAGATGAGTGAATTCTTCCAGTTTGCATCGATTTGTTGAAACATTTCAATTGGTTTTCCGTCAATTCCCGGAGCCTTGTTTTTGCCAATGCCTTCAGTTCATCTTGGACTTGTTCCTATAATACCATTGTCATGGTTTGAATTATGTCCCCCAAAACATGTGTGTATCAATTTGGCTGGGCCATGATTCCCAGAATTGTGTGGTTGGCCTCCATTTTGTGATTGTAATTTTATGTTAAAGAGGATTAGGGTGGGATTGTAACACCACCCTTACCCAGGTCACATCCCTGATCCAATGTAAAGGGAGTTTCCCCGGGGTGTGGCCTGCACCACCTTTTCTCTCTCAAGAGATAAAAAGAAAGGGAAGCAAGCAGAGAGTTGGGGACCTCATACCAACAAGAAAGCAGGGCCGGGAGCAGAGCACGTCCTTTGGAATGGGGTCCCTGCACCGAGAAGCTCCTAGTCTGGGGGAACACTGATGAGAAGGCTGAGAGAGAGAAAGCCTTACCCTGGAGCTGACACCCTGAATTTGGACTTCTAGCCTACTTTACTGTAAGGAAATACACTTCTCTTTGTTAAAACCATCTACTTGTGGTATTTCTGTTATAGCAGCACTAGATGACTAAGACAACCATTGATTCTTAATCGTATGCTACCTCCTGAAGTGGCTGAATGTCAGCTAGTTAGTTTTGGTACAGGGACTCTGTGTATTCCTTCCATCTTCTTCTGATGCTTCCATCACTGGTAACCTTTCCTTTCTCCCTCCCTCCCTCTCCTGGTAACCACTAGTAAACTTTGGTCTCTATACTTTTGTCTTATCTTGTCTTTTTATATAAGTGAGGTCATACAATATTTATCCTTTTGTGATTGACTTACTTCACTCAGCACAATGTCGTCAAGCTCCGTCTGTATTGTCACATGTGTTAAGACTTCATTTCTCCTACTGTCTGAGTAGTATTCCATTGCTAGTGTGTACCACATTTTGTTTATCCATTTATCTGTTGATGGGCATTTAGGTTGTTTCTACCTTTTGACTATTGTGAATAGTGCTACAATGAACGTTGGTGTACAAGTCTCTGTTTGAGTCTCTGCTTTCAAGTCTTTTGGGTATATACCGAGGAGTGGAATTGCTGGGTCATATGGTAATTCTATTTTTAGATTTTTGAGGAACTGCCACACTGTTTTCTACAGTGGCTCCTCCATTTTTCATTCCCACCAGCAATGGATAAGGGTTCCAATTTCCCCACATCCTTGCCAACATTTGTTATTTTCTGTTTTTTTTTGATGTTAGCCATTTTAGTGGGAGTGAATTGTGGTTTTGATTTGCAACGCTCTGATGACAACGATGTTCAGCATCTTTTCATAGACTTGGTGGCCATTTGAATGTCTTCTTTGGTGAAATGTCTATTCAAGTCCTTTGCCCATTTTATGATTGAATTATTTGTCTTTTTGTTGTTAAGTTTTTGAAGTTTTATATATATATATTGGTTATTAGATTGTTATTGCATATATGGTTTCCAGAGATATTCTTCCAGTCGGTAGCTTGTCTTTTCACTTTTTTGGTAAAATTTGATGAACAAAAGTTTTTAATTTTTATGAGGTTCCATTTATTTATTTTGTCTTTTGCCATTTGCTTATTAGATAATCCATTGTTAAAATGCTAGGCCCTCTGACACTTGATTTTGAACCAGTCAGATCACTTCCCTGTTTTCCCTTCTGCAAAATGGTGACGCTAATACGTGGGCAAGTATTTTGGAGTCTTTAACAACGTGTTACATGTGTTGTTGTGTGCCGTCGAGTAGGTTCTAACTCGTCTTGACCTTATAGTGTTCCTAAGGCTTTAATCTTTATGGAAGTATGTTGTCACATCTTTCTCCCATGGAGTGGCTTGTGAACTCAAATAGCTGACCTTTCGGTTAGTGGCCAAACGCTTCACCGCTGTACCACAAGGGATCTTTCATAGCCACCCTAGAAGGGGTTATAGTGCGTGCTGTCTTCTGCTATGTCCTGACATCTTTATTAAAAGTTGACTCCTCATCTAGATTGTACATTTATTTAAGACAGCCACCATCCCTTTGACCTTCTTTGTGTTCTTGGTCTAGTTTACTGACATGGTCCTTTGGTGAAGATCAGTAAGGGGAGCTTCTTAAGGGTTTGGAGAGTGATTCTAGACTCTCCCTTTCAGCAGTGGGGAACTCAAGGATGCTCTAATGTCAAGGGCATTTGAATGTCTCCTTCTTCTCCACTGAATCCTAGACTTGTCTGTTTCCTTGCACAGCTCGACCCCTTTCTCTGCTCCAGCCACACTTTCAGTGTTGTGAACATGCCTCACTCCTTCTTGGCCTCAGGACCTTTGAATGTGCTGTTCCATCTTCTGAGACGTTCTTCTCTAGATCTTTGCACCGATGGTCCTTCTTGTCAGTAGTTCCCAGCTCAGAGGTCACCTCATGAAAGAGGCCCTTCCTGGCTTCCCAGTGTAATGCTGCACACTTCGTCCCAACTCATCGCTCTCACATGGAGTATCATCCTATTTTATTTTCTCATAACTAGGTGAAATGAAGGAGTCCTGGTAGCACAGTGGTTAAGTGCTCAGCTGCTAACCAAAAGGTAGGCAGTTCGAATCCACCAGCCGCTCCTTGGAAACCCTACGGGGGCAGTTCTACTCTGTCCTGTAGGGTCACTATGAGTCAGAATCAACTTGATGGTAATAGGCTTTTTTTTTTCTTTTTTTCTTTTTTTTTGGTTATATGAAATGAAATGATCTCGTTCCATTGTTGTGCACACATTTTCATCTCTCTCTTCCACCAGAATGTGTATTCCATGAGGGCAGAGACTTTGGTCTTTTCACCTCTGCATCCCCCATGTCTAGGATGGTTCCTGATATGTAGCAGGTGCCCAACAAAATAATTACTTACTTAGTTACATTTTCCACACAACCCAACACTTTTCTTTCTCTAGGAAGCCTTCCAGAATTGCCTCCGTACAAGTTGATTTTCCCAATGCCACAATTTTCTGCCTATAGAGTCAACAGTGCCTCACAATTTTATTAGATTTTATTCTGATTCCTTCATAGTGATGGTCTGGGATTATGTCTTTATCTCCCTCTCCTTTATATTTGGGGCAGACAGAGAGACGATCCTTAGAAGTTGCCTCTGACTGAGAGAAATCTCTTTACTTGGGTGGAGAATAGGAAATAGAATGTTCTGGAATATCTGAAAGAGTGAGGGGAGCAGGGTGAGTTTTCCCATATTCATGCCTTGGAGCTTCCATTTCTGGGGAAATACTGAGTTAAGTTATAAAGATGTTCTTACATCTTCCAGATCAGTAAAATCTGTAGTGGTACTCAGAGTTAGCACAGATGAGAAAATAGGAACGACGGAGGGGAATGAAACAGATGAGGGCATACAGTTATTAAACATTTATGTTCCAGGCCATTTTCTTATTCATCATTCCATTTAATCCTCACATGTCAGCAAGGCTGGTGTTTTCATTCCCATTTTCACAAATGAGATAACTGAGGCTCAGAGAGGCTAAGCAACTGGCTAAAAACACACAGCTAGAAGAAGTCATAGGCAGGATTTGAACATAGGTCTTTGTGTTTTTTTCTTACTACATGTTGAGTTTTAGAATAAAGCTCCTGCCTTCCCCAGTGGGACCCCTATATCTCATGATTATCTCTAATAAAAAAGGAAACGGTTGCCATGGAGTCGACCTCAAAGAGTTTCCGGTGGCTGATTTTTCAGAAGTAGATCGCCAGGCCTTTCTTCCAAGATACCTCTAGGTGGACTCAAACTTGCAACCTTTAGGTTAGCAGCCAAGCTCATTAACCATGTGCCACTCCTAGGCACTCCCTGTCTCTAACAAACTACTAGAATTCACAGGCATGGAGGCAATATCTTTTTTTACCTTTCCTGGCTGGGTGCTGAGATTCAGGGGGTACCTCAGGGTCCCAGAGAGCTCTGTTGTAAAATTTGCCATTATAAGCTTAATTAAATTAACATTCTTGAGTGCAGGGCTTCAGGAAGCAGGGCTCTGTGAGTTCATCGACTTTCACGTAGAGGGGAAAGTTTTCTTCGCTCCCTCACCGGAGGCTGCATGAAAAATGCATGACGGAAGTCGGATTATGAGTGCTTGTGGCAATGGCATCTTTGTGCAATTAAACCTTTTAAAAGTCTCTCTTCCCTCCCCACTCACCAGCTTTGTGCAGGAAAGAATGGCAAACCAGAGGAGTTTTAAAGGCAGACAGGCAGAGTTGTAACTCACCCCAGCCTGGCCAGCAAAATGTCCAGGAGGTGAAATTAAGAGCAAGCACCCCCTCTCTCCCAAGCACACACAAAAGCAGTGTCTGGAGAAGCCAGGTGACTGCATTCAAAAAAGAACAATGCTTGAGTGAAAGAATAGCTGGTCAAAGACAGTAAACGCAGTGGGACGGAGCAGATCTGCTCCTCAAGTTGCCATCTATAAAATGGGGTTTACGGTGTTCCTGAGTCCCTAGGTAGCACAAAGAGTTAAACATTCAGCTACTAACTGAAAGGTTGGTGTTCGAGTCCACTCGGAGGCACCTCGGAAGAAAGGCCTGGTGGTCTACTTCTGAAAGATCACAGCCATTGTAAACCCTATGGAGCATAGTTCTACTCTGACACACATGTTGTTGCCATGAGTTGGAACTGACTCGACAGCAGCTGGGTTGTTTTTGGTATAATGCTCCTGCCCATGAGGTTATGAGGAGGATTAAATGAGGAGATAAATGGTCCATACTCAATGATTTTACCAATGACGCCTCTTGTTGTCGTTTCCGACTCACAGCAACTCTCTGTGAGAGAGTAGAACTGCCCCATAGGGTTTCCTAGGCTAGAATCTTAATGGGAGCAAATCTCCAGGTCTTTTCTCCAGCGGAGCAGCTGGTAGATTTGAAATGCCAATGCTTTGGTTAGCTGAGCACTTAACCATTGCACCACCAAGGCTCCTTAGAGCTGCAATATGCCGGACACTGGGCTAAACTCTTTAATGTATTAAATAAATAAATCTTCACATCAGCCCTCTCAAGTATACATAATTATAGTAGTGGGTGGAATGGTGGCCCCCAAAAGATGTGTCCACCTGCACCCTGAAAATGTGACCTTGTTTGGAAATAGGGTCTTTGCAGATGGAATTAAGTAAAGGATCTTGGATGAGATCATCCTGGGTTATCTGGGTGGGCCCTAAATCCAAGGACAAGTATCCTTATAACAAAAGGAGAAGACAGACAGAGCAGAGAAGGCACACAGCAGAGACCACATGAAGATGGAGGCGGGATTGCAGCGATGCAGCCCCAAGCCGAGGAATGCCAGGAGCCGCCTGAAGCTGGAGGAGCAAGGAAGGATCCTCCCCTAGAGCCTTTGGAGGGAGCGTAGCCCTGATGACACTTTGATTTCAGACTCTGGCCTCTGGAAGTGAGAGAGAATAAATTTCTGTTATTTTAAGCCCCAAGTTAGGGTAGCTTGTTACAGCAGCCCCGGAAAGCTAATGTAATTATCGTCATGCCAATTTTACTGATGGAGCAATCAAGGCACAAAGAGGTTAAAACAATTTGCACCAAGCCACACATCTGAAAAGCAGTAAAGCTCACAGCTGACACTGGGCAGTCTGGCCCACAGGGATCCATAGGATCATTAAACCAAAAAAACCCGTTGCCACTGAGCCAATTCCAACTCATAGCGACCCTGTAGGACAGAGTAGAACTGCCCCATAGGGTTTCCAAGGAGCTGCTGGTGGACTCGAACTGCCAACTTTTTGGTTAGCTAAACTCTTAACCACTGCACCATCAGGGCCCCAAATAAAATGGATCATTAGGAGCCGAGAAAACTGGTGCAAACATGCTGTGCAGCCTTGACCAGGTCACTTCACCTCTCTGCCATCTGATCATATCATCTATAAATAGTAATTGATTAATTGCCTTCTGGGTGCAGGACTGTAAAGCAAGGGCCCACAAACTCTAGGCTATGGGCTGAAAATGGCTTTTACATTTCCAAATGGTTGTATTTTAAATGGTTTTATTTAATAGCCTCAACTTTGCCTCTTGGCCTACAAAGCCCAAATTACTATTGGGCCCTTTAAGAAGAGCTAGCCATCCCCTGCTCAAAAAGTGAAGAATAATAGCACTTTCTGCTTAAAGAGTGTTTGTCAAAGTACTTTCCTTCACCAATTCATTAAACATTTATTGGGCTCCTACTAAGTGTCAGGGAAGTCCTTGGGTGGTGCACACGGTTAATACCCTCAGCTGTTAACCAAAAGGTTGGCGGTTCAAGTCCACCCAGAGGCACCTCGGAAGAAAGATTTGGCGAGCTACTTCCAAAAAAATCATCCATTGAAAACCCTATGGAACACAGTTCTACTCTGACACACATGGGGCCGCCATGAGTTGGGGTCGATTTGACCTCAACTGTTTTTTTCCTAAGTGTCACGAACTTGAAGGAGCTGGTGAAACAAAGATGGCGGTCCAGTGGGGGAGGCCAATGTGTGAGCAAGACTAGAACGATGCTCCAGGCAGGTATTGACGTAGGTGCAGGATACAATGAGGGCAAGAGAGGAGGGAGCCCCAGCGTGGGAGCTTTCAAGGGAAGCTGGTGCATTTTTTGGTATCATTATAGACTGAGCTTTCATCACAAGCTAGCACAGGCCCTGTACACAATAGGAGCTCTACAAAATTCTGTTGAATAAACAAAGAATGAGCTTTATCTGGAGGACTAAGAAAAGTCTTCCTCTGAGGAGTTGCGTTCTGAACTGAGTCTTACAGGATAACAAAGACGAGGGTGATCCTAGCACAGGGAACATCATTTTCAAAGTCCCGAAGGCAAGAGAGAGTATGAAGTGCTTGAGGACCTTCACGAAGCTTGGTTTGGCTCTCTGGGATGGCAGCAGGAAGAGATGAAAAATGAGATGGCCCAAAGAAGCCTGGTCCTAAAGGGCCTTCTAAGCTATGTCAAAGGCTTTGAACTTTATTCTGGAGGCAATGGGAGCCGCCAAAGATTATGAACCTGCCCACTCCTGTCTCCCCTTCCACCACGCTCTCCCCTTCCTCCTTCCACTCCAGCCCCAGACAGGTTTTCCTGAATGGTCTTGCTCCTTCCAGCCCTAGGTAATTTTCAATGCCTTTTTCTACCTGAAATGTTCTCATCTGTATTTACTTCTAGTTGGCCCCCACTCTTCTTTAGGTCTTGACTCTAATATTGCTTTTTCAGGGACGCGATCCCTGACCCCACCCTCAGACCAGAGCAGATCTTACTCATCTATCTATCTTTATATCTCAGTCTGTATCCGTATCATGAGGCACTGATGGTTTAGAGGTAGAATTCTTGCCTTCCAGGCAGGTCTCATTTCGATTCCTGGTCAATGCATCTTATGTGCAGCCACCACCCACCTATCAATAGAAGTTTGGGTGTTGCTGTGATGCTGAACAGGTTTCAGTGGAGCTTCCAGACTAAACTAAGATGGGCTAGGAAGAAAGGCCTGGTAATCTACTTCTGAAAAACAGCTAACGAAAACCCTATGGATAACAGTGTTGTGATCTGCAGTCATTCATGGGGATGGTGCAGGATCGGGTATAGCGTTTCGTTCAGTTGTGCGTGGGGTCTCCAAAAGTCCGGGGGCAACGCAACAGCATCTAACAACAACAACATACAACATCCATATCATATGAATATCTCAGTCTGTGTCTGCATCCATACCCATATGCATACCCATATCCATAACTATATCCGTATGGATATTGATATCTGCATCATCTCACCATACATTGTCTCCTTAGCACTCACCACTTGTAGTGAGGGTTGAATAGTGTCCCCCCAAAATTCTTGTCCATCCGGAACCTCAGAATGTGCCCTTATTTGCAAATAGGGCCTTTGCGATGTAATTAGGTAGGGACTGACATGAGACCACACTGGAGTCGGGTGGGCCCTGCTCTAATGACTGGTATCCTTGTAAGAAAAGCCACCAAGTTTGCGGTAATTTATTATGGCAGCATTAGGGACCTAGTGCCACTCTTAGAATTATACATGTAGATATATCACCATTTGCCTAATTTCTGTCTCCTGCACTAAATCATAACCTCCACGAGACTGTCTGTCTTTTTAGAATCGTTTCTTCTTCCAGTGCCAAGAACAGTGCTGGCACACAGAACAGCTCAGAAAATGTTTGAGGAAGGCAGAGCATGCGGTCACGCAGCTCTGAGGAAATGGCCTTGAGGTATGTTGGAGGGCACGTGCAGGGAGGCGGTGGGTGATGACAATGACAGAAAGGTGACAATGGAGTGATAGTGGGGGTGGGAGAGAGGAAAGAGTGTGGACTTGAGAGAGAATATGGAGGCAGAGTAGACTGAATTTAGAGACTGGATGCAGCGGGCGAGAGAAATGGGGACGTAGAATTGATCTCATTTAATTGTCACCATGTGTAATCTCCACCACCCATCTGTCTGTCCGTCCTGCTGTGGTCACTTGCATGTTGTTATGATGCTGGAAGCCATGCCACAGGTATTTCAAATACCAGCAGGGTCACCCATGGTGGACAGATTTCAGCAGAGCTTCCAGACTAAGACAGACTAGGAAGAAAGGCCTGGTGATCTACTTCTGAAAATTAGCCAGGGAAAACCTTACGTATAACAAATAGCCGTAACAATGGACACAAAGACATCAATGGTGATGAAGATGACACAGGAGTGGGCAATGTTTTATTCTGTTGTATGTGAAGTTGCCACGAGTCAGAGCCAACTCCATGGCAACTGACAACAACAACATGTGTAATCTACTTGTGTCGCTCACTGCCTTTAGTTGATTCTGCCATGTGTGTCAGAGCAGAACTATGCTCCATAGGGTTTGCAATGGCTGATTTTTCAGAGGTAGATCTCCAGGACTTTCTTCCGAGATGCTGCTGGGTGAACTTGAACCGCCAACTCTTTGGTTAACAGCTGAGCATGTTAACTATTTGCACCACCCAGGGACTCCCCCCCCCCACAAAAAAAAAGTTGCTGTTGAGTCAACTCTGATTCATGGTGACCCCGTGTGTTTCAGACTAGAAATGTACTCCATAGAATTTTCGTGGCTGTAATCTTATGGAAGTAGATCGCCAGGCCTTTCTTCCTTGGGGCTACTGGGTGGAGTTAATCACCAACCTTTTCGTCAGTAGTCTAGTGCAGACTGTTTGCGCCACCCACTCACTGCCCTACATCTACATATACGAGGAGTCAAGGCGAGTTGTCTGCCTTCTAGCTCTGAATTCACAGGCAATGCTCTGCTTCCAATTTCAGAATTCCAGCAAGGCAGGCATCCCCCTCCTCACTTATTCGCCCACTTCCCTTCCCTGCCTTAAAACAAGAGAGTATTACCTGCTGGTAGTTCATCTTAAGCCACAAAGTGTAACGCTGTTGGGCTCTGGAGCATTTGATTCTTAGAGAGCAGGAGAACAGGGGGATGAATGCCAGGGAACGTGAATTCATGGGCTTTAAGTAAGAAGTAACGAGACCCTAAAATTTAGACCTCAGAGCAGAGAGGCAGGGAACCTGAACTTGGAGGCTGTCACCACCGACCTCAGACTCTCAGTCATATCTTGTTAGGCCTAATCGTACGTTCCCTGATCACACTGGAGTCGACACGAGCTGACTTAGAAATGTAGGTGCTGCAAGCTGGAGATTAGGAGTGACGCTGAATAGCATATTCACCTTTCACAAGCTCTGCCACTCCAGACGCTTATAAAATAATTTTCGCCTTTATCTAAAGGCAGAAGGGCTTTTCTCCCCATAGCTAGTATTCTGGTTTTTTGTTCCCCCCTCCTTTTCACCTAATAAAATCCTCAGTGCAGTGCCTGCCTGTAATCAGAACAGTGCAGGCTGCTCGCCAAGCTGGCTTCCCAGGCTGCTCTGTGGAAGCTCAGTGCAGGAAGGAATAAAACTTTGGGAAGTAATGATGTTTCCAGCACCACCTGGCTCCCGGAGGTCATCCCCTGCTGCAGCTCCTCTGCCTTCCGTGCACCCCCAGAAAAGAAGTCTGGCTTATTTACCATTTTAGAAAGTTAGACCTCTTCAAAGAAATGCCCCAGGCAAAACATCCTTCCTTTCCTGTCTCTCGGAAACTAATGACTGTTTCTCAGAAAGTCTGGACAGTGGGAGCTGGGCCGACAGCTGAGGGAGTTTGTTGGCAGCCAGGCTGGCACACAGCCCATAGAAAGAGCTGGTCGACCTGCTGCTGGCTCAGGGATGCCTGCTTCTTGAGTGCAACAAGTGTGACTTTCTGGAATGGAAATGGGCGTGTGGGAAGGGTGCCCTGGGTTGGGGGAGTCTCTGGACTAGAATCTGCCCTGTTGTTAGTTACCATCCAGTCGATGCCAACTCATGGTGACCCCATGAGTGCAGAGTAGAACTGCTTCATAGGGTTTTCAAGGCTGTAATCTTTAGGGAAGCAGATCCCCAGGCCTTTCTTTCTTGGTACCACTGGGTTGGTTTGAACCACCAACCTTCAGGTTACTGTTGTTGTTGTTAGTTGCTATCAAGTTGATTCGGATTCATGGTGACCCCATGTGTGCGGAGTAGAGCTACTCCCTAGGGTTTTCAAGGCTGTGACCTTTCAGAAGCAGATCCCAGGCCCGTCTTCCAAGGTGCCTGTGGGTGGGTTTGAACTGCCAACCTTTCTGCTAGCAGTCTAGCGCTTAACCATTTGCACCATCTAGGGACTCCAAATCTGCCCTAGAAGTCAGATTATGGGTGAGAGGTTTCATTTTTAGTTCCTAAAATATTTGAATTATTATATTTAATATTATCATAATAGTTAATGATGATGTCTGCAATTTCATAGATGACAGTGGACATTACTTGCACACACAATAGCTCATCAAGTCTCTAGAATGATGAAAGTAGGTAAATTGTTTAACGTTCAGAGAGAACAATCTGAACAAGATTAATATAGCTTGTCCCACCTGGGAGTCAAACTCAAGTCTTTATAATTCTAGCTACATCAGGCCAACTATTATCAACTTCTGAGGACACTGGACTTATGGGAAGATGGAGAACCTGATGATAACAA
Organism: Dugong dugon; assembly: GCA_030035585.1. Classification (NCBI taxonomy): domain Eukaryota; kingdom Metazoa; phylum Chordata; class Mammalia; order Sirenia; family Dugongidae; genus Dugong; species Dugong dugon. The sequence continues at coordinate 117,147,298 of CM057470.1, forward strand.
AGACTATGATTCTCAATATTGTATTGGAAGCCCTAGCCAGAGCAATACGACAAGAAAAAGAAATAAAAGGTATCCAGATTTGAAAAGAAGAAGTAAAATTATCTCTATTCATGGATGACATGATCCTATATATAGAAAATCCCAAAGAATCCACAAGAAAACTTCTAGAGCTAATAGAGGAATTTAGCAAAGTTGCAGGGTTCAAGGTCAACAAACAAAAATCAGTTGGGTTTCTATACACCAGCAATGAGAAATCTGAAACGGAATTTAGCAAACAATTCCATTTACAATAGCATCTAAGACAATAAAATACCTAGGAGTAAATCTAATCAGGGATATGAAGGACTTATACAATGAAAACTATAAAATGCTACTGAAAGAGATTAAAGAAGACTTAAATAAATGGAAAGATGTTCCATGTTCATGGATTGGAAGACTTAATGTTGTTAACTATATTCAGTACTACCCAAAGCAATCTATAGATTCAGTGTAATCCTGATCAAAACTCCAACAGCCTTCTTTACAGAAATAGAAAAACCAGTCCTCAGCTTTTTATAGAATGGCAAGAGACCCTGAAAAGCTAAAGCAATGTTTAAAGAGAAGAACAAAGTAGGAGGACTCACACTTCCTGATTGTAAAATACTATACAGACCACCCACAGTTCCCTGCCATGTGTCCCCCTCCATGGAGTGTTTCCAGCACGGCTGTTTGGTTCTTCAAAGCCAGCAGGAGAGTCTCTCTCTCTAGTCTGTTAAGCCAGAGTCTTAATAATGAAATGCAGTGACTCCCATTTCCTTTTACATGTAAGATAACCTAATCAAGGGAGTGATATTTTCCATATTTAATTGCCTAGAAGGAAGTCTCAGGTCTCACCTGCACTCAAGGGGAGGGGATTATACAAGGGCATAGATCAGTGGGGGTTATGTATGTCCATCACACCACCTTACTCCACTAAATGTGTTGTTGCCCAAGTCACCAAGGATCTCTAATTTATGTTGATGATGATTAGTTTTCTATCATTTATTGAAGATCAACTAAGTGCCAAGTACTGTGCATGCATTAAGCTATTTAATCTATGGAAACACCTGTTGTTTTTGTTGTCAGGTGCTGTCGAGTTGATTCCAACTTATAGTGATCCTATAGGACAGAGTAGAACTGCCCCATAGAGTTTCCTAGGCTGTAATCTTAATAGGAGCAGATTGCCAAGTCTTTTCTCCTGTGGAGCTACTGGTGGATTTGAACCAGGGCTTTGAACTGGATCATTCTAGTTCGAACCCCTGTTGAGAATTTGCATTTCCACACCAGATATACTGAATCAGAATCCACATTTTAACAAGATCTCCAGGTGATTCTTATGTATGATGAATTTTGAGAACCACTGCTCTACTCGTGGTTCTCAGAATTGGTCCCTAACCAGCGGCCTTAGCATTGCCTGGGAACTTGTTAGAAGTGCAAATTCTCAGCAGGGGTTTGAACCTGAATGAACTGGATCAAAGTTGTGGTTTGAACCACCAACCTTTTGGTTAGCAGCCAGTGTTTAACCACTGCACCACTAGGACTCCTTTGGAAACATCTAGGATATAAGTATTATTACCCCCCACTCCCATTATTCAGATGGAGTATCTGAAGCTTAAGGGGATAGGAGTAAAGGCCAGACAGTCTGATTTCAGAGCACGCACTCTTAACCACTATTCTATGCTGCCTCTAGGATGCACTTTCTAACTGATCTTTCTATACTATGAGTCATGGTCGACTCAACAGCAACGAGTTTTATACATGCTTGACCTCTATGCAGTATTTGATTCTACTTGAAATTTTTTCCATTGGTTTTCTAAGGCCACTTTCAGTTGTTTTTCCTCCTTTGGTTTTTTTTCTGAGTCTTCTAAGTCTTCTACTTTCTCATTTAATATTATCCCATTTTCCGCAGATCTTCATCTGCAGCCCTTTCTTCCTTTGCTGCCTAGGAACTCATTCACTCCCAGGGTTACAGCAATATGTTTATGACTCCCCAATCTTTATTCCCAACTTCTAGTCCAAAATTCAGCCCAAAAGTTATATTTCTAACCACTGGCTCAACACCTTTACCTATGTTGCTGTTGTTGTTAGGTGCCCTCGAGTCAATCCCAACTCATAGAGTAGAGTAGAACTGCCCATAGGGTTTTCTAGGCTGTAATCTTTATGAGAGCAGATTGTCAGTCTTTTCTCCTGCGGAGTGGCTGGTGGGTTTGAATTGCCCACCTTTTGGTCAGCAGCCAAGCACTTAACCATTGAGCCACCAGGACTCCTTCCCTTTACCTAGACACCCCTCAAATTACAAATGAACAAAATTGAACTAGTTGCCTTTCCCATTGACTGTCTGTGTTAGAAATCCCAGACTCATTTATATCCCTTTCCTTTTGCTCACTCCCTCTGTCCACTTAGTGACTCCACCATGGCAAAGGAACGTCTGTCACTGATGTGCAGAAAGCACTGTGCTGGACACTCGGGACAAGGACACAAACAAGACATGGTTCTTGCTCTGGGCCATTCACCAAACAGGAAATATAGGTGAGCTTCTCAAGGGCAGAGAAGCATCAAACCATATCCAGATGTCCATGCAAGGTACAAAGCCTGGGGCATTGTAGGTGTTCAGAAAATGTTTGCTGAATGAAGGAATATTATTTCTTCTTAAAATAATAGCATCATCCATAGCTTTGTTTAATTATATAAATTTCTTTCTTCCCACCATCTAAGAGGGTGAACTTTTCAAAAACAAAGATAGCATTTCATTCATTTCTTGTGGTACCTACTACAGTACCTGTTACCTAAGAATCACTCAGTCTAACTCTGTACACTTGAGTAAATACAAAAACTTCTCCCATTAGCACAAATTGTGACTATTAATACAGTCAACTCAAACCTTCCAAAGTTTCCAAGAGATGAGTGACTCCAGTGATAACGAGGCCACAACTTGTGAGCATGATTATATTATTGCAGTAAAAATTCGTGCTCTAGAGATTAAGCAGTCCCCCTTGACCACCCTTGCCTCCAGGTCCAACCTGCTTCTCAGAGACAAAGACTGTGATTAGTTGCATGGGTGCTGTCATGGATTGAATTATGTTCCCCAAAATATGTGGCAACTTGGCTAGGCCATGATTCCTAGTATTATGTGGTTGTCCTCCATTTTGTGATCTGATGTGATTTTCCTATGTGTTGTAAACCCTACCTCTATGACGTTCATGAGGCAAGATTAGAGGCAGTTATGTTAATGGGTTGGGACACAATCTACAGGATTAGATTGTATCTTGAGTGAATCTCTTTTGAGATATAAAAGAGACAATTGAGCAGAGAGGAGAGGGACCTCACGCCACCAAGAATGAAGAACCAGGAGGGGAGCATGTCCTTTGGACCCGGGGTCCCTGCGCTGAGAAGCTATTAGACCAGGGGAAGATTGATGACAAGCACCTTCCCCCAGAGCTGACAGAGAGAGAAAGCCTTCCCCTGGAGCTGGCACCCTGAATTCAAACTTATAGCCTCCTAGACTGTGATAGAATAAATTCCTCTTTGTTAAAGCCATTGACTTGTGGTATTTCTGTTATAGTAGCACTAGATATCTAAGACAGGTACCATTCTCAGAAATTGACTTTTTAATTGAAATATAAAGATGTATATATAAAATTACATATTTTTGTGTGTATACATATATAGTTATATGTTCTGTACATATAAAATCAAAAGCATACTGCTTGGATTAGTTTGCAACAATATGTCTATGCCATCTTTTCATGTCAACTCATTCAGATCTATCACCTTCTGTTACATGGCTGCATAGCATTGAAAAGACTATTTTTAATGAGCCCCTCTTGATGGACATTTAGGTTGCTTCCAGTATTTTGCAGTTGGTCATCTTTAAGTGGCTCCTTTTTGCATTTATTTGAGTGTTTTCTTCTTTTTCTATTGTAAGTATATATATAACAAAAAGTTGCCGTTTTAACATTTTTTTACATGTACAATTGAGTGACATTAATCACTTTCACCATATTGTGCAACCATTACCGCTGTCCATTTCCCAAATGAGTTTTTCTTTACGGTGGAATCCAGCAGCAAATTTTCTGACTCATAGATATGTACATATGTCTGTTTTTACACATAATCTGAACTTGCATCCCAAATGGCACTACCAGTTTTCACCCCCTTCCTCCCAGTAGTGTTTGAGAATACTTATTTCCCATAGTTCACCAACACTTCATACTGTCAAACTTTGAAATTTTGAGCTCTGTGATTTTAAGGGATGATTGAGGGGTTTACAAAGGCTGGCCTGGGTAAGGATTTTCCACTTGTTTCAGGAGAGCTCTTTGGCTTTGCCCCAAAACCTTTCCCACCATGTGGGATTCCATACCACCTCGTCTGAGTTATTGGCATCATCCTGTGTCAGGGATGACTTCTGTCCCCAATTTGCTTTGTCTTCTCAGGCATTAGGTCTTCTGAGAAGAGACTTGCCTATCTTGTTTGATATGAAGGTGGAGGGAAGGCATCCACCCATCCCACTTTTGCAAGAATATACATGTCGCTGCCTGTGCCTGTGTTTCCCTAACCTGGCTGATCGTTGTAATTACTCATATTCCCAGGCACTGATCCAGACAGAGTCAAAATCTCAGAGATGGGCAATTTTTAAAAGCTTCCCATGTGATTCTAATACAGCTGGTTTGTGAACCACAAGTTCTCTGACATCCACTGATGTAAGAGAAAATGCGAGGTCAGTTATAGCACATTATATAAAACATATAAAGCAGGGGAGCATTGCAGCCAGGAATACCTGAGTTCAGTTCCCTGGTCAACCTCTGCCTGTGTTGGTGGCCTTGGGCAAGTCTCTTCACTTCTCCAAATCCCTAGTGGTTGTCACAAATAGTTGTAGTAGGTGTCATCTGTGAAGCACTAATTTATATCCACCCATCTATTAAAATAGAGTGAAAACAGAACAAATCATCCAGCTCTCGCCTGTTTCCATGGTATCCCTCCTCCAAACCGAGGCTCTGGTAAATTACCTCCCGTCATCCCACCATCTGCGAAATCTGAATCAGAATAATAAAGCGCTTGGATCTCCAAGTAACAGTTGAAGATTCAGCTCTGCTAAGTTGAGAGCTTTGCTGAGAGGCAGGAAGGAGCAGGTGAAGGTGGGGATGCAGAATAGGTTACGTAGCCTAGTGGTGAATTGACAAGGACTGGAGTCTGATGGTGCAAACTGTTTAACACACTCGGCTTCTAACTGAAAAGTTGGAGGTTCAGGTCCACGCAGAGGTGCCTGGCCATCTACCTCTGAAAAGTTAGTCAATGAAAACCCTGTAGAGCACAGTTCTACTCTGATGCACATAGTGCTGCTATGAGTTGGAGTTGAGCTGGTTTGGTTTTGGACTCCCTGGGTGGTGCAAACCGTTAAGCATTGGGCTACTAACTGAAGGGCTGTCAGTTCAAATCCACCCAAAGTCACCTTAGAAGAAAGGCCTGGTAATTGTCTTCCGAAAGATCACAGCCGTTGAAAACCCGATGGAGTGCAGTTCTACTCTGACAAACATTGCCATGAGTTGGAATTGAGTTGGCAGCAACGGTTTTTTTTTTTTTTTTTTTTGGAGCCTAATAGACCAAGGATATGAACCCTTTCAGCTTTAAGACTTGACATTACTGAACCACAGTTTCTCTTTTGTGTGACGGAGATGATAAAACAACACTGAAGTGTGGTTGTTGTGAGGATTAAAGAAGATAATTCCTATAAAGCCCAGTATCGGACATAAAATGTGCTGCGATGATTATCACAACCACACAGAGATGTAGTCTTGACAACTCTTGGGGCAGTAAATCAAAAGAGAAAAGGATAAGAGCATGTAACGTGGACTGGCTAAATTTTGGGAGCAGGTTCAGAGCTACACTTGAGCAAGTCTGGAAACAATAATAGTTTTCTATGTCTACTCTAGCAAATCACCACATAGTGACTTAAAACACGTATATTACCTTACAGTTCTGGATGTCCCATACCAATTTACCCATTGCCGTTGAGTCGATTCAGACTCCTAGTAGTCCTGTAGGACAGAGTAGAACTGCCCCATAGGGTTTCCAGGGCTGTAATCTTTACGGAAGCAGACTTCCATATCTCTCTTCTGTGGAGTGGCTGGTGATTTCGGTTAGCAGCCAAGCCCTTAACCACTGCTTTACCAGGGCTCCTTTTCTAGATGCCAACAGTCCTCAGTCAAGGTGTTGGCAGGGCTGCATTCCTTCTGGAGACTCCAGTGGAGAATCTGTTCTGCCTTTTCCAGCTCCTAGAGGCTGTCCTCATTCCTTGGCTCTTACTCTCCTCCATCTTCAGAGCCAGCAGCAGAACATCTTCGAATCTCTCTCTGACTGGGACTCTTCACTTATAAGGACCCTTGTGATTCCATTGGGACGACTCAGATAATCAAGGATAATCTCCCCATCTCAAGATCCTTATCTTAATCACACATGCAAAGCCCCTTTTGTCATGTAAGGTAAGATATTCACAGATTCTAGGGATTAGGGTGTGGATATCTTTGGGAGGCTGTTATTCTGCCCAGGGCAAAGACCAAGAGTATGAACTTGAGCTTTAGGAGACACACAGCGAGCCAAAACAGTATGAAAAATATTTGGGTCTTGAACAATAAGTATTCACTTACTAATTTCCTAAAATCAAAGGATAGTTATGAGAGTTGAATAAAACTAAACACTTTCTTCACTTTGCCATTGAGTCAATTCCAACTCATAGTGACCCTATAGGACGGAGTAGAACTGTCCCATAGGGTTTCCAAGGCTGTAATCTTTACTGAAGCCGACTGCCACATTTTTCTCCTGTGGAGTGTCTGGTGAGTTTGAACGCCAACCTTTCGGTTAGCAACCAAGCGCTTAACCACTGCACCACCAGGGCTCCTTCAATTATGAATAGCACCATTTAATATGGATTATTCCTACTTTCTTACTTGCTTGTTTTTGTTTTATTTATTTTTACAACAAACATTTATTAAGCTCTTACTGTGTTACAAGAAACTCTGGTGGTGTAGTGGTTAAGAGTTCAGCTGCTAATCAAAAGTTTGGCAGTTGGAATCCACTGGGCGCTCCTTGGAAACCCCGTGGGGCAGTTATACTCTGTCTTATAGGGTCCCTATGAGTCTGAATCGACTTGATGCCAACAGGTTTGGTTTTGGTTTTATGTTACAGGTACTTAGTACCAAGGAACTCACCATTCAGTGGGGACAACAGACAACACAAATATTGGCAGGAACTCTTATGAGGAAGAAACTTTACACAATGGTTAAGCACTTGGCTGCTAACCGAAAGGTTGGTGATTCGAACCTACCAGCTGCTCCTCTGGAGAAAGATGTAGTAGTTAGCTTTCATAAAGATTACAGCCTTGAAACCCTATGGGGTAGCTATACTCTGTCCTATAGGGTCACTATGGGTCATGTTCATTTGGAGTCGGAATCGACTAAGGCAATGGATTTGGACGGACTCACCATAAGACAGGGATTATTTATTTGGGAGTGGGTTGAGATTTAGTAAAATCTTTCCAGAGAAGATAACATTTTAGTTGAGCCTTGAAGGATGATAGAAACTAATTTGGTCAGGAAAAACAAACAAATAACCAAAAAAATAAGCATTCAGCCTCCAAGCAAACCACCCAGCCCATCTGCTCTCCCCTTACTACTTGGATATGCACTCATCAGGCAAAGAAGGCATGAAAACCCAAACCAAACCGGCTGCCATCGAGTCGATTCTGACTCTCAGTGACCCTATAAGATGGAGTAGAACTGCCCCATAGGGTTTCCAAGGAGTGCTTGGTGGATTCAAACTGCCAACCTTTAGGTTAGCAGCCGTAGTTCTTAACCACTATGCCATCAGGGTTTCCAAAGAAGCCGTACATGGCTCCAGGTAAAGTAAAATCAGGGCTCCTTCTGTTTCAGAAACCTTTTCTCCTGCCACTGAACTGGATCCAACAAATATTTATTGAACCCTAGTCTTGGAGAGCCACTTCAAAACTGTCCATTGCACTCCATTCTTCACAGATGAAAAACATTTATAAAAGTATAGTTTGCAAGTTCCTGGATTGAGACAACGTGAGAGCAGAAGCTATGTTTTATTTCTCCATAAGCCCCGTTGGGAGGCCTGGTAGAATTTATAATGGTTTAAGATTGTGCATTCTGGAGCCAGACAATCTGGTTTCAAATCCTGACTCTTCCTAGTTGTGCTATCTTGAGCATCTTACTTAACCCCTCTGTGGCTCAGTTTCCTCATCTGGTAAAATGAGGATAATAATATGTTCATCATTGGGTTGTCAGTGAGGATTCAATGAGTTCAACTGTGCAAATCGCTTGGAACCATGACTGAAATGTAAAACTCAGTTCTTGTTGGACATCATTACTTTCCACCATTTTTGGCACAATATATACGTGTTCAGTACATGTTGACTGAATGAATGTTGTATGCGGTGTTTGATGATAGAGAAGTCCCAAAACAGCCCTAAAAAAACCAAACCCATTGCTGCTGAGTCAATTCCAACTCATGGCAACCTCATGTATAAGAGAGTAGAACTGCCCCATAGGATTTTCTTGGCTATAATCTTTATGGAAGCAGATCGCCAGACCTCTCTTTTGCGATGCTGCTGGGTGGGTTTGACCCTCCAACCTTTAGGTTAGTAGTCTGATGTAAACAATTTGCACCACTCAAGGACCTTAAAACAACCCTGTGTGATGTTATTTTTTCTCTCAATTTTGCAGATATGGAAATAGAATTTTAGAGGTCAAATGGCTCATCTAAGGTCAGAATGAATTGATACCATTCAACTTACAGCCGGAATCTACACATCTGGACCTTTAGTTCAAAGTGATCTGGCCTAGAAAAGACTGAGGAGAAGATATTGAGGATATTGTTGAGGGGTTGGGGGTTGCATCCTGCGGTATTTGCAGTCCTTCTGCCCTTTTCCAATACAAATCATGGAGTGCACCAGGCACAATCCTTTCTATCTTTCCTAGTGAAGCTAAAGGAATCTGGAATTCCATCATCTCCTGACCTTCAAAAGTCAGACAAGGTTCTTGACCAGGGCTCTCATCCTTTGCCTTAAGCAAAAACAACTGAAACTAAGTGAGACTCCTCTGAGCCCCAGATGGCTTGAAGGAAAAAAAAAAAAAAGGAAAATTTATAAAAATGACAAGCAGCGCTTGGAATTTGGCCATGTGGCAGGATAGAGCACAAATGCCTTTTCTTCGCTTGGCAAAGAGAGAGAAGGAAAGCTTGTGGTCTACTCAGGGTAGGATGCAGGTAGAGGTGACCCACCAGCCCTTCTCTCACTTAGATTGCCAGTTGATTCAAGGGACAGTCTCCTAATTTCTGGGGTCTGGAGAAAAGCATACTCCCCTTCCCCCTCCCATTTCCTAAATGATAGTAGCAAGAAGCCTCCAGAAAGTTGGATTTTCCAAGGCCAGAGAGCCAACGCTGAATCCCCCAGGGGAAAAGCCCTTTAGAAGAATAAATGTAAATTGCAATTTAGGCATGTTTTGTCCTCAGACCCCAGTAAGGCCTTGAGCTGCATGGTTTCAATTCCCTTAAAACAGCATGATGCAACCCTGGTATCCTGAGCTGTCTGACTTTAAATGTTATGTTCAATGAGCAAGTACCTACTGAACTCATCATCATGGTATGGTAACTCTGTGACCTACACCAATTTTATCTGCACAGCAGTAGTATATGACCTAGAATTGGCCAATGACCATGCCCCATCCCCAGGCCATAATAAACAATTGAATGGAAGGGCATGGCACCCAAGCAGAGCCAATAGAATCCTGCCCTGGGAAGGATATAGGGAAATTAATAGATTTTTTTTTCCCCTTTTGGAATTGATAAACTGGGAAGACGTGGATTTGGGGACTCAAGCAGTGATCTCCCTTCACTCAGCATAGCTTTTCCTAACAATGAAGTTAAGCAGAGATGAGAACTCGATGGGGAGAAAGTGCCCTGGTGGCATTGAGTCATCATGCCAGTCTTTCAGGCCCTGGTTCCTGAAGCTATTTCTTCTAGTTTTGCAGCTACAATAATATCTTTCCAGGCTTTGTAAACAAATTACTTCTATTTTTTTTGGCTTAAGCTAGTTTGAGTTTAGTTTTAGTCATTTGCAACCAAGATACCCCTGGCTAATAATCATGGCTTACAAGGCTATGATGAAACCAGACACACACACACACACACACACACACACACACACACACACACCTAATAGTCAATACACACACACATAGCTCCCTCACAGTCAATGCACACACACACATACACACACACACACCCCTAATAGACAGCCAGACATGCTCGATTAGCTCCAGGAGAGTTAAGAGGAACTCAGTATGCACTGTGCCATTAACAGCAAATGGGTCTTCCTTGCACAGAGCTGCAGAGTTTATTAAGAATTTGCCACAACTCCCACTGCCTGACGTCTTGAAGCAGGGTTCAGAAATGCCTCAAATGAGCCACAGTTAATTTATCATCAGTCTTCAGGTTGGAAGATCTCTTTAATTCTTTCTACAACCTCCCCACTAAATGCTAAGTCTAGACTATTCTTTATAGGAAACTCTTCATGTTCAGAGTATTCCTTCCAGCTTTGGAGATTCCTGATTATTAGATACTTCTTCACAATCACCTAAATTAGGTTTCTCACTGGGGCAATGAAACAAATCTATGGCAGAGAGAGAATGCCTCTTAACTCAGCATCTCTGTGCCATTTGATTTGTACCTCATTGGTTTAGGTGCTCCATATTGTCTCATACTGCCTAGTTAACGTGGTCATACTTGTTTCTTTCTTAAACTTTGAGCTCTTTGAGAACACATTGTTGTTGTTAGGTGCCATGGAATTGGTTCCAACTCATAGTGACCCTGTGTACCACAGAATGAAACATTCACTGCCTGGTCCTGTGCCATCCTCACAATAGTTGGCTATGTTTGAGCCCATTGTTGCAGCCACTGTGTCAGTCCATCTCGTTAAGAGTCTTCCTCTTTTTCACTGACCCTCTACTTTACCAAGCATGATGTCCTTCTCCAGGGACTGGTCCCTCCTAATAACATCCTTGCTTCTAAGAAGCATTCTGGTTATACTCCTTCCAAGACAGATTGGTTTGTTCTTTTGGAAGTTGATGGTGATTCTTCACCAGCACCAAAATTCAAAGATGCCGATTCTTCTTCATTCTTTCTTATTCATTGTCCAGCTTTTGCACGCATTGAGAACAGGGGTCATTTCTTATTAATGGCATGTTGAAAAAAACATGGACTATGGAGTCTCACAGATATGAGTTCCAATTCTAGATCTTCCTATGTGACCCAGACAACGGACTTAGTTTCTTTGAGTCTCCTTTTCCTTGTCTGTGAAATGGCAGCAATAATCTCTATAGCATAAAGTTGTTGGAAGTGTTTAATAAAGTGATACACATAAATGTTGTTGTTGTTAGGTGCTGTCGAGTTGGTTCCAACTCACAGCGACCCTCTGCACCACAGAACGAAACACTGCTCAGTCCTGCGCCACGCTCATAATCGTTGTTATGCTTGAGCCCATTGTTGCAGCCACTGTGTCAGTCTATCTCATTGAGGGTCTTCCTGTTTTTCATTGACCCTCTACTTTACCAAGCATGATGTCCTTCTCCAGGGACTGATCCCTCCTGACAACATGTCCAAAATATGTAAGACGTAGTCTCGCTATCCTTACTTTAAGGAGCATTCTGATTATACTTCTTCCAAGACAGATTTATTCATTCTTTTGGCAGTCCATGGTATGTTCAGTATTCTTCACCAACACCACAATTCAAAGGTGTCAATTCTTCTTTGGTCTTCCTTATTTATTTTCCAGCTTTTGCTCGCATATGATGCGATTGAAAATACTATGGCTTGAGTCAGGTGCACCTTAGTCTTCGGTGACATCTTTGCTTTTCAACACTTTCAAGAGGTCTTTTGCAGCAGATTTTCCCAATGCAATTTGTCTTTTGATTTCTTGACCGCTGCTTCCATGGGTGTTGATTGTGGATCCAAGTAAAATGAAATCCTTGACAATGTCAATCTTTTCTCTGTACAAATAAATAGGAGAACGAAAAGAAATAGTCGATTGACGGTTGTCTTAGTTATCTAGTGCTGCTGTAACAGAAATGCCAAAGTGGGTGGCTTTAAAAAACAAAAATTTATTTTCTCAAGGTTCAGGAGGCTAGAAGTCCGAATTCAGGGCTCCTGCTCTATGGGAAGGCTTTCTCTGTCTGTTGGCTCTGGGAGAAGGTCCTTGTCTTTTTTCAGCTTCTACTCCTCTGTTCCTTGGTGATCTTCATGTGGCCTGGCATCCATCTTCCCCTATCTCTGCTCTGCTTGCTGCTGGCTTAATCTGCTCTTTTATATCTCAGAAGAGATTGACTTAAGACACATCTTATACTAATACTGCTTTGTCAGCATAACAAAGATATACTTCCTATTCTCAAATGGAATTATAACCATGTGTATAGTAGGATTAGGAGCCCTGGGGGCACCATGGTTAAAGCATTCGAACCCAACAGGTGCTTCAAGAAAGATGTGGCAATCTGCTTCCTTAAAGATTACAGCCTTGGAAACCCTATGGGGCAGTTCTACTCTGTTCTATAGGGTCACTATATGTTGGAAGCTACTTGGTGGCAGTGGTTTTTTTTTATTGTTGTTTTGGTTTTATAGTAGGATTTACAGAAGTTATTCTTGGGAGGACACAATTTAGTCCATCACAAGTATCTACTATTGAGTCATTGAGTATCTGCTATCTCATTGATGAGTATCTACCGTTATTCCAGATACATGGTAGAGGCTCTATCAACGTTCATCCTCTCCTGTCTGGTCACTCAGTCACCCCTGCACATGGTGGACACTCACTGCTTCATTCATTCAACAGATAAGTTTTGAGACCTTATCAAATGCCATGCATTGCACTGAATCCTGGGGATGCATCGACAAACCAGATACACTCTCTCTGTCTTCAAGGATTTTGCAGCTTAGAATCGAATAGAGCCAAGGAAGCAGATAAGTTATCGTCAGTAACAGAGATGCGCATAGGTCCTAGAGAGGACAGAGGTGGCACTTCATCCACACTGGTAGCTCAGGGAGAGTTTCTCAGATGACATATTAGCAAATTGAGACTTGAAGGTCAAGCTGGACTTTCTCAGGCCAAGGAAATAACTATGGTGTGTTCAGGCAAAGAGGAGAGGATATGAGGTTGCAGAGGGGAGTCCCTGGGTGGTGCAAACAGTAAATGCAATTGGCTGCTAACCAAAAGTTTGGAAGCTTGAGTCCACCCAGAGGTGCCTCAGGAGAAAGGCCTGGTGATCTAATTCCAAAAAATCAGCTATTGAAAACTGTATGGAGCACAATTCTACTGTGACACACGTGAGGTTGCCACGAGTAGTCGAAGTTGATTTGATGGCAACTGTTTTTTGTTTTTTTAATTGTGATGTACTAATGGTGAGGGATCCTGAAGTGGTGATGTGTGGGTGCTGGGGGAAGGGGCTTTGGGGATCATTAGGGACTTTATAGCCATATCAGTCTGCCATTGCCCCCACACATGGCCCAGAATTAGGTGACATTTACTGTCTGAGACCCTAGGGTAGATCAGAGCTGATGCTTTTTTCATCAGCACTGAAGTGCATCGATGTGGACAGGGCAGTCCCTGAAGCCTGTTCAGTTTTACTCTGTCCATTAGGGTAGTAGGTTTGGTTTGGGTTATTACAGGATATCTAAAGGGGAGGAGAAAGAAATAATGATTCCACCCAGGGTCCTCTTGGTTTTAGAATCTTTTGGCAATAACATTTGCTGAGGCTTCAGGTCTTCCTGGTGATGCAGTGGTTAAGAACTTGGCTGCTAACCAAAAGGCCAGCAGTTGGAATCCACCATCTGCTCTTTGGAAACCCTATGGGGCAGTTCTACTCTGTCCTATAGGGTCGCCATGACTAGGAGCTGACTCCACAGCAGCGGGTTTGGTTTTGGTTTTTCAGGTCTTCCCTGGGAGCCAGGCAGCATCAGGGCTTAACCAGCCTCAGAAAGGGGTGCGCTAAGGAGGCTCGGAGCGGGGTGGTCATGGGAGGAGGGAACCAGGCTGGCTGGGGAGCAGAGCTCTTGCCGATCTCCAATCAGACGTTCGCCCTGCACCACCAGCAGCCCTTCTCTCTGGAATTACAGGTAATAAGGTAGAGCTGATGTTAATGGTTTATGACACGAATTCATTTTGAGAACTATATGCTTCACCCATCGCTTTTAGTTTTCAATTTGGATCTGTTGGGTATTAATAGCTTTGGGGCTGTGTTTTCCATTTTAATCTTGCTTTTTCTCATTTCCAAGTAGATTCCTCCTTTCAATTTACACAAACATTAAACCTCCATTTCCTGCAGCCCCACACTCCCCTCTCTCTGTTTAGCTCTCATTTTCTCTGCTGACCTTGTGATACAACTTTTCTCATGCCAGGCTTACCTGCCATCCCCACCTGCCACCATTACCTTATACCCCGGCCACATTTTTCTCTCTCTCATCCACATTATGACAGTTTGGGCCAAAGGAAGAGATACTTCAAACCAACAGAAGCTTGGAATATATAGATCTGTGATATCTCACATAGTCAACTGTCCAGAGGTGGACAGTTCTAAGACTGGCTAATTTGGAGAAACTAGGAGTTTAGCAAGGATCCAGGTCTTTCTGTCTTTCTGCTCTGCCTTTCTTAGGGTACTGGGCAGTGGTGATTCACTGGTAGAATATTCTCCTTCCACAAGGGAGACCTGTCCTTGATTCCTGTCCAGTGTACCTCACACGCACCCACCACCTGTCTATCAGTGGAGGCTTGCGTGTTGCTGTGATACTGAAAAAGTTTCTGCAGAGTTTCCAGGCTAGGGTAGACTAAGAAGAAAGGCCTGGTGATCTACTTATGAAAATCAGTGAATGAAACCCTATGGATCACAAAGGTCAGATCTGAAACGGATCACAGGGATGGTACAGGACGGGGTGGTGTTTTGTTCGGTTGTACGTAGGGTTGCCATGAGTCAAGGGTCAACGTGATGGCAGCTAACAAGAACAACAAAAATTTTTGGAGGAACAAATTACCCTGAGGAAAGGGAAGTTGAGAGATGCCGTCAACCTGGGTCTGCCTTGAAGCATGCCTTCGCTAGAACATCGGGCATCAGCAACATGGAGATTCTCATACTTCTGGACAAGCTGTGCTCCTTCGTGCCCCAATGTCTTCAAATTGTTTTGTTTCCACTGCCTGGCACTCCCTCATCTGTTTCCATCTCCCCTGCTTAACCATTTTCTTGACAAACACCTTCTCTTGTAGGAAGAACTGTCTCCAAGAAAGCTAGGTCTTTTCTGGAACCCCCTCCCAAACCTGTATACTCTTCCTTTCTGTTCCCATTGAACTTTGCACGCCCTTCCATTAACTTGTTGTTGGGTGCCATCAAGTTGATGCCAACTCACAGCGTCCCCATGTGGCAGCGTAGAACTGCCTCATAGGGTTTTCTTGGCTATGATCGTTATGGGAGCAGATTGCCAGGTCTTTCTCTCATGGACCCTCTGGGTGGGTTTGAACAATCAACCTTTGGGTTAGCAGCTGAGCACTTAACTCTTGCACCACC
Organism: Dugong dugon; assembly: GCA_030035585.1. NCBI lineage: Eukaryota > Metazoa > Chordata > Mammalia > Sirenia > Dugongidae > Dugong > Dugong dugon. Next base: position 117,162,930 of record CM057470.1, read on the forward strand.
AGGGCTCCTTTCCATTAGCTTAGGAAACTTAAAAAACTTAAAAAAAAAAAAAAAACTTTTGTGTTAGTGCATTGGTAAGACTTAGAACAGCCCCTGACACAAAATTGAGCATTCAGTGGTGGTGGAGCTTGCAGCTGCATCCCTCTGTACTGCACATATTCCGTGACTGTTTTTTCTCCCCCGGTGGATTATGGACAGTCTGCAAATAAAGACCACTCCCCAGCCATAGCACAGGATGTGGCACGGTAATGTCTGATGCTCAGGCCATGTTTGCTGAGGCCTGAGGGAATGAACACACACGTTTTCCTCTTGGAGGAATGCACAGCCGTGCTCCGTTTCTCTGCAAAGAGCAATGAGCACGAGACAGGGATGCAGTGGATGGAATGCAGATTGGACAGTCGGAAGAGATTCCAAACCCTTCCAACCCTCTGTCCCCAGACCACAGTCACCAACACAAACAAATTAGCATCTGTGGAACCGTCTTTTGTTTGGAAGTTTGGCATGGGTTAAAACAGTAGGAGAAGATGCACCTGTCAGTCAGGGACCCAGACTCCACCCCTGCTCTTGCTCTAGCCTCTACAAGACGCCATGGGTGAGCTTCTGTGTGCGATTTTAGCCTCCCCATCTGTAAAATTCAGGGGAATGGCCTGGGTGATAGCTTATGTTCTTATCATCTCAGACATTTTTTGAATGAATAAGTGATAGAATAAAAGTGGGACATTCTGTGGTTTCAGTGACTTCCTAAGCTTCCTTGGGATCAAAAGACGTGAGAGAACAATCCTTAGAGGTTGTAAGGAAGTGCCAGGAGGGCAGGTTTGTCTCCAGGTCTGAGAGGAGTGGGCAGCAGGGAGCTCTGGTCCAGGCAAGCCAGGCGCCTAGTCTTCACCCTTTCACTTGAGAACCCTGAGCCCTTTGGCAAGCCATTGAAACTCACCAAGCCTCAATGCTGTCATCTGTAAAATGGGGATATAGAACTTACCCCATAGGGTAGATATGAGAGTGATGCATGGAGTCTGGTATATAGCAGTCCCCCACCTGCCCGTTATGATTATTAATGGTGAGAAGAGTCTCTGTGGACTACAGTCACCAGGAGATGGGATCTGAGCTGAAACTTGAAAGATGGATTCTGATCGTCTTGGTGTAGGGAGGTGAGGGGTGATACATGTCTAAGGCTAGGAAAGGATGCTGCCGCAAGGGTGAAGTGACAGTGATGATAATGGTTTACTGTGCAGCACACAATCTCAGTTAATTCTGAAAACAGCCCTATGAGGCAGGGGCCACGATTGGTCCCTTGTTACACGTGAGAGAGCAAGGCTCAGAGAAGTTAAGTCATGTGCCCAAGGTCACACAGCTGTTATGTGACTGAGCTGAGACTGGAATCCATGTAGACCTGGTCCAGATTTCACGATCTTAACTCCTATGCCCTTCTGCCCCTGTAAGAGTCTGACAAAGGCAGGCTAACATCTTAGACCACTTAGCTGGTGGGACTTGGTGGCCTTTCAAGGACAGCAGAGGTTGTCCAGGACTCGAGCTGGACTCCAATATCCTTGCCAGGGGTGGGGGAAGGGCAGCCCAGCCCTCCCAGCTCATTCTCCACCCCAGCAGCCTCTGCGAGGCCCAGTGTGCCTGATGGCTGAGTCACAGCTCTCATGATCCTGGCTGGCAAATTGGAGACACCCTTAATTGGATGCTGAAAACACTCCGCCTGCTGCACAATGGCTCCCACCGAAGAGTTATAGCTGTTTACTGTAACACACAGACAGCCCCATTAACAAGAATGATGGGAGGCTGCTCCCTGGCATTACTCTTAGCAAAAGACTTGACAAATCCGCTTTGTAAATGAAGGCGCTCCAACAGAGAAAACATATAACACCCCGCTCCCCACCCCCACCCACCCCCTCCCCTTCCCAGGGAGACTTTGCATGTGGAGTTCTTTATACATTATTCAAGGCTCCATATTCTGACGATGCTCATCAATAGTGGTGCCTATGGCAGGGAGAAGCTTGTATCAACTGACAAATGTAGACAAAGCAGGCTGCTTAACCCAGGAACAGTGGGTCAGAGAACAAACAGGGAAATTGATTGTGCCCGCCATATTTCTGCAGGAACAGAGGAGTAAATGAACACCATACGTCACGGCTTATCATGTAGGGTAGGAGGCAATCGAGAATGGCACAGTGTGGCCTACTTAAGGGATGCTGATGGATCACTCACAGACAGCTTTTGTTCCAGGCTGGGGTTTGTCATGTCTACGGGGTGTCTGGGGTGTCTTTAGGGCGAGAGCCATAGGAAGCATGCCTTCTTCAGCTCTGGCCACTGGAGGTGGCCTTCACTGAGTGGCGAGTGATGGGGGATGTTTAAGGTTGCCAAGGCCATGGGATACAAGGCTGAATGATCAGGTGCCCACTGGACTCTCATAGATTCCTGTAGGGTACAGAGTGCACGTCCTAAGAGGTGAGAGGGTGCAGTGGTTATGGTCTGGGCTTGCGCATCAGCTACATCAAATTGTCCATTACCTGTCTGTCAGGTGTGTTGTACTGTGGTAGCTTGTGTGTTGCTATGATACTGGAAGTTCTACCAACAGTATTTCAAATACCAGCAGGGTCACCTATGGTGGGCAGATTTGAGCAGAGCTTCCAGAATAAGAGATAACTAGGAAGAAAGGCCTGGTGATCTATTTCTGAAAATCAGCCAATGAAAACCTTATGGGTCACAATAGAACATAGTTCGATAGAGTGCTGGAAGATGAGGCCCCTAGGCTGGAAGACTCTGAAAATATGACTGGCGGAGAGCTGATGGACGGATAAAATAGTCACAACAATGGACTCAGACGAACCAATGATCATGAAGATGGCGCAGGATGGACAACATTTCATTCTGTTGTATATAAGGTTGCCATGAGTTGGCGCTAACTCAATGGCAACTAGCAACAGTAGCATATCAGGTTCTGGTCTGCCATTTATTGACTGTGTGATCGTGGAGAAATTAGTAAGCTGAGTCTCTAAGATCTCTCTGGGAAATGGGACAAGAACAGTACCTACCTCACAGGGCTGGAATCAGGATTGATTGCGTTAATGTGCACAAAGCCCTTAGAACAGAGTGTGGTATCCAGTAAAACCAAAAAAACCCGTTGCCATTGAGTCGATTTCGACTCATAGCTACCCTATAGGACAGGGTAGAACTGTCCAATAGAGTTTCCAGGGAGTGCCTGGTGGATTTGAAACTACTGACCTTTTGGTTAGCAGCCGTAGCACTTAACCACTATGCCACCAAGGTTTCCAATAAGCACTCAATAAATGCTAATTAGTGGATGTCTTGTGAGAGAGTGAGGTCATTGGAGGTGGTTAAGTGAAGGGCAAGCCATTGTTCTTGGATGATGTCATGGGAACTTGGAAAGTCACCTGATCTCTCTGAGACTTAGTTTCCACTTCTGTCAAATGGAGGTAGTGCCTGTAATACACAGGATAGGGTTTCCTACCCACGGAAGGCCATCAGAGAGTTGATAGTTTCTGAATAAAGAATGGGGGCTTGGGCAGAGCCTTCCAAGTTGTTTTACTCCCAAGACCCCATCATACTATAAGAAAGATTTATGTTAATTCTCTTGGGACAATAGCAGAGCCATCAGGGGTGGGTCTGAAGAGGAAATGAAGAAGATAATAAAAATAAAATAAAACTAGCAGGCGGAGAGTATCGCGTATTAGGCATTTTCAATCATCTTATTTAAAACTTACCACAGCCCTTGTTGGTGTTGTTAGATGCTGTTAAGTCGGTTCCGATTCACAGAGACCCCACGCACAACAGAACAAAACACTACCTGGTCCTGCACCATGGTCACAGCCTTTAAACTGTTATTATTGTCCCCATTTTGGGTAGTGTCACAAACCCTGCAAGCTCTCAAGCAGGAAATGGAGAGGAGGCCGGGTGGGGATGATTCTAGGTCTAGAGCCGATGTCCCCCATCCCTGACTTCACCTCACTGGTGGGGATTGAGAAGCCTCTCCGCAGAACTTTGCTTTTCCCCTTAAACCAGCAGATTCAAAACAGCCATTTTCAAGCTAGGCTGGACAAGCTCATTCAATTTCCAGCCAGACATGGATACAACAGTAGAACCTCCCACGTGTCTGTGTAGAAAACGGACTTTTGTCTTTGTAAGTGAGCTCAGGCCCAGAGAGAACCACAGCAGCTGAAAAGGGGGTGCTGAAACTGGAGGGAAGGAGCCTTGGTGGCACAGTGGTTAAGTGCTCGGCTGCTAACTGAAGAAAGGTCGGCAGTTGGAACCCACCAGCCGCTCTGTGGGAGAAAGATGCAGCAGTCCACTTCTGTAAAGGTTACAGCCTGGGAAGCCCTGTGGGGCAGTTCTACTCTGTCCTACAGGGTCGATGTGAGTCAGAATCAACTCAACTGGGGGTGGAGCCAGAGCTGTTCCTCTCAAGCAGATAAAGGAAGGCGCCCTCTGCTCTTTGAGACCTGGGGCTCCAGATGGGCCGATAGATGATGTAAGACCAGTCTCTGAACCTCCAAAAGGGAGGGGTGCATCAGCAGCCACAAAAGGCACCAACATGCCCACTCTTTATGTTCTTACCATGTGGTCAGCGAGAGGCTACTCCCTAATGCAAATCCGTTACCTCACACATCCCTTTCAATGCCCAGGAAAGTGTGATCAACACCCAATTAACAGCCAGGGACACAGAATCAGAGAGGCCCCGAACCTCCCAAGGTTTCACAACCAATAAGTAGCAGATCCAAAACACCAGCACTTTCTGTTCCTCTAACACTCTGCCCCTTGCACTTGTTTTGCTTTCTCTCTGGAGCAACACAGTCCAATGGAAACATATTGTGAACCACAAATGCATGCACATGTTGTTAGCTGCCGTGGAATCAGCCCCCGACTCCAGGCGACACTGTGCGCTGAGGTCAAGGATGGATTACCCAATAAGCATCATGTAGTGAAAAACAGGTGAAATTGTGCACTACAGATTAATAAGTAAGCACAAGTAAGCTCACGCGTACCTTGCTTACTGGTTAATCTGTCCCTGACAAGGGTCCTGCACCATCCCCATGATCGGTTGCTGATTGGACCATTGTGATCCATAGGATTTTCAGTGGCTGATTTTGGGAAGTAGATCTCCAGGCCTTTCTTCCTAGTCCATCTGGAAGCTCCGCTGAAACCTGTTCAGCATCATAGCAACACAAGAGCCTCCACTGACAGGTTGGTAGTGGCTACTCATGAGGCACATTGGCCGGGAATCGAACGTGGGTCTCCTGCATGGAAGGCGAGAATTCTACCACTGCACCACCAGAAGCTTATTGTTTCTGTTAGTGTCACTGACACCCCTGTAACAGGTTCACACGGTGATGAGGAACATGGACTCCAGAGTCTGATACCCTTGGATTCTGCCACTCCCCCTCTGGTCTGTTTCCCTCTCTGTAAAGGAAGATAAGGACACCCTCACATCAGAGGAGCTTGGGAGAATTAGCTGAGGCAGTGCCTGGCAGGCACATCCTAAGCCGGGGCAGGAAGCCTGTTTTTGCACTGATGAGGGCTGTGTTCGGCAGGGAAGGAGGCAGAAGAGTGAGTTTGGTACTGGGCCAGCGGAAGCCCGGGCTGGCCCAGGTAGGAGATTTCCTCAGGCCGGAATTGCTACACGGGTCTTGGATAATGGTGGGAAGGGCCGGGGAGGCCTGTGGAGGTGCCATGGTAATAGCAGCAGGATTTCTGGCATTAAACAATTAAAACTTGGACCCCACAAAGACGCAGAATTGCCAAGAAACAGGACAGCAGGTTCCCGTGAGCACTAAGAGCCACAGGAAGAGGCCCTGTCTCCACAGTTACAGAGACACCCCAGCTTCTGCTGGGGGGTGCGTGAGGGGTGGGTTGCGCCTCCCACCGTGGTTCAGCTGTCTTTCTAGAGCAAAGGGAATTCCAGAATCCTGAGGGGGCTGAGGGGGCTCTGGCAACAGGGAGACAGAGGGCCTCGGAATAAGAACGCCACACAGCACAGAGTTCTCTGGAATCTTCTGGGCTCTTCAGAGCTTGCACTCCGGAGTCCGATCATCCAGGCTTGATTTTTGGCTCTGTCACTTAGGGCTAGGTGGCCTCGGGTTGGCTTGTCACTTAATGAACCTCGGTCCACCTCCGTTCCCCATCTGTGAAGCAAAGATAACAGCAGAGCCCGTCTCGTGGAGTTTTTGTTGTTAGCAGCCAGCGAGCTGGCCCCTGACTCATGGTGACCCACGGTGTTACAGAATAGAACTGCTCTGTAGGGTTTTCTTGGCTGTAACCTTTATGGATAGGAGCCCTGGTGGCGCAGTGGTTAAAGCGCTCAGCTGCCAACCAAAAGGTCTGCAGCACAAACCCACCAGCCACTCCATGGGAGAAAGATGTGGCAGTTTGCTTCCATAAAGATTACAGCCTTAGAAACTCTATGGGGCAGTTCTACCCTATCCTAGAGGGTGACTATGAGTCGGAATCAACTCAATGGCAATGGGTTTAATCTTTATGGAAGCAAATTGCCACGCCTTTCTTCCATGGAGTTGCTGGGTGGGTTCAAACTGCCAGCTTTTAGGTTTGCAGCTGAGCGCAAACCACTTGCACCACCCAGGCTCCTTCTGTGAGGTTAAAATGGGGTAATTCATTCAACGCTCGTAGTCCCAGTACCCAGTTGCTGTCCAGTCGACTCTGACTCATGGCAACCCTTTGTGTTGCAGAGTAGAACTGTGCTCCATGGGATTTTCAAGGCTGTGACCTTTCAGAACCACATCACCAGGACTTTCTTCCAAGATGCCTCTGGGTGGGTTTGAACTGCCAACCTTTTGGTTAGTAGCCAGGTGCTTAAGTGTTTGCGCTATCCAGGGATACCTCAGCCCCCTTTTCCCTAATCTCCCACCTTCTTTCTTTTGGACCCCCAGCCACACCTTGAATCTCATTGCTGTGGGTTCTCGGAGTCTTTTCAGAGAAGTGCAAACATGAAATGAGCAAACCTCCACCTCACTAATATGAAGAGCTGCCCGTGGTCTAACCCGGCTGTGTGACCTGCCAGAAGCTCCTCCCACCCCTAGCTACGAGTGGAATAGAGGAAGAGAGGACAAAGGAAAGGAAGAAAAACTCAGGGGAAAAATGGGGGAAAAAAAAAAAAAAAGATTCCTCTATATCACATAAAACTAAAAAATCAATAATTGCAGTTCTCTATTTTTATATGGTGTTTATTATTTAATACCACACAGTTGCTAACAGCTTTAGCCAAATTCGAGTCACAAGTGGTATGTATGTGTGTGTGTGTACTTTTTTTCAAATTATTTTCGCCACATTCCAAACAATCATATTTTAGGGAAGAAAATAAATGTGTGTTAGTCAGAGGTTCCCAGGAAGGAATTTCAACCACAAGGAATGAACTGGTGATTTTTATTGTTTTTGTTTTTAATTAAGAGACGACCATAAGGAAATTAAAAGTGAGCCTGGGATCTTAAAATAAAATGGGATGATAAACTCTTTGCTGGCAAAGTTGCAATTTCTCTGTTGGGTTTTGGATCTGGCTTTTATTATTAAGGCTGGTGCTGAAAGCTGGCATTTTGACAGGAACATGGAGAGTTTGTCACTATCTGGGAAGGAGATAGATGTTGGATGACATTTTGGAAGAAATGTATACATTGTAGGTCTAAGTGCTCCTTCTCCTTCCCAGGAAAATTCTACTGGCAAATAACTGATTGGTTATCTTAAGAGTTCCTAGTTCCCATGGCCATTTAAATAAAAACAGAATTAAAAGTGTCTTTTTTTTTGCTCAGCTGCTAACCAAAAGGTTGACTGTTTAAATCCACCAGCTGCTCCTTGGAAACCCTATAGGGCAGTTTTATTCTGTTCTGTAGGGTCACTGTCAGTCGGAATGGACTTGACGACAAAGGGGTTTTTTGTTTTGTTTTGTTTTTTTTCCATCTCTTGCCTTTGGGGAAAATGGGAAGAACTTTTTTCCATGGGAAGAATTCTCTCCAGATAAGGGCATGATTCCTAGCTAGAAAAAACAGATGGAGCCTTCTTTGTCAAGGGAGGTGAAGCAATTGGAGGAGCACAGAGTACATCATTCATGGAATATCTGCAGTCCACCATTAGAGAGAAGGTTGTTTCTGGCTCTAAGCTCTACTTATTCATGCAGATATCCCAGGGAGGAACATGGAAAGACTGAGGAAGTATTAGGGATTGAATTGTGTCTCCCTCAAAAAACATGTATTGCAATCCTAATCCCTATACCTGTGGATATAATCTAACTAATCCTTTCCATAATGCCATCTAGTGTAATGTAATCAGTTAGTTGAGGGTCATACCAGTGAAGGGTGGATCCAAAACCTAATCCATTTTGGGTTAGATAGAGAGCAGATAGACACAGAGACATGTGCACAGACTGGGGAATACAGATGCCGTGTGAGGATTGCGAAGGAACCAGGGAATGCCTGGGGCTGCCGACAAGGAGGGAATCTACACGGCCAAGATTTTGATTTGAACTTTTAGCCTCCAGGACTGTGAGAAAGTAAATTTCTGTTCTTTAAAGCCACCCACTTGTGGAGTTTGTGTTGCAGCAGCACTAGGCAACTAAGACAGGAAGAATCTCAGGAGTGACATCAATGTCACCTGGGTTTCTCTTACCTTCTGGCTCTGCCACTCACTAGCTGTGTGACAATAGGCAAGTCACTTTCCATCCCTGACTTCTTCATTAAAAATAGGCATAGTGGAATTGACATTCCCTTCCTCAGCAGACACTATGAGGATCAAGTGGGATGAAATGATGGGAAAACTCTAGAATGCTATACAAATGCAGATATATGCTACTGTAATTATGGACTCGAATATACCAGTGATCATAAAGATGGTGCAGGATTGTTCTTTTACACATAAGGTAGCCACGAGTCTGAGCCAACTCAGCAGCAACTAACAAGCACCACCACCATTATCCTATGAAGCCGAGTTTGTGGTTCTAAAGGGGCAAGGGAAAGAGCCTTAGGGGAAGAAGGAAACAATGAGGTAAAGAAGACCAACCAGAGAGCCAGGAGGGAGTTGACAATTTTGATCGGAGCCTTTCTGGCAAGTTGTTGTTGTTGTTAATCAAGTTAGTTGTGACTCATAGTGACCCTGTGTACAACAGAACAAAATGCTGCCCAGTCTTGTGCCATTCTCACGTTGCTATGTTTGATCCCATTGTTGCAACCACTGTGTCAATCCATCTCGTTGAGAGTCTTCCCCTTTTTCACTGACCCTCTACCTTACCAAGCATGATGTCCTTCTCCAGGGACTGGTCCCTGCTGGTAACATGTCCAAAGTACGTGAGACGAAGTCTCTCCATCCTTGCTTCTAAGGAGCATTCTGGCTGTACTTCTTCCAAGACAGATTTGTTCATTCTTTAGGCAGCCCATAGTATATCAATATTCTTCACCAACATCATAATTCAAAGGCATCAATTCTTCAGTCTTCCTTACTCATTGTCCAGCTTTCCCATGCATATGAGGCAAATGAAAATACCATAGCTTGCGTCAGGCACACCCTGGTCCTCAAAGTGAAATTTTTGCTTTTTAATACTTTAAAGAGGTCGTTTCAATAGGTAAGTGGTAACTGTGGTGAAGGGTAAGACAGTACACAATACTGGGGAAGTCAGCACAGCTTGACCAAGGCAAGGTCATAGAAGCTTCATAGATACATCAAACTCCCTGAGGGACCGAATTACTGGGCTGAGAGTTGGGGACCATGATTTTGGGAGACATCTAGCTCAATTGGCATAACACAGTTTATAAAGAAAATGTTCTATATCTTACTTTGGTGAGTAGCATCTGGGGTCTTAAAAACTTGTGAGTGGCCATCTAAGATATTTTCACTGGTCCCACCCCATCTGGAGCAAGGGAGAATGAAGAAAACCAAAGACATAAGGGAAAGATTAGTCCAAAGGACTAATGGACCACAACTACCACAGCCTCCACCAGAATGAGTCCAGCACAACTAGATGGTGCCCGGCTACCACCACTGACTGCTCTGACAGGGTTCACTATAGAGGGTCCTGGACAGAGCTGGAGAAAAATGTAGAACAAAATTCTAACTCACAAAAAAAGACCAGACTTACTGCTCTGACAGAGACTGCAGAAACCCCAAGACTATGGCCCCCAACACTCTTTTAGCTCAGTAATGAAGTCACTTCCAAGGGTCACCTTTCAGCCAGAGATTACACAGGCACACAAAACAAAATGAGACTAAATGGGCACACCAGCCCAGGGGCAAGGACTAGAAGGCAGGAGAGGACAGGAAAGCTGGTAATGGGAAACCCAAGGACAAGAAGGGGAGAGGGTTGACATGTCATGGGGTTGGCAACCAATGTCACAAAACAATATGTGTATTAACTGTTTAATGAGAAACTTGCTCTGTAAACCTTCATCTAAAAAAAAAAAAATTAAATAAATAAATAAAGAGGTCTTTTGCAGAAGATTTGTCCAATGCAATACGTTGTTTGATTTCTTGACTGCTGCTTGCATGGGCTTCTGGCAAGTGCTGTTGTTAGGTACCGTCGCGTCAGTTCAGACTCATGGTGACTCTGTGTACAACACAATGAAACACTGCCCAGTCGTGTGCCATCCCCTCAGTTGTTGTTATGCTTGAGCCCATTGTTGCAGCCACTGTGTCAATCCATCTCGTTGAGGGTCTTCCTCTTTTTTGCTGACCCTCTACTCTAATAATTTTGGCAATTAAAGGGGGACAAATGCCTGTTATATCAAGTTAGGTATGGATTCGTTGTCTTTCTTTGGATTTGACTCTATCATGACAGTATTGAGCTTCACCTGAGCCTTGTGCTCTCGAAAGGAACAATGATTAAGAAATCCCCACACCTTTTTGTTTTCCAGGAAATGGCTTACAGCAGAGTCTTCTCCATAACTTAGACAAGACTCACATGAGGACCCCCCCTTGTTTACCATGACAAGGCCAGATCCAGACCCTCCAAATTCCCATTTCTTGCCTCATAAATGATAAGCTGAACTGCTTGTACGCACTGATCAATTGAAACAAAATGCTTATTCCTCAAACTTTGGTTAAGCCCCTCTCCTTCTCCCAGGTGCCTGAACTGTAGCCCACCCTCAGCCCTATCTCCTCCCTTAGAGTGGGCTGGCCCAGGGTGAAGGGTCCTCTGATCTTCTATCTTCTCCCAGGTGCCTGAACTGTAGCCCACCCTCAGCCCTATCTCCTCCCTTAGAGTGGGCTGGCCCAGGGTGAAGGGTCCTCTGATCTTCTATCTTCTCCCAGGTGCCTGAACTGTAGCCCACCCTCAGCCCTAGCTCCTCCCTTAGAGTGGGCTGGCCCAGGGTGAAGGGTCCTCTGATCTTCTATCTTCTCCCAGGTGCCTGAACTGTAGCCCACCCTCAGCCCTAGCTCCTCCCTTAGAGTGGGCTGGCCCAGGGTGAAGGGTCCTCTGATCTTCTGTCTTCTCCCAGGTGCCTGAACTGTAGCCCACCCTCAGCCCTAGCTCCTCCCTTAGAGTGGGCTGGCCCAGGGTGAAGGGTCCTCTGATCTTCTGTCTGCTCTCGCCACTCTTTCATCTCACTCCCCCACACCTGGTTCTTTCTAGCCTTGTTTGTTGTGTGTTAGTTGGCTTGTAGTCGATTCCGACTTGTTGCGACCCCGTGTGTGCAGAGTAGAACTGCTCCATAGGGTTTTCAAGGCTGTGACCTTTCGGTTAACACATTGCAGGGCCCTGTCTTCCAAGGTGCCTCTGGGTGGGTTCCAACTGAAAATCTTTCAGCTAGTAGTCAAGTGGTTAACCATTTCCTCCACCCAGGGACCCTCAATTAAATATGAAATGAAACAAAATGAAAAAAAAAGTAAAATATAATATAAAATTAAACAAAATTAAATATGAAGTAAAATATTAAATATAAAACTGAATTAAATATAAAACTAAATAAGTAAAATATAAAATTAAAACATAAACTATATAAAATAAAATATACAATAAATATAATTTAAAATAAAAGTAAATATAATATAAAAGAAAGTATAAAATAAAATTAAATGTAAAATTAAAAATAAAGTATAATATAATATAAAATAAAATAAAATATAAAATTAAAAATAAAGTAAAATGTAAAATATAATATAAAATTAAGTTAAATTAAAAATAAAGAAAAATACTAAATAAAATATAAAATAAAGCAAATGAAATGTAATATAAAATAAAATAAATATATAAAATTAAATATACAATTTCAAATTGAAATAAAGTAAACATTAAATAAAATAAGATATAATATAAAAATAAATATAGTAAATCAACACAGTAAATGAAATACAATAAATAATATAATATTCCTTAAAATAAAATAAAGCAATGTTTTTCCTAGAGCAGAATGTGCCCATCAGGAACAAAATTCTGAGACACCTTGAGTTTTCTATTTAAATTGTGCTTAAAAGACATTCATTTGCCACTTTGCTGCCCAGCACCAGTGCCCACATGAGGGCCCCTTGTCTCTGATTGCTGTCTGTTCTTGCCGTGGCCTCTGGAATTCTACTTGGCCTTGTCAGATATTGACAGATATTGTCAGAACTGCAGTTGCTGTTCTGTTTTCTGTCAACAGCATGAACCGAGCTTTCTTTGCAGGAATGAGATAGAATCAATTGACAGCAGTTTCCTGAAAAAAATCTTTCATTTCCAGAAAATGGTCAGCATCTGTTGTGAATGGGCATAAAACCTAGGTGGGCAAAAATCCATGGTTTCTATTGTTGTTGCTGTTTGTTTTTAGAGAAACAATCTTGCTTCAAAGATGTATAGTTGGAGTTGTTGCCAGGGAGGTTGGGTAGGGTAGAGGGTGGCTGAGTCCACACGATTCCTTTCTTCCACATGTTAGCAGTAACTGCTTCATCTGCCTCACCTAGTTGATCATGAAGCCCTGTTGATACCACTTCCTTTATATCTCCTGAATCTGCCTGCTTTTCTTTTGCAGCCCCTAACCATACTTCATTTTTTCTTGAAATGAAGAAATGATCATGTAAAAGAGCTAAATAGAAGATTTCCAAGGGTGGCTCAAGAAGAAAAGTATTACAATTAAATGTGCAAAGACCTGGAGATAGAAAACCAAAGGGGAAAAACATGCTCAGCATTTCTCAAACTGAAAGAACTGAAGAAAAAATTCAAGCCTTGAGTTGCAATATTGAAGAATTCTATGGGCAAAATATTGAACGACACAAGGAGCATCAAAAGAAGATGAAAGGGATATGCAGAGTCATGGTACCAAAGAGAATTGGTCAACATTCATACATTTCAGGAAGTAGCATATGATTAAGAACTGATGCTATTCAAGGAAGAAGTCCTAGCTGCACTGAAGGCATTGGCAAAAAACTAGGCTCCAGGAATTGACGGATACCAACTGAGATGTTTCAACAAACAGATGCAGCACTGGAGGTGCTCACTTGTTTATGCCAAGAAGTTTGGAAGACAGCTACCTGGCCATCCAACTGAAACAGACCCATATTTGTGCCCATTCCAAAGAAAGGTGATCCAACAGAATATGGAAATCATCCATAGGAAGGAAGGCCTGGTGATCTACCTCCGAAAACGTAGCCATTGCAAACTCTGTGGAGAAGAGTTCTACTCTGACACACATGGAGCCACCACAAGTTGGGAGTCCACTCCAGCCAGGCAACTACTTTGGTTTTTTGGTAACACTGCAAAACAGGGAATGTTAAGAAACTGCCCTTCCTTTTCTTAAAGCATTTCCTTCAGAACACTTGTAATTGTGAATTCTTTCTCCACCTCTTTTGAAATGTATGGAAATCCTTTTAAAAAGCAAAACAAGCCTCTTCCCTGTTTTGCAACCCAGAAATGTTCCCTCAAGGAACTTGGAGCCATTTCTTTGACATGTAATCATCAAGGAAGATAGCACCCTTGTCTTCTAGTGTCTGGGAGGGTCAGAGCCTAATTTTGGCTGGTGCCTAGCTCCAAGTTGAAAAATTTTGAATGAACTATTTGTGGGAGTCCTGGTGGCACAGTGGTTAAGAGCTCAGCTGCTTACCAAAAGGTCAGCAGTTTGAATCTACCAGCCGTTTCCTGGAAACCCTACGAGGCAGTTCTACTCTGTCCTGTAGGGTTGCTATGAGTCGGAATCGACTTGACAGCAAAGGGTATTTGTGATAAAGGAGCCCTAGTGGTGCAATGGTTAAGCGCTTGGTTGTTAACCAAAAGGTCGGCAGTTCAAACCAACCAGCGGCTCCAAAGGAGAAAAGACCTGGAGATCTGCTCCCATAAAGATGACAGCCTAGTAAACTGTATGGGACAGTTCTCTGTCATATAGGGTCACAGTGAGTCAGAATCGGCTCGCTGCACACAACAGCAACATTTGTGACCGATAGTTCTGTCAGTTCTTCTTACCTGAGGACTAGTTATCATTTTGGAGTCTCTGGGTGGTGCAACGGTTGACACGCTCAGCTTCTAACCAAAAGGTTGGAGGTTGGAGTCCACCCAGAGGTGCCTCAGAAGAAAGACTTGGTGATCTACTTCCAAAAAATCAGCCAGTGAAAACTCTATGGAGCACAATTCTACTCTGACACACTTAAGGTTGTCGTGAGTCGGAGTCAGCTTGATGGCAGCTGATGGTTTAGTTACTGTTTATCTTGAGAACGTATATGAAATGGGTTGTGGCCGAGCCTTGATGTTCCCCTAAGTTAGGCTAAATTTTAGACAGGCTTCTTTCAGCCTTATCTCCTGCTCCTTCTCCTCTGGTCCTTACTGGCTAGGTGGCCTAATCACAGCAAAAGAAAGCATTCTGATCCAGTGGTCTTAACTGCAAGCTTGGAAAAATCACTCAGCCATCCCACTGATCAACCTTGGTAACATCCTCCAGCACCTTTCCACCAGCCTATCCCAGCCCTTAGAAACCTTGTCATCTTTTGTTTCCAGAGCCAGGTCCAGACTTAGTCCTAGTCTTATGCCACTGTTGGCAATGACATTTGAATACAGTCATCCTTGCCTGTTTAATGTTGTCTGGTGCAATTTTCTTTGACGCTGACTACCTGCCTCTATAAAGCCTTAGGCCCTTTTCTTTTTCATTGAGATATTCCTCATTAATGAACGTTCTATTGCAATAAAACACCAGTGGCCGTGGAGTTGACTCTTAGTGACCTCAGTGTGTGTCAGAGTAGAATTGTGCGCCATAGGGTTTTCAATGATTGAGTTTTCAGAAATAAATCGCCAGGCCTTTCTCTCGACGCACCTCTCCTTGAACTCCAACCTCCAACCTTTTGGTTAGCAGCCAAACTCGATAACCTTTTGCACCACCCAGGGACTCCTCTATTGCAATAGCTTGTATAAAGTAACCTCCTGGATTGTCCAGTGCATTTTGTCTTTGATAGCCTCAAGCTGAACAATTTTTCCAGACCAGAGGGAAACTCTGGTCACTATGAAGGCCTAGGAGCCCTGGCAACATGGTGCTTAAGAGTGTGGCTGCTAACCGAATGGTCATCGATTTGAAGCTAGCAGCCGCTCCAAGGGAGAAAGATGAGGCAGTCTGCTTCAGTAAAGATTACAGCCTTGAACAGTTCTACTCTGTCCTACAGGGTAGCTGTAAGTTGGAATTGACTCAACCACAATGGGTTATCAAGGCCATAAAAGACTAGAGGGAAGAAGGTATGGGGAATCGGCAGGAATTTCCTAAAACAGTTGGTTAGGCTAGCTAAAGAAAGGACAGAAGGGAAAAACAAATGGATGGGCACGTAAACCAGTCTGCTTGAGGCAAACCTCATGTCCTTGGTAAAAGGAAATGAAAGGGTGTGGGGCAACAGAAGATGTCCTTGCCCATGTTACGGATTGACTTGTGTCTCCCAGAGAGATATGTGGAAGTTCTAACTCCTGTGCCTGTGACCTGTACCTGTGAATATTGGAGATAGAGGTTTTTCAATGGCTGATTTTTCATTGTTATGTTAATTAGGCCATATGGAGTGGAGTGGGTCCTCAACTTAATCCCTTCTGAGTGGTGTTTTATGAAAAAAGGAAACAGACATGGAGAGTTAGACACACAGGGAGAAGACACCATGTGAGGATGGAGGCAGGTGCCTCTACAAACCCAGGAACGCCAAGGGTTACAGAAAGAGACAAAGAAGGACCTTCCCCTAGAGTCAACGCCCTGAATTCAGACTTCCAGCTTTCAGAACTAGTAGGCAATAAATTCCTGTTCTTTAAAGCCACCCACTTGTGGTATTTTTGTTATAGCAGCCCCAGGAAACTAAGACAGCCCATAAACCTTTCTTTGTTATGGTCTTAAATACATGTCAACGTGCTGGGAGCCCTGGACTACAGTATGACACAAGCAAAGGCTGGGACAAGAGCATCCAACTAGGAACTGGGGGGCATCTTCAAATCTTTGGATTTTCAGAACAAAACCCTTGGGCAGTGGAGTCATCCAAGATTCCATTCTGAAAGTGGAGGTGTCTGGGAGTTTTTCCCCCTGCCCCCCAACACGGTTGCTGCCACTGACTGGTGGGGGACTACAAAAGCCTAGTGCCTTTGCCTCAAGACCTGACAAAATGGGGATAGTTTCTGGTCCAGAAAGGATTCTCTGAGCTAGCTAAATTTGGAATTTCACCTGATACTGCTTGTTGGTTGGCTTCTTCCCGTTTGGTATCCTAATCTCACCTTCCCATACTGGTTTCTTCTGGAGCTCTTCTTTAATCAGTCACTTGCACCCAAATCCTTGGTTCAGGGTCTGCTTTTGGGAGAACAAATCTAAGACACTCTAGTGACCCACCCTGAAGAAGGAAGGAAGAGAGGGAGGGAGACAGAAAGGAAAGAAGGAAGGACAAAAGGAAGAAAGAAAGGAAAGGAGGGAGAGAGAGAAGGAATAGATAAATGCTTTCTTTGTAGGGAGACAACTGAAGGACAACGGAAAGGATCCTTGGATTGTGATCTACAGTCCTACATTTGAATTCCAACTCTGCGTCTCTCTAGCTATTTAATCTTGGACATGTTACCTCCCTAACTTGAGTCTCAAATTCCTCATCAGTAAAGTAAGTATATCGCTGACACAAGGTTGTTGCAATAGTTAAATAAGGTAATACCTCTGAATGGATGCACTGTCAGGCCAGCTCATCCAAACTCACCCTGGTTTTTCAAGTGAAGCCCATAAGAAAACTTATCTTCTCTAGTGTGAGTTGATCCCCTATGTTCCAAAGAGAAGTGTTTAACAACTCTTCCTCCATGTTTCCTCACCTGTTGCCTCTGGGTCTAGGACGGCCTGATGCAGAGAAGACTGTGGTCCTAGGTCAGTAGATTTCACATTCTCAGGTGCACAAAACCACTTGGGGAATTTGTTAAAAGTATAGATTCCCGGAGAAATTATGGTCCAATGGATCTGAGATGACGTCAGAAATCAGAGTTTTTAATAAGTTCTGTGATCCTAACGCTGGTGATCCACAGACATTAGTTTTAGAAGCGTTGCCCTAGGTTCAGAGATTAACGCTGTTGACCAGTGCTGCTCTCCCTGTCTTAGATGTTCTGCTTGCTTATATGCAAATATGGTCCCTGTTAGCTCTTCCCAGCCCAGGCTGGACCTTCTATGCCATTTCCCAGATCCTTGCTGCTTAGCTGAGCTCTCAAATCCAACTGCTTCTTGGCCTACCTGGCCCCATCAGGTCAACACTTCGCTCTGCACATCGATGAATTCATTCATGGCCGTCAATGAGCACTCGTCCATTTAGTGCAAAACAAATGGCCTGATGTTGTTGAGAAACCCTGAGATGACACAGACGATCAATCATAGCACTCTGTGGGTCTGCCTAGCCCTGGAAGGTGACAGATCCATTACAGCCGATTAAGACCAAGAATGACAAGAAGCCAAGGCGCTGCTTACTCTGCGGCTCCTGCAACAGGTCCAGAGTTCAGCCTTCTGACTTTGACCAAGAATGCTGTCAACATCAGTCATCACATACACGTTTTCTAGTCACTTATGCCTCCATCAACGTATTGTCTCATTATATTCAGTGCTAACTGCAGCTTTGTCCACCGTGTCTCCCCAGGCCTTCCCAATAGCCTCCTCACACCCTACACACCTCATGTTCCTGAATTTTCTAAAACACAGGCCCCTTTCCCATCTTCATCATCCTGCTAGGCATGTTGTTGTTGTTAGCTGCCATTGAGTCGACTCCAGTCATGGCGACCCCATGTACAAGAGAACAAAACGTTGACCGGCCCTGCACTATCTTCACGGTCATTGATATGTTTGAGTATTTTGAGTGCCTTCCAACCTATGGGGCTCATCTTCCAGCACTGTATCAGACAATATTCTGTTGTCATCCATAGGGTTTTCACTGACTAATTTTTCGAAGTAAATCACTGGGCCTTTCTTCCTAGTCTGTTTTAGTCTGGAAGCTCTGCTGAAATCTATTCACCATGGGTGACCCTGCTGGTATTTGAGATACCGGTGGCATAGCTTCCAGCATCATATCAACATGCAAGTCGCCATACTATGCCAAACTGACAGATGGGTGGCATAGGATGGAGCTTTTATTATTCATAAAACTTTTTTGTTTTCATGCTACCCATTTTGCCTCTTAAGAAACACTGAAATCTAGTCCAAGGGTCAGCAAACTATTTCTGTAAAGGGTCAGATAATAACTATTTTAGGCTTTGTGAGCCAGATGGTCTCTGTGGCAGCTACTCAGATCAGCTGTTGTAGTGTGAAAGCAGCCATAGACAATAGGTAAATGAGTGAGCATGAATGTGTTCGTATAAAACTTTATTTCCAAAAACCAGATATGGCACAAAAGCAGGATGTGGCCCAGGAACTGTAGTTCGCTGACACTTGATCTAGCCCATTGTCTTAGTTATCTAGTGCTGCTATAACAGAAATACCACAAGTTGATGGATTTAACAAAGAGAAATTTATTCTCTCACAGTCTAGGAGGCTATTAAGTCCAGATTCAGGGTGCCAGCTCCAGCGAAAGGCTTTCTCTGTTGGCTCCAGGGGAAGGTCTTTATCAACAATCTTCCCCTGGTCTAGGTGCTCTCCAGTGCAAGGACCCTGGGTCCAACGGATACGCTCTGCTCTTGGCAGTACTTTCTCGGTGGTATGAGGTCCCCCTGCCCCTCTGCTGACTTCTCTCTTTTATATCTCGAAAGAGATTGACACAAATTACAGCTCAATCTTGTACTCAGTTTTGTAGACTGAGTCCGGCCGTATTAACATAACTGCCTCTAATCCTGCCTCATTAACATCATAGAGGTAGGATTTATAATCATAGGAAAATCACAGCAGATGACAAAATGGTGGACAATCACACAATACTGGGAATCATGGCCTATCCAAGTTGACACAAATATTTGGGGGACACAATTCAATCCATAACACCCATCTTTATCACTGCATTCATTCAACAAATATTGGGCATCTCCCTGTGCCAGACAGCCATGCTGGATACTGGGGATACAGCAATGGGGAAAGACAGATACAATACTTGCTCTCATGGAGCCTATAGTTTAATAATGGGGAGAAAAACGAAAACAAACAAGCAAAAAAAAACCTCGTTTCCGTTTAGTTGATTTCAACTGAAGGCAACCCTATGTGTTACAGAGTAGGACTGTTGCATAGAGTTTTCTTGGCTGTAATCTTTACAGAAGCAGATTTCCAGGCCTTTCTGTGGTGCCACTGGGTAGGTTTGAACCACCAACCTTTAAGTTAATAGTCGTGCACAAATCATTTGCACCACCTAGGGACCTCAGTAATGGCAAACAGATAATGAATAACTAATAATACAATAAATGTTTAACAGCTATTGTTGTAAGTGCTCTGAAGGAGAAGTGCAAGATGTGATGGAAGTGAATGCCAATGGGAATGGTGGGTTTATAGAAATGACCGTGAGGTTGTGGGGGAAGAGGTCCCAGCCAGGCCCACCAAGTAGAAGGAGCAATGTGAAAGAAGGTCCCAGGTGAAAGGAACTTGGCAAATCTAGAGTCATCCAGAGAAAGAGTGAAAGAGGTGTCAGATCCAGAGTGTGGTGCTTCTAGTTAAATATTTTATGTTGGTATTTGTCATTAGCTGCCATCAAGTTGGCTCCAACTCATGGCAACTCCATGGGAAACAGAATGGAACGTTGCCTCCTTCGCCATCTTCACGATTGTTGGTACGCTATAGTCCATTGTTGCAGACACTGTGTATTTTGAGTGCCTTCCAACATAGAGGACTCATCCTCCGGCACTATACTGTGCAGTGTTCTATTGTTATCCATAGGATTTTCATCGGTTGATTTTTGGAAGTAGATCTCCAGGCCTTTCTTCCTAGTCTGTTGTGATGGTTAAGGTTATATGTCAGCTTGGCTACACCATGGTTCTCAGTGGTTTGGCAGATATTATGTAATCATCCTCCAATTTGTGATTTGATGTGGGCAGCTAATCAGTTGAAAGGGGAGTTTCCTTGGGAATGTGGCCTGCATCCAATATATATGGACGGTCTGGCAAGGCTCACCCTCTCTCAATTCTCCATCCAACTCATCATCCTCTAACCTCCAGTTCTTGGGACCTGAACCAGCAGTCTGCCATCTGACCTGCAGATTTTGGGTTCATCATCCCCTGCAACCACGTGGGTCAGGAGAAGCCTCCAGCCTGGTGTCTGACCCACAGATTTGGGACTTGCCATCCTCCACAACTGCATGAACCATTTCCTTGAAATGTAGATACACCAAAAAACCCACTGCTGTTGAGTTGATTCTGACTCATAGTGACCCCATAGAGTTCGCAAGGCTGTAAATCTCTACAAAAGCGACTGCCACATCTTTCTCCCATGGAGACACTGGTGGTTTTGAACCACCAACCTTTCGGTTAGTAGTCGATCGCTTTAACCACGGCACCATCAGGGCCCCATGTATGTATATATGTATATACGCTTCACTGGTTTTGCTCCTTTAGAGAAGCCAACCTAAGTCATCTGTCTTAGTTTGGAAGCTCTTCTGAAACCTGTCCACCATGGGTGACCCTGCTAGTATTTGAAATACTGGTGACACAGCTTCCAGCATCATATCAGCATGTGAGCTACCATAGTATGACAAACTGACAGAAAGATGGTGGAAGTATTTTATACTTTACCATAAATGCAATGGGAAGTCTCCAAAGTGTTATAAAGCACGAAGTAGATTTTGATGTCAGAAACATTTATCTGGCTACAGTTCGGAGAGCAGACATAGGGCAAGAATAAGTCCAAGAAGACCAGATAGGAGGTTCCCATGATACTGCAGTCTTACCAGTTTTGGTATAGGACAGATGCTCACTCTACCGCTCTTTTTGGCTACCTTCACCCACCAAGTTAGGGATTTGATGATTAAATGTCCATGTCCAAGTTCACCATATTGAGACGAGGCTGCCCACTGGCTGTGAATCCATGTCATTGGTGAGATTTCTGCCCTTGGGCAACAGTATTTCGATTGTGCTGGAGAACAGTTTCGGTGCGGAAGGGTGGGTGCTGAAGCTGGAGAGCTGGGTTGGGGTCAGATAGTGAAGGGCCTGCTTATAATAAAGGGCGCAGACTCCTGGAAACCACAGCCCTACCCTCTTGCCATCATGAGGCTCTGCATTTCGAGGCCACCTGTACCTTTGGAAGTTTTGCTTATAGCCAATTCAAGTAATGATCCTTCTGCTGATACATTCTGATGATGTTCTAACAGTGCAGAACGTCTGCATAGTCTAAGACATTTAATTCCGCCGTTTGGAATGTACCTATACATAGATCATTAAGCAGAACAGACCTCGCTGAAAGGAGTACTAATTGCAGTTTTCAAATGCTATTTTCATTTGCTGTTTGGCAGGAGTATCACAGTTACGGCCTTCCCATTTTTATTAACCACAGTGCGTGGGACAGTCATCTTACCTTGCTGCTGGCAAGCCTTCATTTCAGACTGCCAGCAGGGTGGCTTGGTTGGCATAAAGAGACATGTGATAGGCAGCCTGCAGGATGGCCCTCAATGACCCAACCTTCCAGTATTTACACTCTTATGTGGTCTGTTTCCATATTGCTCCAGGGTTGAACTGTGTGACCAATGTTGTTGTTAGGTGCCGTCAAGTCAACTTCGACTCACAGTATGAGTTGTCTACTTGTGTAACTGAGTAGAACTGCCCCATAGGGTTTTCTAGGCTGTAATCTTTATGGAAGGCAGGCCTTCCTCCTGCAGAGCTGCTGGGTAGGTTGGAACCGCAGACCTTGTGGTTAGCAGTAGAGTATTTAACCGTTTGCCCTCCCAGAGCTCCTGGTGTAACCAATATCATACACCAAGAGTGATGATGTGTCACTTCCAAATTAGGTTATAAAACACACCGCAACACGGCTGAAACTTGAAAACATTATGCTGAGTGAAAAGGACAAATACTGTATGATCCCACTTATATGAAATACCAAGAGCAGGCAAATGTCTAGAGACCAAAGTTTATTAGTGGTTACTGGGGAGAGGAGGGGGAAGAGGAAGTTATTGCTTAAGGTGCATTGAGTTCTTGCTAAGGGTGATGGAAAAATTTGGAAATGGATAGTGGTAATTGTTGTACAACATGATGAACATAATCATTGTCACTGAATTTTACAGGTAAAATATGTTGGAATATCAATTATTTTATATATATATAAATGTATATAGCAACAATAAAAAAAATATCAACTGACTTAGGGCCATAATTAGATTTTCAAAATCCCTTCACCTTTGCCACATGATATAACCTAATTACGGGAGTGACATCCACCATATTCACAGGCCCTGCCCATACTCAAGGAGAAGAAAGGGGGGTTGGTGAATCTTGGGGGCCGTCTTAGAATTCTGCCGACCACAGACACACTACTAGGGAATGGTGAAACTGGAATTCGATTTCCGGTGTGTTTGACGTGCGCGTTCGTGCCGTAAGCCACTAGCCATAAATCCTCGACTGAGGTCTCTCTGAGTGCGGGGATCAGGTCATTTGTCTCGGTGTCCCCAGTGGCTGGCACATGATGATCGCTCCAGTGGTTATCACAGCGCTGGTCAGGATGTTTCTGATTTCCAGTGACAGAGGTCTAATTCAAACTAGCATAAGAAAGCAAGGGGATTTGACTCTAAATGGGGAAGCCCAGGCCTGGCTACAGGGGCCTAAGCAATATTCTTGGGGCTCTGTTTTTCTCATTTCAGCTCTCTGTGGCTTCATCATTCTCAGGCAGGCTTTCCCCAAAAAGTAGTAAAGAGGGCCACTGGCAGTGTAACTTACCTCCTCATGGCTCAGGATCCAAGAGGAGAGGAGAACCTTTCTCTCCCCGTATCCTTATATTGTCTCCATGGCAGCTGGTTAGCCTTTCACCCACCCCTCATCTATTGACATGGTTAGGTTCCAAAGACCAGGTCAGTATACAAAAATTGCCATTATGCGGAAGTGGAAGATTTTTTTTTTCTGTTTTCAGACCATCATTTGTCTGATTTTTTTAAAATTTTATTTAGAAAATATGATCATAGAAATACTAACTACTAAGATTGACTGATGTGCTTATCACTGTGATGAGTCCAGTTATGGATTATTCCTCTGAGGAGAAGGAGGCTTGGAGGAGACATAGCTGGATAAAGCCGGGCTGTGTGACTGGAGGGCCCACGGCTTAACCACTTCACCTTCCTCCTGTGCTGGCTCAGAGCTTCCCTCGTGGAGCTACCTCCAGGGCTCCACTCCCACCCCTGCAAGCCCAGCATTTATGATCCTGGAGCTTGCTCTGCCCTCTGGGCCTGGCAGGTCACCAAGGCTTGGGGCTTCCTGCTAGGGTCCTGGGAGCTTGGCTGCATATCTGGCCCCACTGAGGCGGAAGCTTCAGGCCTAGTTCAGCTCACTTTGGGATGTCATTAAACTCGCATGCATTTCTTCCAAACACCCTCTCCAATGCCTCTTTCTTTCCTCCCTTCCCACCCCACAGCAATTTTGAGCTGCAGGGCCTCAGGCTGCATAGAACAGGTGCCCACCCATTGGCTTGGTGCTGCCTGCGAGTCTACCAGGAGGCCATGGCTACAGAGAAGGCTGCCCCTTGTGGCAGCTGGACGGGGTGCCTCTGCCCAGCAGGAGGGAGCTGAGGGCGTGGGGCAGCTTGGCCCAGCTTCCCAGAGGCCGCCTGGAGACCCTCCTTGAGAGAGGGGATGCTCTGCCACTGTTGCAGCCATGCCGCAGCCTTGTTAAGTGCAAAGCAGTAGAGTTTTTACTATTGTCCTAAATGCGAAATGTTGGATAATGAGATAGTCGATAAGTGAGGAGTAGGTGTATATCAGAATTTAAGGAAGACACTAATGGCCTTGAGTCATGTACTTTCTGGACACAAATGCTATCAGAGGAGGGAATCTTCTGATTGGTCAGCCTGGGTCACATGATACCCTCTAATTAGGGAGAGGCAGAGAAGGACACCATGATTCACAGTTTCCCTGGGACCAGGGGCAGATTACCCAATAAGCAAGGTGCCCATGGGCCGAATTGTGCCTTCCCCCCGATCTGCAGTGCACAATTTCACCTGTCCCCCACCACGCCAAAGATGTGGTGAAACCTATGTGAAATTGCTGACACCAATTTTGGCTCAATGCAAGCCAGTGCACACCATGCTTACCGGTTAGTCCGCCCCAACCTGGGGCAATGTGGAATATCCAACGCATAGTTCTTGAAAGGAGAGTTGGTTGCTATTACCAAAAGGAGGAAGTGATGCTGAACTGAATCGAAGACTGGTGATACATAAAGCCTAAAGATAAAGCTCTTCACCCAACTGCACTGGGCAAAATGATGGTATAAATATTATTGTTGTTAGTTGCTCTGGAATTAGATCCAATTCATGGCGACCTGGTGGTGATGTGAGTAAGTGGTATGGCTACTAACCAAAAAGGTCGGCAATTCAAATCCATCAGCCGCTCCTTGGAAATCATATAGGGCAGTTCTACTCTGTCCTCTAGGGTCTCTATGGGTCAGAATCAGCTTAGTGGCAATGGGTTTGGTTTGGTTTTTTTAATGTTTAACAGAATGAAGCCTTGCCTGGCCCTGCTTCATCTTCATGACTGTTGATATGTTTGGACTCATCTTCCAACACTGTATTGGACAATATTCTGTCATGATCCATAGGGTTTCCACTGGCTAATTTTCAGAAGTAGGTCACTAGGTCTCTCTTCCTGGTCTGTCTTAGTCTAGAAACTCCACTGAAAACTGTCTCCCATGGGTGACCCTGCTGGTGTTTGAAATCTTGGTGGCATAGCTTCCAGCATCTCAACAACGTGGGAGCCACCAAAGTATGACAAACTGACAGACAGGTGGTGGTGCATAAACATACTGAAGTGTATATGGAGACTTTCAATTGCATAGAACTGAAAACTTGAATACAAATTCCTCATTCTGTCTTTCAATTCTCAAGCATCCAAATTACTGAGATGGGGAGGCTGGAGCCAGCAAATTGAATGAACAAATGATGTCCTTCCAAGGGCTAATTATTTCTGAAACCTTGGAGGTGAGTTCATTGCTGAGATTTAGGTTTGTTAACCTTATCTTAGCCCGGGGAACTTTCTCCACAGTATTCCAGATTTTAAATGAGCTTAACTACAGGCAAGCCACATTTGCACACATTCTCTCTGTTATGGTGGCCTAATGCCAAGGAGCTAATACAACTTATTAGTATGGTTTGAAAAGGTGGAAGATATCCTTAGGATGGGACTAACCTTTATTTTATGAGCATTTCAATAAAGTAATGGAGGAATCCATTGAAGAGGGCGGATGGCAGGGTCAGGACACTAAATTCTCTGTTGAAGGAGACTCACTGGTCCGGAGTTCTTTCTGGAAAGTATCCACCCCTAGTGTCTGGAAACATCTCATTTCTGTTTGTTTGCTTGTATGTCTTTGTGTGTATCTTTATTTCCACTTTATGCAAATCTCTTGGATATTTTATCACTTTATTGCAAAAAGCTCTTAACCTCATTCCAGCTGCTTTTAAGGCTTTGCATTTGGAAGCTTTTTAAAGAAGGGATGCAGGCACCTCTAAAATCTTGTCTAAAAATGATTCGACACTTGCGACAATTAAAGATTCTTCCCATCTTTTACTGGAGTCCTGGTGGCTCAGTCGTTAACAGCTCAGCTGCTAACCAAAAGGTTGGCAGTTTGAATCCACCAGTTGCTCCTTGGAAACCCTACGGGGCAGTTCTACTCTGCCCTATAGGGTCACTATGAGTTGGAATCAACTTAACAGCAATAGATTTTTTTTTTCTTTTACATCTTTTACTGCAAAAGGGAGAGGGAACTGGAACCACGGCCAACTTTCTATGAAATCTAATATTCTAAGGTGGTGACTCCACCTTGCAGCTCTTCATGGTGAAAATATGCAATGTGAAAAGCTGAGGTATTATAGGAACAACTTAGGAGCTTACTTGTTAATCACCCAAAGCTCACTGCCCTCCTTCATTTCCTTCTACGTACTCTCTCCAAGCCTACCCCACCCCATCCCACCCCACACCAAAGCCATAGGAAATGAGTATGAGTGGAAAAAAAAAAAGAAGAAACAATGAAAATTGGAAGATATAGTAGGTGGATCCAATGGGTTTGATACAGTAACAAAGAAAACCAAAAAATCCATTCCTGTTGAGTCAACTCTGATTTACGGCGATCCCATGTATGTCAGAGTAGAACTGTATTCCACAGGGTTTTCAATGGCTGTGATCTTGCAGAAGTAGATAGTCAGGCCTTTCTTCCATCACATCACTAGGAAGATTTGAATTTCCAACCTTTTTGTTAGTGTTGTTGTTGTTGTGTGCCGTCAAGTTGATTCCAACTCGTAGAGACCCTATAGGACAGAGTAGAACTCCCCACAGGGTTTCCAAGGCTATAATCTTTACAGAAGCAGATTTCCACATCTTTCTCCTGCAGAGTGGCTGGTGGGTTCAAACTGCCAACCTTTTGGTTAGCAGGTGAAAATTTTCATATTTCCTGGCATAATGGCAGGCAGTTCCTAAGTTGGCCCCAGTGATCTCTTAGTATTCATACCCTTGTTAACCTTCTCCTCTGGAGTGTGGAATTGACCTAGTGACTCCCTTCTAACCAGTACAAGACAGCAGAATGATGGGATGTTACTTCTAAGAATAGACTACAAAGAGCCTGTGGCGTCCATCTTGCGTAGTCTTTCTTGCTCTCTCCCTTGTTCACTGTGATGGAAGCAACCTGCCGTATATTGAGCTGCCCTTTGAGGAGGCCCACATACCTAGGGA
The DNA here is from genome assembly GCA_030035585.1 of Dugong dugon. Classification (NCBI taxonomy): domain Eukaryota; kingdom Metazoa; phylum Chordata; class Mammalia; order Sirenia; family Dugongidae; genus Dugong; species Dugong dugon. The sequence continues at coordinate 117,190,134 of CM057470.1, forward strand.
CTGAAGGAGGGCTTCGGCCAATAGATAGTGAGGAACTGAGGTCCTCAGTTCAACAGTCCATGAGGGACTGAATCTTGACAACAACTACATTAGGAAGCTTGGAAGGGGATCCTCCCTCATTTGAGTCTTCAGATGAGACTGCAGCCCAGTGTAACACCTTGATTGAAGCCTTGTGGGAGATCTTCAGGAAGAGGCACCCAGCTAAGCTGCCTCTGGATTCCCTACCCACAGAAACTGTGAGATAGTAAGTGTTTGCAATACAAAAATGTATTGCAGCTTTATTCATTCTAGCTAAAACATGGAAGTAACCAAGATAGCTTTCAACTGCGGAATCAATAAACAGACTGTGGTACATCCATATGATGGGATACCATTCCGTGATAAAAAGGAATGAGCTATTGATTCATACAACAACATGGCTAAATCTTACATTCATTTTCCTAATGAGAGAAGCTAGACTCAAAAGGCTACAAAGCCACTAAGTTTTGGGGTAATTTTTACACATTAATAGATAATGTCTATATCTATCTATCTCTCTATCTGTCTGTCTGTCTATCATTTATCTATCTGTATATTTGCATCTATCTATCTGTCTCTGTCTGTCATTTTGTCTATCTGCATATATTCTTACCTACCTGTCTACTTGTCTATCTGCTTATCTATATACCTGCTTACCTACCTATCATCATCCATATCTATCTGTCTACCTATCTATCTGTCTGTCTATCTCCTTGTCAGGTAGAGATGTTTCCTCTTTTACAGAGCCTCAGAGAATCTGAGTAACTCGCTTAGTATCAAAGAGCCAGACACGGATATTACCCTTTCAGACTCTACTATTTACCTGACACTCTGTTCTCTGGCTCCATTATGTGCTCTTGTTGAGCATCTCATCCCTGTACAGTAGTTGGCTTCATCCTCCACTTAAAAGTGAGAAAACTGGAGGTAAGAGGGGTTAAGTAACCTTCCTAAGGCTACACAATTAGTAAATAGAGAACCTAGGATTCACTATATTAATTTATTTTTTTGGTGGTGGTGAGGGTTGTGCTAATTTTAATGCTTTTTCCATAAAGATACTGCCTCCTTACCCATTTCTTTTATAGGCATTCACCCCCTCCACTCCATGCTGTGAGTCAGAATTGGGAAACATATATAAATCTCTTATTTCAAAAAGTGCCAAGAGGAGACTCAATGTCTTCAGTGTCGATCAGCATCCTCTCCTCTAAAGAAAAATCAAACTAGCATTTGAGCACTCACTATGTGTTAAGTACAGTAAAACCTGTGAAAGCCAGAACCTGTGTAAGGTGGAAACCTGTCAGAGAAGGAAAACTCAAATATTTTCCACTAAGTAGAGCGCGATAGAAAAGTCGTGACTGCACCCTGTCAAAGGCAGAAAACTTGTGAGATCCAGAAAAACAAGGTAGTCCTGTAGAGTTCCAGCTCTCACAGGTTTTACTGTATTACTGTCTCCAATTTATAGACGAGAAAACCGAGGTTCAGGAGTTAGCTTGTTCAAGATCACATAGCTAGCAAATGGTAGAGTCAGAATTCAAGTCAGGCTTTGGAATTACCATGTTAGGTAGCTTCTTTCCTCCTCCTCCTCCTCTCTCCTAAGCATCCCATTCCAGGTCTCCAATGATGGGTGTGATTCTTGAGGAGGTTACCCCGTGACAACTCTCAATAGTTATCCAATTTCCTCAGTATGGATAATAATAAGCAATAATAACAATGTTATTGTTGTCATCTGCTGTCAAATTGGTCCCCAACTCATGGTGACCCCATACACAACGAAAGGCAACACTTCCTGGTCTTGCACCATCCCCACAATCAGTTGCAGATCAGACCATTGTGACCCATAGGGTTTTCATTGGCTGATTTTCAGAAGCAGATCACTAGGCCTTTCTTCCTAGTCCATCTTAGTCTGGAAGCTCTGCTGAAACCTGTTCAGCATTCTAGCAACATGTGAGCCTCCACTGACAGACAGGTGGTTGCTGTGCATGAAGTGCATTGGCCAGGAATCGAATAGGGTCTCCAGCATGAAGGTGAGAATTCTACCACTGAACCACCACTGCCCCCCAAAATAATAATAAACAACAATAGTAATACAATATTGAATAACAAAACATCTGTCAAGATATCCGTGTTTAGGAAAGGACTGAAGAATAACCACCTGATACAATGTGGCCCCTCATGAAGACCATCATTCTATGAGAAGAAACTTGGCAATTGGAATTCTAGGCTGACATTTCCCAGACAGAACCAAAAGAGTATTACTACAATAAATACATAGTCCCTGCAGACCAACCCAGACCCAATTACAGTTGACTAGACACGTGTGAACAACCATCCCTAATGGATTCATTTCCAAACCTCAGTACTCACTGGGGGCTGACCAGGGCAGATTAACCAGTAAGCAAGGTACACACAGGCTTACAATAAGCAAGGTACCAAACCAAACCCGTTGCTGTTGAGTAGATTCCAACTCATAGCAACCCTATAGGACAGAGTAGAACTGCCCCATAGAGTTTCCAAGGAGCACCTGGTGGATTCAAACTGCCGACCTTTTGGCTGGCAGCTGTAGCACTTAACCACTACGCCATCAGGGTTTCCAAGCAAGGTACACACAGGCTTAATTGTATTTACGTACTAATCCGTAGTGCACGATTTCACCTGTGGTGAAAAACAGGTGAAATTGTGCACTTCAGATTAGTAAGTAAGCACAAGTAAGCCCATGCGTACCTTGCTTATTGAGTAATCCATCCCTGGCTGACTATGTATACATCATTGTGGTGGACATCAGGTTGGAGAATGGACTGTGAGTTCCACCCTCCAGGAGGTCAGAAGGTATTTGGCGACAACCAAGGCATACATCAGCAATTTAACACAACACACCAAGCAAAAATGCATAAGCCAGAGCTATAAAGTTAAGTATATAGAGACAAATTCTCCTTCTCAGACTTGTTCCCCTTCTTGCTTTCCCCTGCAAGGAACACTGTCTACTCCATCACTCTACATAGGAGCCCAGGAGAGCCTTGTTTACGCGTTCACCCAGGAGCTTGAGTTGGTGGCTATTTTCCTGGTTTTGGGCTCTCTGGTTCTCCTGATGGGGCCTAGTTCTCAGGTGGTTAGCTGCCTCACAGGTATAGTGATTCCTGATGAAAGTGGTGGCAGTAAATGCCACATCTCCTTGCTGGTTCTGCCACATCAACTTCTGGAAAGAGCTTCATCAGGAGAAAGGGCTCCTAACAAAGAGAGAAGTCTTGGGCTGAATAAAGAAGAAATAGAAAGGAAAGTGTGGAAACTTCTAAGATAAATCTGCATTTCCCAGCTTTATTTTAAATGACCAGCTCATGGCCCTTTACCAAGGATCCTGGGTATAGCTGCTTTCTTGGAAAGAGCCACCTATAGTGTTAGAGTTGGGGAATAAATGTTGGTGTCATGCATGCTATACAAGCGGTAAGCCAGGGTGCTGTAGAAAGACAGGATAGGGACATATAACAAAGCCTGAAGGGTTTGGAAACTGCTGAGGGGAGAGTGATGCTGAGTCAAGTCTTGAAGAGCAGAAGTGTGTGAGACATAGAGAGCAAGTAAGGGTGTTTGGGGAAGATGGTTGGTGCAGTGTGTACAAAGGCTCAGTCATCTGGGCTTTACAGAGGCAATGGGAAGCTGTTGGACAGTTGACATCAATGGAGTTCCATGAACAGACTTCACACTGTAGAACAACTATTCTGCTTGTTATTCAAGGACTGGCTTGGGGGAAGATAGGAGAGAAGAGGAGACTAGAGAGGAGCCTATACAGATGAGAGATGATGCTGTCAAGGATAAAGACAGTGACAATGTAGATGGGGAGGATGGGTGGATTTGAGGGAGATTTTGCTAGTAAAATGGACAGAAATGTAGTCAGTGAATGAATGAATAAATGTTGGGGTCATGACTCTTTAGAATGCAGATGGAGATATCAAGCTGTCATAGTTAAGTGACATGATCAATTAAGATGATTTTGAAATATCTGTCTCCCATGGATTCCATGTTCATTAAATAACTTTCTGATTTAGAATTTTACTTATAACTTTTACTTATTAATTAGCATTCGGGTGTGTTTGCTAATCTATATTCCTCTCATCTATAGGAAAGTTTGTTTTTCCTTATGCAAGAGTACATTGACATCTGGTTTCTACGTCAAACCCTGCCGGGTCTGGTTTCTGTGAGTTGGTCCTTGAGACTGGGCATCTCTGGGTGTCCTGACAAGTGAGCTCTTATACCTACAACAGAAGGCCCTGTCTAGGTGACTAGTCAGGGTACCGCTTCATTGTAACCTATCTCTGTTATTCCTGTGACATTCAAATGGAATCAACCTTGGTAGATTTACTTTGCAACTCTGAAGCAAAGATTACATCACCCAAGGAAAATTACCATTGGGGACCCCTTGGAAGATGGAGTTAAGAAAAGCACTGCAGGAACACAGGATGACCTGGAGACCCACGGTGGCCAGAGCAAAAGGGTACACCCTAGGGAGTACTCTGATTTATCCCAGTGTTTTCAACTAGGGGCAGCTTTCCCCCCCCAGGGGACATTGGGCAATGTTTGAAGACATTTTTGGTTGCAACAAGTGAGGTGGGGATGCAACTGGCGTCTAGTAGGTGGAAGCCAGGGATGCTGCTAAGCATTCTACAGTGCAGAGGACACCCCCACGGAGAATGATCTGACCCCAAATGTGAAGAGTGTTGAGGTAGAGACACCTTGATCTAGAGGAAGAGGGGATGGTGTATTAAAGAAAGTAAGTCCAGAGACCAGGTTCTAGTCCAGTTCTGACATGAACTCACTGTGTGATCTTGGCTAAGTCATTGAACTTCTCTGTACCCTAGCTTCCTCACCTGTTGCCAGAGAAGGCTGGAACTGAGAGATCCCCCAATTCTCTTCTTGTTCTAAAATGCTAAGAATTTGTGACTGCCCCAAGGGTCGTCTCATCATCTCTAAGAAATCTGTTTTCAGTCTTGCTTATAGATTTGTTTTGGTGAGATCATGCCAGATACCTCCCTGATAGATGACTTGACCCTTAAAATTATTTTGAAAAGTTGTCCATTGTACAGAAGGTCATTGAGTGTATGGGGTTATAAGATCTTTCTTTGGAAATGTATTGTTTGAGGAAAACATCACATTTTTTTCTTCTGAAATTCAATAACCTGAACTTACCTTTACTATCCAGAGAGGAGAAAATGAAGAAGAGAGACTAGAAGCCAGAACTTAAATCTTAGAATCAAAGTTGAAGAATCCAAGGACTCTTTAATCCATGTTTTCATGTAATGGGCAATTTAACATTTGCTCTGTCTATCACCACTTAGGGTTGCTATTAAGATTAAATAAAGGGGAAAGAGGATTTTTGATTAGGGGGCATTGAGTTTATGTTAATAATGATGGGATAATTTTGAAAAGGGTAGTGAGAATGGTCGCACAACTTGAAGAATGTAATCAGTGTCACTGAATTATACATGTAGAAATTGTTGAATTGGTGAATGTTTTGTGTATATTTTCACCACAATAATAGAAGAAAGATTAAATGACATTATTCAAGTAGTTCAACAAAGACGTATTGATTGAGTGTTGTGTCCCAGATGTGAGTTGTATGTCCAAAAACATTTTGTATAGTGAAAAATAGCGTATGAATATAAGGATCATTATTAACAACTTACAATAAATGTGCAAGGTGGGTGAGGAAATGCCAGTAGCTAGGCAAATTAGTAAGAGTGCAATTTACAAAGCCTTCTCTTGTTCTCCTAGGGTCACTTCATACTGGGATGTGTGATCATTAAGTATGACCCTCAAAGGCACTGTGTCTAGAGTAGGGGAAATTACTCAATTTTAAGACAAGATTTTAAACAAGGGCCTAAATCTTTTATCTACTTGAATTTCGGTCACTAATTACACCCGCTGATCTTCAAGTAATGAATCTAACAACCACCTCATAAATTGTGCAGTGACAACAAGTTTCCTTTCTGTCCTTTTTCATCATAAAATGAGACTGATGCCTCTTCCAATTAGTTACGGCAATTGTATGTCTATCAGGAAGATGAGACAAAGGCGGGGGGAAACAGTAGCATGCAATTAGGGAAACATGGATTACAGTCTTCACTGGGTTCATGCTGTGTGATGCTAAGCCTGCCCTTTTCCCTCTCTGAGCCTGTTTCTTCATTTGAAAAAGCATGGTGTTGCATGAGATAATTTCTCATGTCTTTTCTAACTTCCAAATTCTAGTAGCCTAAGTAAATTTCACTTGTGACATTGAACGAAGACACTATCAAAAGCAAACACAAAAATACACTAAGATCAAATCCTGCATTTCTCCCACTGGCGGACTGTTTCTGACATAGTCCCTGAATGAGGTGATATGTTTGAACTACATCTCATCTGTGGTGATGAGAGTGAACCAGGTAAGCCCTTCCCCTCTTTTCCCCTCCTCTCCTCTTTCCTCCCCACGCCTTCTTCTCTCCCCTTCCCTTCTCTTCTTTCCTATTTCCTTTTCTAAGTTTATCCTGACGCCATTGTGATCAAGTAACTGGAGAGAGAAGCAAGGAGAACAGTCAAGAGCTTATCAAAGACCTCGAGGTGAGAGATGATGGCAGCCTGGCCTGAGGAGGTAGTGGTGGCAAGGAGAGAAGTGGATGGGTTTGAGCAATTCTAAGGAGATTAAATGGAGAGGACTTGGTGATGGATTGGATCTAGGTAGAGGGAGGTAAGAGGGACAAAGGTGTGCTAAAGTTAAATACTGATATCCATCTGGGGTCCAAGTATGAACTCTTACTGCCAGGTACACAGGACCTGTGACAATTCTCAGGTCATCGTCACCTGCTTAATCAGCTTTCTAAAATATAATTCCTACGGAGGGACCCTCTGTAGTCTAGGAGCCACCTTGGAAATTCTTCAGTGTCAGAGAAGCTTCTAGCTGTCCCCACAACTACTGAAAAGGCTCGTTGGGCAAGAGGGAGAGAAGGAAAGGATAGGGAGAAGGAGGAGGAAGGGAGGAAATAATTCAATTGATAATGAGAAAAAAGCATACATGGGGTGCCCATGCACACACACACACACACACACACACACACACACACACACACACACAATACACATACGAATTAGAGAAGAATCTACTTAAAACCTTTTAATGGCTTCTCATAGGGTTTCCCTGTGGTTTACAAGACCTTGAATTGAAGACTTAGACTTTGGTCACACTTCCAGTAATCCCCGAAGAACATTTGATTCAATACATATGAATATAACATCTATTACGTCTCAGACATTGGAATTCCATAGATGAACAGGGCACGACACACCTGCCCTTAGGAATTAATTGTTCAGTAGTTTGGACAGATGTGCAAATGACTAATTTACGCAATTGTATTGTAATACAATTTACGAACATTAAATTACACTAATTTAATACTTGTTTATAGAAAGACTTAAAAGATACCGAGGTAGCAGAGTGATAATAGTGATTAATTCTGCCAATGGCATAACAGTGTGAGTGGGGAAATCAAAAGGGTTTTCCAGAGGAGGTGGCATCTGAGTGAGTTTCAGACGTTGAATAGAAGTTTCATGTCAGCCAAGGTTTACAGAGGGTACACTCTTTTTAATTAATTAATTTTTTACCCTTTGACTCTGAAATTTATTTAGAGAGTTTTCCCCAATGAAATAAAAATTGGACAAGTCTGCAAACAATTGTCCAAAGATGTTCTTTGCAGTTTACATATATTTATAATGAGAAGTTAGAAACAACATAAATGACCATCAATAGGGGGCAGTAGTATGTATAAATTACAGAATGTACACAAATACTTACTACCTGTGTTAAAATGATGTAGATCTATATTTATGGTCATGGAAAGGTGTCCTTGATAAAATTGCTGCCTAAAAAAAAAAAACCAGCCAGAAGAGCAGCATGAGTAGTATGCGACCCCTTATATAATGTTTTGAGTATCTCTTTAATATTTATAGCATAAAGAGAGAAGCATGGAGAGAGAGTGGCTATCTCTGGGCAGGGCTGTGGTCTTTCCAAGGGCTCATGAGTTCCTAACAGCAGAGGGTAGATGCCAGAGCACATTCAGGAAATATAAGATGAAATGATGGCAAATTAGTTGCAGAAATTGATACGATCAGAAAGCAATTAACTAATTTTGGTTGTTTTGGAGACCTGGAGCTGCCCCTGATTTCAGCTTCAGAAAACACAGCCTTGGTTGGTACAGCACTTAATCCCAGATGAAGTCCTTGAAAGTGGAAGATTTCACTGTGATTTATTTTTTTCCAGATGTAAATATATAGCAATAATGCAGTTATAAAGCTGGCATTGTATTAAACCATAAATTATATTTGACGTATAATAATGTTGAATTACTATGGAAGTCCATCAATGCACAGTGGCATTGCCAACAAATGGGGCCACTGCTGCTTACACCAGCCCGGTTGCTTGCTCTGCTGTGAATTAAGTGCTGGGGATTCTTGCTGTCGGTGTCACGATGGAATCAACTCAAGCTGAGATGGGTTGGGTCAGAGCTAAGCCAGGCCTGAGGGTCCCAGAAAATCTTAACTTGTTCTTTCGCTTATTGATTCATTCAGTAAGTATTTATTGAAGACCTGCTTTGGGCAGTGGTGGAGCCCTGGTGGTGCAGTGGTTAAGAGCTTGGCTGCTAACCAAAACGTCAGTGGTTTGAATCCACCAGCAGCTCCTTAGAAGCCTTATGAGGCAGTTCTACTCTGACTTATAGGGTTGCTATGCGTCAGAATTGACGCAATAGCAGCAGGTACTTTGGGCAGTGCTAGGCTCTGGTGGTGGACAAGACAAACATGGTCTCTGCTGTCAAACAGAGAACATAGGGATTTAAAAACTAAATGCACAACTCATTATTTAATTACAGTGAATTCATGTATTGATTCATGAGAGATTTACTTAGTGCTGTGGAGCCCAGGTAGCATAATGGTTAAGAGCATGACTGCTAACCAAAAGGTCAGCGGTTCGAATCCACCGGCCACTCCTTGGAAACCCTGTGGGACGGTTGTACTCTGTCCCGTAGGGTCTGTATGAGTCGGAATCAACTCAACAGCAACAGGTTTACTATGTACCATGTGTTGGGATTATGATGGTGAAGAAGCGGTTACCTTTTGGAATGTCTGAGAAGGCATAGTTCCCTTCTCATTGGTGTAGTTAAGTCCCGTGGTGAAGTAGGGACTTAGGGGCCAGCCTCGATGGAGTGGGGGAAATTAACCAGAGTGGATGGAACTAGAATTGAAGCGCAGGAACATCATCTGCATAGCTAGCTGCAAACCAGAATCAGGTTGAAGACTCTGAATAGGTCGATAGGTTCAAGGGGTCAGGATGAGGCTAGCTAAGAGATGCTTCCAGATGAAGGACTTTCAACCAATTTGTAACAGCAGGTGGATCCATGAGTCCACACCTGTCCTGTTTATCACTGATTCCCTGTAGCCAAGGTCAACTCCATGCTTGGGATAAGCACGCAAGCACTGTTGAAACAGTGAATGAACTATCGATGCAATGACATGCAAGTGTTGATTATTCCTGTTATTAGGGGCACCTGTTTGCCTGTTGCCGTCAAGTTAATTCTGACTCATAGCAACCCTATACGACAGAGTAGAACTGCTGTATAGGGTTTCCCAGGGGCATCTGGTGGATTCGAACTGCCAGCCTTTTGGTTAGCAGTCATAGCGCTTAACCACTGCACCACCAGGGCTCCTGTAGAGGCAGAGTGGGGACTTAATCTACATGCTGCCTTCTGGGACAGTGGCACAAATTGGGACAAATCATCCATATGTAATCCTGGGGGGAGTGGTGTAGGGAATGTTGGAGCTGACATCCAGGTTTCTTAGAGTACTAATTAATTGTTACTGTTGTTGGCTGTTGTCAAGTTGACCCCCAACTCATGGCAACCTCATGCACAACAGAACAAAACTCTGACTGGTCCTGCTCCATCCCCATGATCGTTTGAGGATGGGATCATTGTACTCCACAGGGTTTTCATTGGCTGATTTTTGGAAGTAGATCACCAGGCCTTTCTTCCTAGTCTTACTCTGGAAGCTCTGCTGAAACCTGTTCAGCATCATGGCAACACACAAGCATCCAGTGTCAGACAGGTGGTAGGTAGCTTCAGATGAGGTGCATTGGCTGGGAATTGAATCCCGGTCTCCCACATGGAAGACAGTAATTCTATCACTGAAGCACCAGTGACTAATTAACAGTGCTGTTAAGAGAGACGAAGCCTCCCACCCCACCCCCGAACTCCTGAGGATGAGTGGAGCGAAGGGATGAACATCCACCCGGAGGCAGGAAGATAGTGAAACAAGAGTGACCCCATTTGTGCTCCGTGGAGAGGCAGAGTGGAGATTTCTAAGGTGACATGGGCTTTTAGCTTTTTGGGGAAAGCACTTCCTGTTTCTTGTGACATACAAGGACCCGGGCTTCCTTTTTGGAGGAGAAACTCAATACAAGTAATTTGAGAGGGAACTCCTTCTTCTCTTGGGCCATCTCTCCAGAAGCAGAGCACTGGAATAGCAACAGAGGAACATGACCCTCCGAGTCTCTAGAAGTTTTGCAGGAGCACAGGGAAGATCTAGGGATCTGGAGTGGGAAATCAGAGTTCTTGTCAGCTCTGTATGAGGTGCTGGTGTTACAACAATGAATGAGGCATGGGTGGCCCCTGCCCTGGAGTTGGCCCTATATGGCCAGGCTGTGCTCAGTGCAATGAGGGATTCCTAGTTCAATATAGCACGAGGGTGGGAAAGAGATACTCAGGGAAAGCTTCCAAATGGAGATGATGACTGAGCGTTAAACAATAAGTAGATGTTAGGTGAGGAGTGAAAAGTCCCTGGGTGGTGCAAACGGTTAACGCACTTGACTGTTAACTGAAATGTTGGAGGTGCGAGTCCACCCGGAGGCACCTCAGAAGAAAGGCCTGGTGATCTGATTCTGAAAAATCAGCCATTGAAAACCCTATGGAGCACAGTTCTACTCTGTAACACATGGGATCGCCAGGGATCAAAATCACCTTGATGGCAATGGGTAGGTGAAAAGTAAGACAGACCGAGATGGGCTAGGAAGAAAGGTCTGGTGATCTACTCCTGAAAATCAGCCATGAAAACCCTGTGGATCACAACAGAACGTTGCCTGACATAGTGCTGGAAGATGAGCCCCTAGGTTGGAAGGCACTCAGAATACACAGTAGCCACGGCAATGGTCTCAAGCACACCAATGATTGCAAAGATGGTGTAGGACCAGGCAATGCTTTGTTCTGTTGTATGTGGGGTTGCTGTGAGTCAGAGCTGACTTGACTGCAGCTAACAACAACAGGTGATGAGGGGAGCAAAGGCAGGGAGGCTACATTTAAAAAAGGAGAGAGGTGGTGAGAATCCATATGGTTTGTGGGAGGAATTACAGAGAGTTGGTGTTGCTGAAGATAAAATGGGAAGTAGAAGGAGATAGGGGAGAGAGGCAGGAGCCGGGTTTATTCAGTCTGCAAATGTTCATCTGGGTCGCACGCTGTTCTAGAACTGGAGCTTGGAATCCAAAGGAGTTAACTGCCATGTTTAGGAATTTGGGTTTCTCTTCCCCCATTGATGGGTTGAGTTTTAAGCAGGGAGCAGTGGGATCAGATTTGCATTTTAGAAAGATTTCCTGGCTGTTGTAGGGGGAACCCAGTGGGGGAGAGGAATACAGGTGAGAGGCATAGTCATAAGTCACCACCAGCAGGGGTGATCCCCAAGGCGGGGGCTGATCTGGGGAAACAGGGCTGTTATGCCGACTGTGGGTGAAAGGATCAAGTCCCATCCTTCACTTCCACTGGAGCAATAATTAGGTGCTGCGGAAAGGGGAAAACATTTACCTGCCCCATCTCCTCAGTGGTGCTTTCGTGCAGCGAAAATTGTGAAGTCAGTAAGTGGAAGGCGTGATTTATTTCATCTGGTACTCCCCAAACCTACCGTGGTCAAGTCAGCTACGCAGGCCACAAGCTGGCTGGGAGAGATGAGAAAACCAGCCCCAATATGGCAGGCAAGCCGTTCCTAATTGAACCGGTGAGGGAATTTTGATAAATGGCCCCGCCAAAGCAGTGAAATTAATAAATCATGCTTGAGGCTGAAAGACTGTCTCCTGAGGGACCACGTCCGGGCTCACATCCCGTTGATGCTGGTGGTTTGGGGGGTGGCTGGGCACGGCAGAAAACTCACGCTCTTTCTCGGCTCTCTAGGTGGGCTGGAGGAGCAGTCACCCCAGTTAGCCTGGTCACCACTCAGTTCTTTCAAGAAGCAGAAGAAGGCTGTGTTCCGGGAGCGAGGAGGGCAGGCCAAGCTGCTGTCTAAAGCTGAAGGTTAAAGACATCCTTTTCAGACTTAGCAGTGGATGAATGGATTCTGATAGAGCAGATGGCAGCTGACATTCTGCTCAGATCATATGCCACAGCAGAAAGAGGTGCAGGACATCATGTTGCCTGTGATTCTCTCTTTTTCTTCTGAGAGTTAGCACCCCTAAGATCACTCTCTTCTCAGATTTCTTCCCGAGGTTACCAGGTGCTGAGCAGGTGCACTTTGTCCCAATGAATCAAAGGCATCTGCAGAGAAAAAATCAGGTCCAACATGGCCCATGGTCTTTCATGGCACTCAGGGACCATTTCCAACCTCAGACTTTTAGCATCATCCTTTGTTTTTTTTTTTTTTTTTTGTAGAGAAGAAAAGAGTGAGGTGTTTGGGAAAAGGAAATGTAATCTAATCCTCATAAGGTCAGGATTATGGTCCTTGTTTGATGAATGAGGAAACTGGGGCTTAGAGAGTTTAGTTTACTTGCCTGATGTAGACTTGACATGTTGACAGGATTAGGGGCATGATATCTTCAGGCTCTTTAGTGTTTACATAGGGATGTGGAGGACAAGGAGTCCCTGGGTGGTGGAAACAGTTAAATGTGCTCGTCCGCTAACACAAAGGTTGGAGGTTCCAGGCTACCTAGAGGCACCTTGAAAGAAAGCCTTGGCGATCTACTTCTATAAAACAAGTCATTAAAAACTCTATGGAGCACAGTTCTACTCAGATACACATGGGATTGCCATGAGCCGGAGTCAACACGGTGGCAGCTGGTTTTACTGGTAGGAGGTAATGGGTCTTACATATGCCTTTTACCAACTACGCTCAAGAAATAACTACATCTTTCTTGTATATGTAGGGATATCCTTGCCCATCACTTTTTGGTAAAGCCATCAAGGCTCCAGAGCAGAGGAAACTCTGAAAGGAGTTTTACGTAATGAAATTAATGAGCAGTATATTTAGTATAGGAGACCTGGTGGTGCAGTGGTTAAGAGCTCAGCTACTAACCAAAAAAAAAAAGATCACCAGCTCGAATCCACCAGCTGCTCCTTGTAAACCTGTGGGACAATTCTACTCTGTCCTACAGGGTCACTATGAGTTGGAATTGACTTTACAGCAATAGGTTTGATTTTTTTTTTTTATTTTATATTTAGTATAAGGCACCCTGGTGGTGCAGTGGTTAAAGCTATTGACTGCTAACCAAAAGGTCAATGGTTCAAAACAACCAGGGGCACTGTGGGATAAAGATGTGGCAGTCTGCTTCTGTAGAGATTCACAGCCTTGGAAACCTTATGGAGTCACTATGAGTCAGAATGGACTCTATGGCAATGGGTTTTTGAGTATATTTAGTATAAGGAGCTCTGGTGGCACATCCACTGGACAGGTTTCAGTAGAGCTTCCAGACTAAGACAGACTGGGAAGAAGGCCCTGACAGTCTACTGAAAGAATTGGCCAGTGAAAACCTTATGAATAGGCACTTAAAATACGACTGGGAAGAGCTGCCACCTCAAAGAAGAGTTGACCTTAATAACAGAGTAAAACTTTCGGGACCTTCATTTGCTGATGTGGCACAACTCAAAATGAGAAGAAACAGCCACAAAGATCCATTAATAATTGGAGCATAGAATGTATGAAGTATGAATCTAGGAAAACTGAAAGTCATCCAAATGAAATGGAACACATAAAGATCAATATCTAGGCATTAGTGAGCTGAAATGGACTGGTATTTGGCCATTTTGAATCAGACAATCGTATGGTCTACTATGCTGGGAATGACAAATTGAAGAGGAATGGCATCACATTCATTGTCAAAAGGAACATTTCAAGGTCTATCCTAAGTACAACACCATCAGTGATAGGATAATATCCATATGCCTACAAGGAAGACTAGTTAATATGACTATTACTCAAATTCATGCACCAACCACTAATGCCAAAGATGAAGAAATTGAAGATTTTTATCAACTTCTGCAATCTGAAATTGATCAAACATGCAATCAAGATGCATTGATAATTACTGGTGATTGGAATGCGAAAGTTGAAAAATATGGCTTTGGTTATAGAAATAATGCTGGAGATTGAATGATAGAATTTTGCAAGACCAACAACTTATTCATTGGAAATACTTTTTTTTAACAACATAAATGATGACTATACATATGGACCTCACCAGATGAATTACACACGAATCAAATCAAATCAATTGCAACTGTGGAAAGAGATGATGGACAAGCTCAATATAATCAGAACAAGGCCAGGGGCCAACCCTGTAACATCAATTGTTCAACCATCAATTGTTCATATATTCAAGTTCAAGTTGAAGCTGAAGAAAATCAAAACAAATCCACAAGAGCCAAAATACCACCTTGAGTATATCCCACCTGAATTTGGAGATGATTTCAAGAATAGATTTGATAGATTGAACACTAATGACAGAATACCAGACAAGCTGTGGGATGACATCAAGGACATCATACATGAAGAAAAAAAAGGTCATTAAAAAGACAAGAAAGAAAGAAAAGACCAAAATGGATGTCAGAAGAGACTCTGAAACTTGCTCTTGAATGTAAAGTAGCTCAATGAATAGAAAAAATGATGAAGTAAAAGAGCTGAACAGGAGCTTTCAAAGAGCAGCTTGAGAAGACAAAGTATTACAGTGAAATGTGCAAAGATGTGGAGCTAGAAAACCAAAACAGAAGAACACGCTTGGCATTTCTCAAAATGGAAGAACTGGAGAAAAAATTCAAGCCTTGAGCGTCAATGTTGAAGGATTCTATCGGCAAAATATTGAATAACTCAAGAAGCATCAAAAGAAGATGGAAGGAATACACAGTCACTGTACCAAAAAGAATTGGTCTACGTTCAACCACTTCAGGAGTAGCATATGATCGAGAACTGATGGTATTGAAGGAAGAAGTCCAAGCTGCACTGAAGGGATTGGCAGAAAAATCAAGGCTCCAGGGATTGACAGAATACTAATTGCGATGTTTCAACAAACAGATGCAGCGCTGGAGGTGCTCACTTGTCTATGCCAAGAAATTTGGAAGACAGCTACCTGGCCAACCGACTGGAATAGATCCATATATGAGCCCATTCCAAAGAAAAGTGATTCAACAGAATATGGAAATTATCAAACAATATCATTAATACCACACATAAGTAAAATTTTGCTGAAGATAAGTACATTGACAGGGAACTGCCATAAAGTCAAGCCAATTCAGAAGAGGATGTGGAATGAGGGATATCATTGCTGATGTCAGATGGATCCTGGGTGAAAGCAGAGAATACCAGAAAGATGTTAACTTGTGTTTTATTGACTATGCAGGGGCATTTGACTGTGTGGATCATACCAAATCATGGATAACACTGTGAAGAATGGGAATTCCAGAACACTTAATTGTGTTCATGAGGAACCTGTACATAGATCAAGAGGCAGTCATTCAAACAGAACATGGTTTAAAATCAGGAAAGGGGTGCGTCAGGGTTGTATTCTTTCACCATACTTATTCAACTGTATGCTGAGCAAATAATCCAAGAAGATAGACTATATGTAGAACAAAGTGGCATCAGGGTTGGAGGAAGACTGTTTAACAACCTGCGATATGCAGATGATACAACCTTGCTTGCTGAAAGTAAAGAGGGCTTGAAGCACTTACTGATGAAGATCAAAGACCACAGCCTTTAGTATGGATTACACCTCAGCATAAAGAAAACAAAAATCCTCACAACTGGACCAATAAGCAACATCATGATAAATGGAGAAAAGATTGAAGTTGTCAAGAATTTCATTTTACTTGGATCCACAATCAATGCCCGTGGAAGCAGCAGTCAAGAAATCAAACCACACGTTGCATCGGGCAAATCTGCTGCAAAAGACCTCTTTAAAGTGTTGGAAAGCAAAGACGTCACTTTGAGGGCTAAGGTGTGCCTGACCCAAGCCATGGTATTTTCAGTTGCCTCATATGCATGTGAAAACTGGGCAGTGAATAAGGAAGACAGAAGAAGAATGATGCCTTTGAATAGTGGTGTTGGCGAAGAATCCCACGGACCGCTAGAAGAACGAACAAGTCTGTGTTGGAAGAAGTACAGCCAGAGTGCTCCTTAGAAGCTAGGATGGGGAGACTTCATCTCACATACTTTGAACATGTTATCAGGAGGGACCAGTCCCTGGAGAAGGACGTCATGCTTGGTAGAGTGTCAGCAAAAAAGAGGAAGACCCTTGATGAGATGGATTGACACAGTAGCTGCAATATGGGCTCCAGCATAGCAATGATTGTGAGGATGGCACAGGACCAGGCAGTGTTTTATTCTGTTGTACACAGGGTCACTGTGAGTCAGAACTGACTCAATGGCACCTATCAACAACAACATATTTATTTACCACCACTCTATTGTACTGTGGTAGCTTGCATGTTGCTAGGGTGCTGGAAGCTATGTCAGCAGTATTTCAAATACCAGCATTGTCACCCATGATGGAAAGGTTTCCTAAGACAGACTAGGAAGAAAGGCCTGGAAATCTACTGTGAATATTAGCCAATGAAAAACCCATAGATTATGACAGAACATTCCTGACTCACTTGCTTTGGGTAGTACATCAGGAGGGATCAAGGGCAAGGAGACCCTCAGTGATATGGACTGGCCCAGTAGCCACAAGGATGGACTAAAAAAGGTGGATGATGCAGGACGAGGGAGTGTTCCTTCCTGTTGTGCATAAGGTTGCCATGAGTCAGTCGACTTGACCTAGACAGCAGCTGTCTGTCTGTCTGTCTATCTATCAATCTCAGAAAATTTCTTTGATGACTCTGATTTAAGGGCAAAAAGGATATGCAAGTGGGAAGACCTGCCCGTCCTGTAAGGGAAGAATTTCTGTTAGTGCCAGGATGAGTCTTGTGAGAACAGAGGATGGGGATAGTGAGATGGCAAAATTACCCTTTATAGATCTGATGATAAACGGACCTTGCCCACGTATCCCCCAAGACTTCCACAAAGTGAAGTGTGGGATGCTGGTAGTGTGTTGGTGTCCTGTGTTAGCCAGGGGAGGGGCTGTGATTTGGACAGGATGGGTACAAAGTAGAACAGCTTTGGGGTCTTCAGGATGCGTCATAGGAGAGGCAGAGAGAGCCACGGTAAAGTGAGCTCTAGAATGCTCAAAAATCGAGGCGAGACTTGGGACTGTTACAGGTTTCAGTACTGGGGATCCATCTAAATGTAAACACAACCCCGAGGGGGCCGGGAGATTCCAGCCAAAGTTGGGATTAAATAAATTGTTAAATTTATTATTATTATGCAGCATGCTAGACCAGTTGCAGTTGGGTTGAATCTGACTCATGGTGACCTCGTGTGTGTCAGAGCAGAGCTGTGCTTCTTACTGTTTTCAGTGGCTGATTTTTCAGAAGCAGATCACCAGGCCTTTCTTCCAAGGCACCACTGGGTAGACTCGAATCTCCAACCTTTTTGTTAGCAGCCAAATGGATTAACCATTTGCACCACCCTGAGACTCGGATAACAAGGGATCTGACTGACTTGGAATGGACTTTCTGAGGCCTGGTGCTTTAGCTGAAACTCAACAAACGGGTAGGAGTTAGTTTGGCGAAGCGGAGCAGGACTGGGGAGGGGTGATCCAAGCATAAGAGACACTTGCGGAGCCTGTGATGGGGAGGAGGAGCCTGGTCCTTTCTTTAGGAGCTCTTAACACCAATGCAGAAGGATAACACTTGCTTCTCAGCCCACACTCAGCTCATCCCATGCTGCACATTGGGTCATGTAAGGACAGATAAACATTTGTGCTCAAGATGGGGGAGAACCTCTGCCATCAATGAGCTCCTCAGCACTTAGGGAGACTGGGCAGGCCATTTAGTATAATTGTGTGGGCTAAAGCCAGGGTGCCTTTGGGGATGTGTGCGTGCATGTGTGTGTGCATGCATGTGTGTGTGCGTGTGTGTGTGTGTATGCACTAACAACTCTCCAAATACACTCCTGACTTGTGCTTTCAGAATTCTCTGCAGCACTGGAAGGGAAACCGTAGCAGACGAACAGTTTGTGTTGTCATATTTAAGAGCGAGTGAATATTTTGCCTGAGAAGTTTTTTTGCTTGGACATGA
The DNA here is from genome assembly GCA_030035585.1 of Dugong dugon. NCBI lineage: Eukaryota > Metazoa > Chordata > Mammalia > Sirenia > Dugongidae > Dugong > Dugong dugon. Next base: position 117,208,580 of record CM057470.1, read on the forward strand.
ATATTATTTACTTTGCACATGGGCCTTGGGAAAAAAATCGTAATTTGTTGGTTACATGCATACGGCAGTTCTCAGAGCATTATCTTGTAAGAGGCTCATGGCAACCCCATGAGGGAGTTAACTCATTAATTCATGTATCTTTTCATGTTGTAATTCCACCAATATTTTTTGAGCACCTTCTGCATGCCAGGCATGGATCTGTGTGGTTCTTGGTTTCTCTCTGTATCTCCCTGTGTATCAGTGAGTATTTTTCTCTGACTCGCTCTGTATCTCTCTCTTTTCCTCTGTCCTTCTCTGTTTATCTGTTTATCACATAAGCTTTTTCTATCTCTGTTGCTCCCCATCTCAGTCTCTCTTTTTCTCCTTTTCTCTGTCTGCTCTTTCTCTCCTATCATTGTCTCTCTTCTGTGGATAAAACATGACATCCCAGGTAAGATGCTTAGCACTGTGCCCAGCGTATAGGAATTACTGAGAACAAGCTGATTCTTCCCTGTTCTTTCTCCCTGTCCTTGTTTTCTTTCCTTCTTCACTATTTCTCTTCCATTCCCTTTCACTCCCTCCCTAACTGGACACAAAAGGAAAGTGGAATTTATTTTTCAGGGTTTATTGTCTTTACTGAATAAAGTTTTATGGCTCCCATTCCTAATTTTAAAGCAGCTCACTTGTCTGTTTTACATTCTGCAAAGAGGGGAGTGGTGGGGAGACGAAATTGAATTGCCTTTTGTAAGTGACCCTTGTTTATTTTATTTTATTTGGTTTATTTCGTTTGGATGAAAGCCTTTGGATTAGATCAGTCGATCTCAAACCTTCCTAGGCCTAGAAGCATCCTGAACCAGGCACTGGTTAAGAAGGCATGATCTCGCTCCCTGACCCCAAGTTTTCAGTCAGTGTAGGGACTTTGAATTAAATAATTTCAAAGATTTCCAGATAATGTTGATACTGAGGTTCCTTCCAACATATTCTGAGAATCAGTTTAGGCAGAAGAAGGAGAAAAAAAAAAAGACTCCTGCTTTGAGCCCCGCCTAACCTGCTTTTATTGTAAATAACAAATAAAACAAAGCCCAGTTTCATTTAGAGAAGAGCCTTTAAAACATTTCTCCTGAGTACCGAGTTGTGAGCTTTTTCCTCTTTTCTGCTGAAGCAGGGAGCCCGTAGCCTCTAAGAGGGAGCTGCCATTCATTCCCGAACAGTCTGGGTAGGTGGGAAGGAAGCACGGGGATTGAAAATTAAGAGTCAGAGATTTACTTCTCTGGCACCTGTTTTGATTATTGAATTAAGAAAGTTCTGGCAGCTACAACTGGCTGTGCCAGATGTTGAAGAGGACATTTCAGAGAGGAAGGAGAGGGATATCAAAAGGTGCGAGGATCATTCGTTTAAGAAATAACGTGTCCAGATCAAGTTCTGTCTGGGCTGTCAGAACTGATTGTGAGCGTGATGAAACATCAAGAACAAAGGGGTGAGGAGACATCGATAAAGCCCAAACACATCGTGAAACAGAAAAATCTGCTGATGTTTAAGTCAGCACCCTCAAGTGTCAGCCTTTTAGCTTGTGGAAACGTCGACCTGTTGAAAGTAGCCCATAATTTTCCGCAGTCTGGTGCAGATCCGTCCACTGTGCTCGTGGAGGCTGTAAAAAATGTTTTTGGGGGACTTATCTGTCAGCGTCAGGACAAAGGGAGGGCCACAGCACCCAAGAGATCTTGGGAGATAGATAGTGAAGGGAGAAAAGGCAGATCTTCTGCCAGTGATGGAAAGACTCACACCATTGCTCTAGAATAACCCAGCATCTGCTTCTGTAAAGCCTGAGCATCCTTTGTAAACACACACACACATGCACACACATGACGTGCACAGACACACACATGCACACACACCACATGCACACTCAACAGACATACACACACCACATGCACACTCATACTTGCATACATGTAAGTGCACATTACACACACCACATGCACACTCACACAGATGTACACGCCACATGCACGCACACACGTGCACACATGTACACAACCAGGCACACATACATATGCACATACCATGTGCAACACACACATCATGCACATGCACACTCATGCACACACCAATGCGTGCAGTTTGTGCACACACAACCATGTGTGTTACAGATGGATTGAATTAAGTCCCCCCAAAAATGTGTATATCAGTTTGGCTGGGCCATGATTCCCAGTACTGTATGGTTGTCCTCCATTTTGTGATTGTTATTTTATGTTAAAGTGGATTAGGGTGGGATTGTATAATATCCTTACTAAGATCACATCCCTGATCCAGTGTAAAGGGAGTTTCCCTAGGGTGTGACGTGAACCACCTTTTATCTTACAAAAGATGAAAGAGAAGCAAGCAGAGACTTGGGGACCTCATACCACCAAGAAAGCAGTGCCGGGAGCAGAGCGCATCCTTTGGACCTGAGGTTCCTACACTGAGATGCTCCCAGAACAAGGGAGGACTGATGACAAGGACCTTCCTCCAGAGCCGACAGAGAGAGACTGTGAGAGAATAAATTTCTCTCTATTAAAGCCATCCACCGTGTTATTTCTGTTAGAGCAGCACCAGGTGACTAAGACAATGTGTATACACATGATGTGCACATGCACCCACTATGTGCACACATGTGCACCCACAGCATGCACACTCCCACTTGCACACACAGAACACACCCACACTATATGCACGTAGACATACATCCACACACTCATGCACACACATGCACACACACGCCATGTGCACATACACACACATGCACACACCACGTGCATACATTCCTCTGTTATCACATGGCAAACAAAATCACACATTTACACATAAGCACTTTTGTGGACATAGAACCGCACACAGCATCATTCAAACACCTTTCCTAGCCCCTGGCCCAGCCTGCCGGTGGGATGTGGCCGACTGGGGCATTAAATCAGTATCTAATGCTGGCAAGAACCAGTGGGCACATCTTCCCCTGGAATTCTGGAGGATTACTCTCTTAAAAAGATGCTTTGGTAGGATACAGTGAGCTTCAGCACCCACTTCTTGGGTTCACTTTCCAGGCCGTGTAGGGGCACGGTTCACTCTGTTAGACATCCCGTCCTGCATGGAGGGGCTCACATGCCCAGTACACATTTTTCATGGACTGGAGACCAGGCAGCCAGTGGTTTACTTGAGATTATGCATGGCTCCTGAATAAGTACAGTGTATCTTTCTAAAGCACGAGCGATTTTATTTGTTATTGCATAATTTAAAACATAGCTTTATATCTAATCAACCTGGTTATATGAACTGTTTGTATTGATACAACAGCTGTCTGTATATGGAGCAAAATGTGAAATTTATGTGCAGTTTTAATGGGAAAAAGAGTAGAATGACCTGAAATAGGGCCTGGTGTTTTTAAGGTTTTTTTTTTTTGTCTTTTCCCCTTTTTTTATTGCAACAAAACATATATAACATAGAATTTGCCATCCTAACAATTTTAAGTGTACAATTCAGTGACATTGATTATGTTCAGCATGTGGTACAACCATTGCCTCTATTTCCAAAACTTTTTCATCACCCCAAAAGGAAAGTCAGTACCCCTGAAGCAATAACTTCCCATTCCCCTGTCCCACCAGCCTCTGGTAACCACTAGCTTCCTTTTGTCTCTATGCTTTTGCCTGTTTATTGTCTGAGTTCCCTAGCGCTGCTGTAATGCAAACACCACGAGTGAGTGGCTTTAAAAAACAGACATTTATGGAGGCTAAGATTTCCAAATCAGATCTTGGTGAGCTTGATTCCTTCTTTGTCGGTAGCCCGGGGGTGTTCCTTGGTTCCTTGGCTCATAGATGATCCTCGCGTGGCATCTGTCTTCCCCATGTGTATGTCTGTGTCTATTCTGGTCTTTTTATATCTCAGAAGTGATTAGGTTTAGGATCTGCCCTACACTGACATGACCTCATTAACATAACAAAAGAAACCCCTCTTATTTCCAAACAGGGTCCTATTTATAGGTACAGGGTTAGGATTCAACACATCTTTGGGGGAGTGCATAATTCAATCCATAATGTCTATTTTTTTTTTTTTTTTAATATATATTTTATTGTACTTCAGGTGAAAGCTTACAGAGCAAATAGTTTCTCATGAAATAGTAGTACACATGTTGTTTTTTGACATTGGTTAACAACCCCACAACGTATTAAGCCTCTAAATTCTCAACCTTTTTTTTTGATGAAAATTACAGATGGCCAAAGATACACCGTTTCAAAAATTTCTACATTCACAGTTCAGTGACATTGACTACGCTCTTCCAACTGTGCTGTTATTCTCACTTAAGATGAAGGCTTACAGAAAAAATAGTTATTCATTTAACAGTTACTACACATGTTGCCCTATGACAATGGTTAACAATCTCACAGCACATCAAGAATATCCTTACTCTACCTTGTGTTCCCTATCACCAGGGGGCTTCCTTGTCCCCTTCTGTCTTCTGGACCTTGTCAGTGGACTATTGTACCTCTTTAGTCTCATTTGTTTATTTATTTATTTATTTATTTATTTATTTTTATTTTATTTAAACACCATTTCAAAACTTTTTACTTACACATTTAAGTGATATTGACTATGCTCTTCCAATTGTGCTGCCATTCTCGCCCAAGATGAAGGCTTACAGGACAAAACAGCCTCCCATTTAATAGTTACTACAAATGTTGCCCTATAGCAGTGGTCAACAATCTCACAATACATCGACAGTGTCCTTATTCAATTTGTGTTCCTTATCATCAGTTTCCTACTCTCCCTCTGCCTTCTGGCCCTTGTCACCGGACTCCTGTACATCATTAGTCCCATTTAGTTTTACTGGGGTGTCCATTCCCAGGCTTAACATCGAACCTTGAAGGTAACTTCCCCTCTGAGCTGAAAGGGTGTCTGGGGGCCACACTCTCGAGGTTTCTCTAGTATTCTTTAGGCCAGTATATCTGGTCTTCTTTTTTTTTTTTTTTTTTTTTTTTTGGGAGTTAAAATTATACTCTACATCCTACTCCAGCTCTGCCCAGAACCCTCTGTTGTGATCCTGGTCAGAGGAGTCATTGGTGGTAGCCGGGCACCATCCAGCTGTACTGGGCTCAGTCCCGTGGAGGCCTTGGTAGCTGTGGACCATTAGTCCTTCAGACTAATCTTTTCCTTGTATCCTGTTCTCTTCGTTCTCCCTTGTTCCCGAAGGGATGAGATCAGTGGAGTATCTTAGATGGCCGCTCATAGGCTTTTAAGACCCCAGACACTACTCACCAAGGTAGAATGTAGAGCATTATCTTTATAAGTAGTGTCATGCCAATTGAGCTAGATGTTCCCCTAGATCATGGTCCCCAGAGCCCTCCGTCCAACAACTCAGTCCCTCGGGGGGTTTGGATGTGTCTATAGGGCCTCCATGACCTTTCCTTGTGCAGGTTGTGTTAGTTTCCCCTGTACTATGTACTATCTCATCTCTCACCCAAGTTACCACTTACCTATTACCTATTTAGTATTCCCCCCCCCCCCCATCCCTGGTAACCAACAAGTATTGTTATATTTTGCATGTGAATTTTTTCATGGGTTTTTACAATAGAGGTCTCATACAATATTTGACCTTTTGTGATTGACTTATTTCACTCAGCATGATGTCCTCCAGTTTCATCCATGTTATGAGATGGTTCACCGATTCATTGTTCTTTCTCGTTGCATAGTACTCCATTGTGTGTATGTACCATAGTTTGTGTATCCATTCGTCTGTTGATGGACATCGAGGTTGTTTCCATCGTTTTGCTATTGTGAATAATGCTGCCATGAACATAGGTGTGCATATGTCTATTCGAGTGATGACTCTTATTTCTCTAGGATATATTCCTAGGAGTGGGATTGCTGGATCGAATGGTACGTCTATTTCTAGCTTTCTGAGGAAACGCCATATCATTTTCCAAAATGGCTGTATCATTTTGCATTCCCACCAGCAGTGTATAAGAGTTCCCGTCTCCCCGCAGCCCCTCCAACATTTGTTATTTCCAGTGTTTTTGATTCGTGCCAGTAATGCCGGGGTGAGATGGTATCTCATTGTGGTTTTAATTTGCATTTCTCTAATGGCTAGTGATCGCGAGCATTTCCTCATGTGTCTGTTGGCCATTTGAATGTCTTCCTTGGTGAAGTGTCTGTTCATTTCCTTTGCCCATTTTTTGATAGGATTGGTTGTCTTTTTGTTGTAGAGGTGTTGGATTTTCTTGTAGATTATGGAGATTAGACCTTTGTCTGACTTGTACTGTCCAAAAATTTTTTCCCAGTCTGTAGGTTCTCTTTTAACTCTTTTGGTGAAATCTTTTGAAGAGCATAGATGTTTGATTTTTAGAAGATCCCAATTATCTAGTTTATCTGTTGGGTTTTTTGTGTTGATGTTTATGGTTTGTATCCTGTTAATGCCATGTATTAAGGTCTGAAGTGTTGGTCCTATTTTTTCTTCTATGAATTTTATAGTTTGAGGCTTTATATTCAGGTCTTTGATCCATTTTGAAGTAGTTTTTGTATATGGTGTGAGGTATGGGTCCTGTTTCATTTTTCTACAAATGGATATCCAGTTTTGCCAGCACCATTTGTTAAAAAGACTGTCTTTTCCCCATTTGATGTATTTTGGGCCCTTGTCAAAAATCAGGTGACCATAGGTGGATGGATTTACATCTGAGTTCTCAATTCTGTTCCATTGGTCAATGTCTCTGTTGTTGTACCAGTACCAGGCTGTTTTGAGTACTGTAGCTGTATAGTAGGTTCTCAAGTCAGGTAGTGTGAGTCCTCCAACTTTATTCTTCTTCTTCAGTAGTGCTTTACTTATTCGGGGTTTCTTCCCTTTCCATATAAAGTTAATAATTAGTTTTTCCATCTCTTTGAAGAATGTTGTTGGTATTTGTATCGGAATTGCATTGTATTTGTAAATTGCTTTAGGTAGAATTGCCATTTTCACAATGTTGAGTCTGCCTATCCATGAGCATGGTATGTTTTTCCATTTATGTAGATCCCTTTGGGTTTCATGCAGCAGTGTTTTGTAGTTTTCTTTGTATAGGTCTTTTATATTCCTGGTCAGATTTATTCCCAAGTATTTTATCTTTTTAGGGGCTATTGAAAATGGTATTGATTTCCTGATCTCCTTTTCATCGTTCTCTTTACTGGTGTATAGGAATCCAACTGATTTTTGAATGTTTATCTTGTATCCTGCTACTCTGCTGAATCTTTCTATTAGTTCCAGTAAATTTCTCGTGGAGTCTTTAGGGTTTTCTATGTATAGTATCATATCATCTGCAAACAGGGAGAGTTTAACTTCTTCATTACCAATTTGGATGCCCTTTATTTCTTTCTCTTGCCTTACTGCTCTAGCGAGAACTTCCAGCACAATGTTAAATAGGAGTGGTGATAAAGGGCATCCTTGTCTTGTTCCTGTTTTCAGGGGGAATGTTTTCAGCCTTTCTCCATTAAGAATGATGTTGGCTGTTGGTTTTGCATAGATGCCCTTTATGATGTTGAGAAATTTCCCTTCTATACCTATTTGATTGAGAGCTTTTATCAGGAATGGGTGTTGGACTTTGTCAAATGCCTTTTCTGCATCAATTGAGATAATCATGTGATTTTTTTCTTTCCTTTTATTTATGTGGTGGATTACGTTGATGGATTTTCTAATGTTAAACCATCCTTGCATCCCTGGTATGAATCCTACTTGGTCGTGGTGTATTATTTTTTTGATATGATACTGAATTCTATTGGCTAAGATTTTGTTCAGAATTTTTGCATCTATATTCATGAGAGATATTGGTCTGTAATTTTCTTTTTTTGTGATGTCTTTGCCTGGTTTTGGTATCAGCGTTATGCTGGCTTCATAGAATGAATTTGGAAGTGTTGCTTCCTCTTCTATGCTCTGAAATAACTTGAGTAGAACTGGTACGAGCTCTTCTGTAAATGTTTTGTAGAATTCTCCAGTGAAGCCATCTGGGCCAGGGCTTTTTTTGGTTGGGAGTTTTTTTATTACCTTTTCAATCTCTTCTCTTGTTATGGGTCTGTTCAGATTTTCAATATCACTTTGTTGTAGTTTGGGTAGGCCGTATGTTTCTAGAAATTTATCCATTTCCTCTAGGTTTTCAAATTTGTTGGAATATAGTTTTTCATAATATTCTGTTATAATCCTTTTTATTTCAGTTGGGTCTGTTGTAATGTCCCCCATTTCATTTCTTATTTGGGTTATTTGTGCCCTCTGCTGTTTTTCTTTTGTCAGTCTGGCCAGTGGTTTGTCGATTTTGTTGATTCTTTCAAAGAACCAACTTTTGGTTTTGTTGATTCTTTCTATTGTTTTTCTGTTCTCTATTTCATTGATTTCTGCTCTGATCTTTACTATTTCCTTTCTTCCGGTGGTTGTAGGCTTTTTTTGTTGTTCTCTTTCTATTTGTTTGAGTTCTGTAGTTAATGTTTTGATTTTGTCCCTTTCTTCTTTTTTGATATGTGCATCTATTGCTATAAATTGTCCTCTGAGGACTGCCTTTGCTGTGTCCCAAAGGTTTTGGTATGTTGTGTTTTCATTTTCATTTGATTCTAGGAATTTTTTAATTCCATCTCTGATTTCTTCTATTACCCATTGATGTGTAAGTAGATTATTATTCAGTTTCCATGTGTTTGATTTTTTTTCCTTGCTCTTTCTAGTGTTAATTTCTACCTTGATGGCATTGTGGTCAGAGAAGATACTGTGAATTATCTCAGCATTTTGGATCTTGTTGAGGATTGCTCTGTGGCCTAAGATGTGGTCTATTCTGGAGAACGTTCCATGTGCATTGGAAAAGAATGTGTATTTTGCAGCGGTTGGATGGAGTGTTCTATATATGTCTATGAGGTCCAGTTGGCTGATTGTGTCCTTTAGGTCTTCTGTATCTTTGCTAAGTTTCTTTTTAGTTGTTCTGTCCTTTACTGAGAGTGGTGTGTTGAAGTCTCCTACTATTATTGTGGAACTGTCAATTTCTCTTTTCAGTGCTGTTAGAGTTTTTTTATGTATTTTGGAGCCCTGTCATTGGGTGCATAGATATTTATTATGGTTATGTCTTCATGATGGATCATCCCCTTAATCATTATATAGTGTCCTTCTTTGTCTTTTATGGTAGATTTTGTTTTAAAGTCTATTTTATCTGAGATTAGAATTGCCACTCCTGCTCTTTTTTGATAGTTGTTAGCTTGATATATTTTTTTCCAACCTTTGATTTTTAATAAATTCACATCTTTGTTTCTAAGATGTGTCTCTTGTAGACAGCAAATAGATGGATCCTGTTTTCTTATCCATTCTGCCACTCTCCGTCGCTTTATGGGTGCATTGAGTCCATTTACGTTCAGTGTAATTATTGATAGATGTGAGTTTGTTGCTGTCATTTTGTAGTGCTTTTTTTTGTGATGCTGAAGTTTTCTTTGTTCTTCTTACTCTCTTGTGCTGAGTTCCTTTTGTTTGTGGATTTTGTGTTCATTTCTTTTGTTTTTGTAGGTTTTGTTTTTGTTGAGACTTTATGTTTTTCGTCTTTATTTTTATGAGTTGGTTTGTTAACTTTTTTTGTGGTTACCATGAATTTTACCCTTATCTTTATAATTTTGAAGCAGCCTACCGTTACTTGGTATCGCCTTGCCTTCTTCTCCTTTAGAAGGTTCTATACCTATGCCGTTTGTTCCCTCTTTCATTGTTTTGATGTTGTTGTCATCCTTTGATTGATTTCTCTGATTCCCTGTTGTATATCTTTTGTTTTTGGAAAGTCGTCTGTAGTTCAGTTCCTAGAATGGTATCTGGTTCATGTTAACCTGCATCCTAGGTCCTAGGTCCTGCCTGAGGGCTTAAGCTGTTTGTCCTCAGATCGAAGAACTCCCTTTAATAATTCTTGTAAGTTTGGTTTGACTTTTGCATATTCCTTTAGTTTCTGTTTATCTGGAAATGACCTAATTTCACCATCAAATCTGAATGAGAGTTTTGCAGGATATATTATTCTTGGCTGACAATTTTTTTCTTTCAAGGTTTTATATATGTCATCCCATTGCCTTCTTGCCTGCATGGTTTCTGCTGAATAATCTGAGCTTAGTCTTATTGTTTCTCCTCTGTATGTGACTTCTTGTTTTTCCCGAGCTGCTCTCAGGATTCTTTGTTTGTCTTTAGTTTTAGCGAGTGTGAATATGATATGTCTTGGTGATTTTCTTTTGGGGTCTATTCTATATGGGGTTCGTTGAGCTTCTTGGATGACCAGCTTTTCATCTTTCATGATATTGGGAAAGTTTTCTATCAGCAGTTCCTCAATGATCCTCTCTGTGTTTTCTGTTTTCTTCCCCTGTTCTGGTATGCCAATCACTCGTAAGTTTTTGCTTTTAATTGTGTCCCACATAACTCTCAGGGTCTCTTCATTTTTCTTTGTTCTTTTTTCTGAGTTTTCCTGAAACAGAGTTGTATCCAAGTGTTTGTCTTCAGTTCCACTGATCCTGTCTTCCATGGTTTCAAATCTACTTCTCAGCCCTTCTATGACACCGTCCATTTCTGAAATCTTGTTGTTTATCTTTTGGATTTCTAATTGTTGTTTTTGTATAATTTCGAGTTGTGAATTTATTTTGGCATTTTGTTCTTGCATCATCTTCCTGAATTCTTCCAATTTTTTGTCTGTATTTTCCATAAATTTGTCTATTTTTTCCTCATGTTTGTCAGCTTTTTGCCTCAGTTCTTGGAAAATTCCGAGTATTAGTGATTTGAGTTCCGTATCAGGTACTTCTAGTGCATTTTCTTCCACAGAAGAGTTATCTGGTGTTTTAATTTGGACGCCTATTGGAGCCATCTTGTCTTGTTTTTGTAAATGTTTTGATATTGTTTGCTGTTTTCGGGGCATTCAGTAGATATTTCTCTCGTTTATTGATTGTAGATTCTTTTTTTTTTTTTTCGTTCTTGTGGTACAGCTGGGCAGATCTAGTTGAGGAGGAGCCACTGGGATGGGTTGCTTGTGGCACTCACCGCAGCCACCAGGACGGTCGGTAGTCAGTGCTGGGCAGGTTCCAATAGGGCGTGCCTGCACCGCTTGGTGATGTGATGTCTAGTGCACGGTGCAGGTAGGTAGGGTGCAGCGGGAAGATGGTTATGTGTGAAGCTAAGCTGGATATGGGAGAGAGGAGAGAGGAGGAGGAGCAAAAAGCGTACAAACATAAAAGAATGCTAGAGGAGTTTGTCGTTGGAATGTACAGATGAGAGACTATGGGATGGAGGAAACCAGAAGGGGGAAGAGAAAGAAAAGGAAAGAATGACCAAATGAAAATCAGAAAAGTTAAAAAACTGCAAAGTTCCCAGGGATCGCACCGATGCAGCTATGAGATCTGGGGGAGTCGGTCTCAATTTTCACAGCTCAGCCTGGCCAGAAGGTACAGAGGCATACATCGCCTGGTATTCAGGGATCAGAAAGAGAAGGAAGAGATAGAGGGACAAGAAATTAAGCAATGAAGAAAGACAAAAGAGAAAAAGAGGTAAAATATGACAAAACTAATCAAAAAAGGAAGAAAAATAAAATTGAGAAAAAAAAAAAAAAAAAAGGGCAACACCAGCAGTCAGTGCCTACAAATGGGACCCAGAGAGCCCCCACTCAGGGGCGCGAATTCCAAGAAGCCGATAGTCTCGGGGTTAAGTGACCGTGGCCACGGGAAGCAGAGGGGCCAACGAACAAAGGCCCCAGGATCCCACCCGCGCGGGAGCCCAGACCTGGAAACAGCCACACGCCCGAACGCAGCCCTACAGCCCCGCAGGAGAGAGCAGAGACAGCACCCGGACCCAGGCACCCAGGCAAAAGGAGGGGGAGGCGGCAGAAAAAGGTCCGCTAGGTGCCAGCAAACGTCTCCCAAAAAGCCCCCAGCCCGGGCGCGCGGAACCCAAGCACCGGCGCCCCCCCGCCCAGGGACCCCGGCCACGGAAAGCAGAGGGGCGAACGAACAAAGGCCCCGGGATCCCACCCACGCGGGAGCCCAGACCCAGAAACAGCCACACGCCCGCACGCAGCCCTACAGCCCCGCAGGAGAGAGCAGAGACGGCACTCGGAACCAGGCACCCAGGCAAAAGGAGGGGGAGGCGGCAGAGAAAGGTTCGCTAGCTGCCAGCAAACGGCTCTCAGAAAGCCGCCAGCCCAGGCGCGCGGAATCCAAGCACCAGCACCCCCCAGCCCAGAGACCCTGGCCACGGAAAGCAGGGGATCCCCAGCTGAGGCGGAGAGGGGTGGGTGGTGGGAGAGCGCGCACCGCAGTTTACCGGTCGTTCTGTCTCCGACCAGATGCTCTGCAAGGCTGCTCTCCCGTTTGCTGGTCTCCGATAGGAATCCAAGATGGTGGATCCACGCTGCGTTAGCTGGTAAGGAATCTCTGCCTGAGTCTCTCCTCGCTCTCCGTTCTCTTTTAGTATTCTCACTCCGTTTGGTGTTTGGCTGAGTTCTTTATCTCTTCATTTGGTGTTCTAGGGTTTCAGGATTGTTGATTCTCTGTTAGGCTTAGTTTTTCGGATCTTTGCTGTGGAGGGACGGCGTGGTGTTTCTGCCTAGAGCGCCATCTTGCCCCCTGTCCATAATGTCTATTATAGATATTTCATGCAAGTGGGATCATGTAATATTTGTCTTGTTTTTTTTTAAGGGATGGGTCTTTGACTATCCTTTACATTTCAGTGCTATTAGATTTTACCCCTTTTAGAGACAATTTTGGTCAGTTACAGTTTCAGAGCAAATGTAATTATCTTGCATTTCAAATGCACACACACACACATGCACACAACACACACAACACACACGCGTATGTTATGGATTGAATTGTGTCCCCCAAAAATATATGTTGTAAACCCTAACCTCTACGCCTGTGGTTATAATCCCATATGAGAATGGGTTGTTTCCGTTATGTGGACATGATTAGTGCAGGCTGTATGTTGAGTCAGTTCCTTTTGAGATGTAAAAGAGATTAAACAAACAAGCTAGGCAGCAGAGATGGGGAAAGAGAAATGCCAAGCCGCATGAAGATCACCCAGGAGCAGAAGCTCAGAGACGAAGACCTTCCTTCAGAGCTGAGAGAGAGAAAGCCTTACCCCAGAGCCAGCGCCCTGAACGGGGACTTCTAGCCTCCTTAACTGTGAGAAAATAGATTTCTGTTTTTCAAAGCCACCCATTTGCGGTATTTCTGTTATAGCAGCACTATATAACTAGGACAATATATATCACAATTTATGTATTCATTGACATGGGCATTTGAGTTGTTTTCAGTTTTTGACTATTATGACATGGAAATTCTACTACAAGTCATTTTTGGGGATATACATTTTTATTGGATAAATATCTAGAACTATAATTCTTGGGTCATAGGATACATTTATTTTTAACTTCGTAAGAAATTGCCAGTTTCCCAGTGTAGCCATAACACATTATACTCCCACCAGGAATGTATGAGAATTCCAGTTATTCCTCATCATTGGCAGCACTTAGTATTGTCAGCCTTTCTAATTTTAGCCATTATCATGTATTGTGGTTTTAACTTGCATTTCCCTGGTGATAAAATGACATTGCACTTCTTTTCAAGTACTTATCAGTCATTCATATATCTTGCTTTGTGTAATGTCTATTCAAGTCTTGTGCACATTTTTTAAACTTGGATTGTTTGTCTTTTTAATATGGGGTTATAGAAGTTCTTTATATGTTAGGATGCAAATCTTTGTTTAGATATAGGAATTGCAAACATTTTCTCTAAGTTGTTGGCTTGCTTTCTTATGTTTTTAACAGTGTTTTTTGATGAGCAGAAGTTTTTAATTTTAGTGAAGCCCAACTGATTTTTTCTTTCTTTATGACTAGTGCTTTTCATGTTGTCTCTAAGAAATTTTTCTCTATTCTTAGGTTCTAAAGATAGTCTCCTCTGTTTTCTTTTAGGAGGTTTGAAGTTTTAGTTTTTATGTTTGAATTTATGATACATTTCAAGTTACATTTTGTGTGTGAAAATAAGATAGGGGATGAGGTTCCATTTTTGATGTTTTTAATAAATGGGATTAAAAAATTTACCTTCCAAATTTCATTGGCAGCCTGTGAAATAAAATTTCTGGCATATTGACCTTGAATTTTTGGCCTTCGAGAGTTTACTTATTATTTCTTTTGTTTTTGGTAGATTCCTTAGGTTTCCTTATAAACAGTCATGCCATCTGTGGATAAAAACACTTTTATTCTGCCCTTTATAACTTCTAAGCTTTTGTTTCATTTTCCTGTGTTATTGCACTGGCAAGGACCTCCCACACAATGTTGACTAAAAGGAAGGATTAATATTTCACTTGTATGTATGATGCTGTTCTAACATTTTTTGTTTTGGTTGCTGCAAGTTAATTAGTTTTTGTAGATGCCTTTAATCAGACTGAAGAAATTCCCTTCTAATCCTAGTTTGCTGAGAATTTTTATCATAAACAGATAGTAAATTTTGTCAAATGCTTTTCCTGCATCTATTGGGATGTTCATAAAACTTTTCTACATAATTCTGTTAATGTGGTGAATCACGTTGATTGCTTTTCAGATGTTAAATCAACCTTGAATTCCTGGGATGAACCTTACTTGATCAGGATATATTACACTTTTAAAATATTGCTGGTTTTAATTTGCTAATATTTAGTCATCTGTGTTCATAGGGATTTTAGTGTGGTTTTTTTTTTTGGTGGGGGCAATGTCTCTTATGAAGTTTTGGTATTAGGATTATGTTGGCCTCATAAAAGAAGATGGGAATTATATCTCCTTCTCTATATATTGAAACAGTTTTTGTGGGATTGGTATTATTTTTTCTATAAGTGTTCTACTGAGTCCCTGGTATGATAAATGTTCTTGGCTGTTAGCAAAATGATTGGAGGTTTGAATTCACCCAGAGACACCTTGGAAGAAAGGGCTGGTGATCTACTTTCAAAAAAATCAGCCATTGAAAACCGTATGGAGCACAGTTCTACTCTGACACACATGGGGTCGCCATGAGTCAGAACTGACTTAATGACCACTGGTTTAAGTATTCTGTATAATTCTATATAATTCACCAGTGAAACCATCTTGGCTTGGAGTTTTATTTGTGGGAAGGTTTTTTAAGTTACAAATTCAATTCCAGGAGTAGCTAAAGAAATATCTTATTTTTAAAATTTCTTCTTAAGCCAGTTTGGTTATTTGTATCTTTATTTGGTCATACTTGTGATCACAGGGATGTTTATATCTATAATATCCCCTTCTCATCTTTTTAATATCTGTAGGATCTGTAGTCACATCTTCTCTTTCATTCTTGATACTGATAATTTGTATCTTCTCTCTTTTTTATTTATCAGTCTTGTCAATTTTATCAATCTTTTTAAAAATTACGTTTGGGTTCCATTGTTTTTGTTTTGTTATGTTTTCTATTTTATTGATTATATTTATTTTTTATTTTCTTCTGCTTATTTTGCTCTCAGTTTCTTCTTTTTCTGTCTTCTTTATGTGGAAGTGTAGACCATGGATTTTCTGTCTTCTAACGTGCTGAAAGAAATCCTGCTCTGGCTTGACCTAGCATTCCCTTAGTACGTGGCCCTGATTCTGCCCTCAGGACTATTCTCTGCCAATGTAGGCGTGAGTCAGTCTGTCCTTCTTGCCTTGTTCTGGTGGCCTTGACCCACGTTGCCTCCTGGACAGGAAGAAAAGGGGATCAGAGGTCTCTGGAGGGCCCCATTGGACATATTTATTGTGTGTTGCCGTATTTAGTCTTTACAAATCCATATGGCAAGCATACTAGCCCCATTTTTTAGGTTAGAAAGAAAAGAAACAGTGATACTAAGTTATTTGTCTAAGATGTGTTGTATAACCAAGATTCAATTCCAGTCCTGTCTGACTCCAAAGTTCAAAGTCAATTGCTACATTACCACATTAACAGCTATCATTTTTTGAGAATCTACAAGGTGCTGCACTATGCTAAGTGATGTATACACATTACATCATTCAGTCCTCACAATAGTCTATTAGGTAGGTACTATGATTATAAAGCCAAAAAAAAAAAAAACCAAACCCGTCATCATTGAGTCGGTTCTGATGCATGGTGACCCTATGTGTTACAGAGTAGAACTGCTCCATGGGGTTTTCTTGGTTGTAATCTTTATGGAAGCAGATTGCTCGGCCTTTCTTTCGCGGCACTGCTAAGTGGGTTCAGACCGCCAAGCTTTAGGTTAGTAGTCAAGCACAAACCATTTGCGCCACCCAAGGACCTCCTATTACTATGTTGTTAGGTGCTGTCGTGTCGGTTCTGACTCATAGCGACCCCATGTACGACAGAATGAAACATTGCCCAGTCCTCTGCCATCCTCACAATTGTTATACTTGAGCCCATTGTTGCAGCCACTATGTCAATCCATCCCACTGAGGGTCTTCCTCTTTTTCCTGACCTTCCACTTTACCAAGTGTGATGTCCTTCTCCAGGGACTGGTCCCTCCTGATAACACGTCCAAAGTACATGAGATGAAGTCTCGCCATCCTTGCTTCTAAGGAGCATTCTGGCTGTACTTCTTCCAAGACACGTTTGTTTGTTCTTCTGGCAGTCCATGGGATAGCTAATATTCTTCGCCAACACCATAATTCAAAGGCATCAATTCTTTGGTCTTCTTGATTCATTGTCCAGTTTTCACAGACATACAAGGTGATTGAAAACGTCATGGCTTGGATCAGGTGCACCTTACTCCTTAAAGTGACATCTTTGCTTTTTAACACTTTAAAGAGGTCTTTTGCAGGAGATCTGCCCAGTGCAATGCATCATTTGATTTCTTGACTGCTGCTTCCATGGGCATTGATTGTGGATCCAAGTAAAATTAAATACTTCACAATTTCAGTCTTTCTCTGTTTATTGTGATGTTGCTTATTGGTCCAGTTGTGAGGATTTTCATTTTCTTTATGTAATGGTTATGTACTATAACCATTTAAAAATAAGACAATGGAGTCAAAGAGTTAAACTGTCTTCTCCACACTGAGTGTAGTAAACCTAGAGTTCAATATTCTAGGTATTCTTTTTTAAATTCCAAATCCCATTTTATTGAACATTACCTAAGTTTTTGTGTTCGACACATCAAACAGAAATCTTTGATATCAAAAACCCCACCAAACCCATTGCCATCGAGTTGATTCCAACTCATAGTGACCCTATAGGACAGAGTAGAGCTGCCCCATAGGGTTTCAAGGAGCAATTGGTAGATTCGAACTGCTGACCTTTTGGTTAGCAGCTGAGCTCTTAACTGCTGTGCCATCCGGGCTCCCTTTGATGTCAAGGCCTTGTGAGTTCTTTATAGACAGGTAATAAGAGATGGTATTTTAAATCTTGTAGTGTAGAGAGCTTGCCCTTTCCTTAGATTCAGATAGTTTAATTTAAACTTAATCCCCTAGGTCTGGGGGTCTTACATAGTCCATTTCTCTTCTGAAGGTAGAACATGCTCAATCTTAGTGGACTTAACTAACTTATCCAATTTCACCATTTATTAAGTGGCAGAGCTGGTATTTGAACACAGGCCTCTCTGACTTCAACGTGAAAAAGAAACAAAGTGAGCAAAGAATGCCAAAGAACTCTTTTTACCCTCACACGTGAGATGGTGGGGCAGCTTCGAGACTCAGTGATCAGTTCTCTAAAAGTACTGGCCACATATCCTCCACACTGAATAAAGACAGAAGACACAGCAAGAATGATGGGCCATCAGAAAAGGTTCCTAAAAGATACTGTGCAGTCATTCCATGAGAGCAAATCAGATCTGCAAGAAAAATGAAGCCATCTAGGTTAAACTCTTCTTTTCACAGGTGAAGAAACTGAGTCCTCAGACAGAGGCATTTCTCTCTTCTAGAGATATCTGATGAGGAGGCTGGTAATAATCATGGTGGTTCCTTGAATTTAAGTGGGTTCTTAGAGTCATTTAGAGCCCCTGGGTAGTGCTAGGTTAATGTCTTGACTGATAACTGAAGGTTGGTGGATCGAGTTCACCCAGAGGCATCTCAGAAGAAAGACCTGGCAATCTGCTTCCAAAACCGGCCATTAAAAACCCAGTGGAGCGAAGTTCTACTCTGACATATGTGGAGTTGCCATGAGTCAGAATCAACTTGACAAAAACTGGTTTTTAGGTTCATATATGATACTTCATTTCAGTTCTCACGAGAACCATGTGAGATGAGTAGGGCAGACATGTTTATCCCTGGTTTACGATGGGGATACTGAGACCCTGAGAAATGAAATGACTAGCTCATGTCTTGATTGAGCAGTAGTGTCTGAACTTGAACTCGAGACTTCTAATCTACATTCACAGAGTCTTTAGAATGTAAGCAAGCTGTTGAATGTAGGCAGGGGAAGGAGAGGATCTCCTCAAGGAAGTCTCCGAAGACTTGATCAGGAGCAAATTATGCCTGTTCGAGGCTCTGTTTTCCACTTCAGAAGGCAGGCAAGACTATAGAGCATCTTCACAGCTGTTTATGTCTTCAAGTAACTTTTTTCTAACCTTTTCCCCGTCTGCTTTTGCAGTGGGAAAAATCGTTTTCCCCCTGTGATGAGTTTTCCATATCCTTCTTCCTACCTCCTTGATACTGTGCTCCAAGACACTATACTAAATTATAGTGATTCATTATTCCTATTAAAACAAACAATATCCTCAAATTACCCAGCCACCCAAACAATTGTGAACAGTAAATTCAAACAGTAAAACACGGGCACATATTGGGTAAATGTTATTTTCCTGAACAAGAAAAGCTTTCAGCAAAGTGCTTAACTTGAATATAACAAAAGGCAATTTAATTTAGTAATACAGCTGGGTGAAAAATGGAGACCTCAGGTTTAATAAGAAGGGGGAAAAGACACGCATATATCATCCCAAAGGATAATTATGAGAAACTATTTTGTATGATCCAGCTAAATCAAAGCTTCTAATGCTTTCTTACTGCTGTCAAAATAGGGAGATTTAAGGCCTTAAAAATGGGAATTTTGCAGACTTCACTGCCAAGAAAAAATGATTTGTCTCTTGATAAATTACTGCTGGGCTTTATACTTGGGAAAAAATACACTTACATTGAAATAAATGCCAAGGAATGGCTGGAGAATTTATATTATTCGTTCATATCTGTCACTGGATTGGTGGGAAGACAGCAGTCCCATTTAAAATGTTTCCTGGCTTGCTGACAGTATGCCACAGAGGTGAGATGAGAACCTCCAGTGAATGGGGGGCAGGTGCGGACCCCACGGGACTGAACAAATCTAGCAATGTCCTGCTCTTCTTATTTTTCTCCCCTGAGACACAAACTTTCCAGTCTCTCTAGATTCCACAGTCCAAGATGAACCGCACCCCTCCCCCCCAATATGGGCACTCGTCTTTGACTGATTCTGAATATTTCTGTGGGTTCCTGTAAATATCCTAGACAAATCTGCCTTCCAACACAGAAGGGAAACATAAAAAGAAAGAAAAACTCGGACCAACCACAAAGCCACCCATTTGCCCATTGTGATGGGCCCACGAAGGACAATGGAAAGCCTGACTCTTCATTATCTTCATAAAGGGCTTGCTGAAAACCATAACAGAACACGTAAACCCTAACAGCACTGGCGAGAACATTGGCCAACAAAGTAGGCGTCTTAGATGCCTAGTGCTGCTGTAACAGAAATACTACAAGTGGGTGGCTTGAAAGAGCAGAAGTTTGTTTTCTCACAGTTCTGGAGGCTAAAAGTCTAAATTAGGGTGTTGGCCATGTTGATGCCTTCCTTATAGGTAGTCCTTTGGCTTGTAGACGGTCCTCACATGGCGTCTGTCTTTCCCTATCTGCATGTCTGCGTCTAATTTGCATTTTTAAAAATATAAGTCAGAAGTGATTAGCTTTAGAACCCACCCTACATGAGTATAATCTAATTAACATAAAAAAGAAAACCCTATTTCCAAACAGGATTACATCCACAAGTATAAGGGCCAGGAAGTCAACACATTTTTTGGGAGACAGAATTCAATCTGTAGCAGTAGGAGACCTGCACTCAAGCTTCACTTCTTTTAAAAGCTGTGCAACTTTTGGCAAAACAAGTAACATCTCTGGGCCTCACTTTCCTCATCTGTACAATGGCTAGTTTGGATAACCAGCCTCTTTCTTGCAAATATTTCTGTCAAATGCTTCCTTTCAGACAAACCCTTATATAAAATTGTATTACATAGTACAGAGAAAAGAGGAACCATTTTAGTCGAAGCAGAGTGCTCCTCCTTTTCATACCTTCCCTGCCTCGTGTTGGTGTTGTTAGTTGCCGTCAAGTTGACTCCAAATCATGGCGACCTTATGTGTAACGGAGCCTTGGTGGCACAGTGGTTAAGAGCTCGGCTGCTAACCAAAAGCTTGGTGATTTGAATCCACCAGCTGCTCCTTGCAAACCCTCAGGGGCAGTTCTGCTCTGCCCTATAGGGTTGCTATGAGTTGGAGTCCACTCAACAGCAACGGGTTTGGGTTTTTTTTTAATGTATAACAGAAGGAAACATTGCCTGGTCCTGCGCTATGTTCCTGATCGTTGGTACGTTTGAGCCCATTGTTGCAGCCACCATGGCAATCCACCCCATTGAGGAGGGTTTCCCTTGTTTTCGCCGACCCTTCACTTTACTAAACATGATGTTCTTTTCCCCTAAGTCACTCTGTACATGTCTTTGGGGAACATATTTTAAAAATCACTAACCTAAGCAATAACTAAAAACTCTTCCAGTCTGAATACTCCATGGTTCTGTTGACTTGGGCACTGAAAATGCTCAGACAGCCTTATCTGGTGTTCTTTCCCTCTACGGCGGTGGTGGTGTGTGGTGTCTTCTTCACAAATGCCAGACTCCCAAGGCTTAATTGCTGAGGCCTACCAGGGTACATCTCTCCTCTTCTTAGGCCAAGACAAAAATTATAGTAGAGTCTTGGAGCTACCTCAAAAACCCCAATATTTATCTCCAGAAATTGGGAATGAAAAGAAGCATGCAGCGCTTGCTAAAGGCTGATTAGTGTTTAACAATCCCATATTCCACTAAGTTCTAGGGAAGACTCTTTTCCAAATGAAACCATGTGAAGCCATAACATTTGAATCTTCCAATAGCTGGATCATGACTCATCTGCTGTAGAGATAAATAAGTGCAAGAAATAAATAAATGCTTTGGGGAAGGAATGTTCTGGCTATATGATTTTTTTTTTTTTGTCTTTCTTGATACCTAAAAAGTAAAAAAAGCATCTCTATTTTTAAGTCAAAAAATTTTTCTAAGATATCTGGATTGTATTTCCATTTTAGTAACAGCAATTTGAAGTGTTTTCATCCTAAATATTTTGGTAGTTTACAAGGAAGTTCACATTTCACAAAGTACTATATCGTTTATAAACACAGTGTACAATGAACTTTATAAGATGCTGTACCATTTCCAAGGTTCTTTACAGTTTACAAAGCCTTTTATGTTTTCCACATTCTTTTGTATAAACCACTTTATCATCTTAAAAGTATCTGGCATTTTTATAAAGCCCTCTTATCATTTCAAAGCACTTTGTAGCTTACCAAATGCCTTGCAATTTGGAAAGTGATTCCAAGCCCCTAAGCATGTTCAGTGTTAGCAGACTCCAGTGGCATAACTACATCTTTCTTTGATGATTATAAGGATCCTGCTGGGCATGAGAGGCATCATTGTGAACTTGCCTTTACTCAGCACAGACTTAGTGTCCCATAGATGCTTGTTGTTGACCGATTGACTGAAAATATTGTTCTAAATGCTATAACTGATGAAGGAATTGATCACTGGCTCTCAACACTGGGTGAGTTTACCTCCCGGGGATATTTGGCAATATCTGGAGACATTTTTGGTTTATACAACTGCAGTAGGGGTGGGGGTGCTACCGGCTTCTAGTGGGTAGAGGTCAGGAATGTTGGTGAACATCCTACAGTGCACAGGACAGTCCCCCAAAACAAAGTGCTATCTGAGCCAAAACGCCAATAGTGCTGAGGCTGAGAAACACTGATCTTGATAAATGTCAGAGCATCTCAGTAATTTCATGCTACACCTCTCTTGCATTGGAAGGATGCTTTGAGCTGCAGGTAACAGAAACCTGCCTTAAACTGGCTTAAACATTACATGTGTTTATCATCTCACCTAACTGACAGTTAAGAGGAAGAGCAGACCACAGGGTTGGTTGATTAAGATGCTGACCCCTACATTAAGGACCCCGATCTTCTCTTTCTCTACTCTGCTCAGCCTCAGCTCATCTGAAGACTGGCTTGCAATCATAAAATGGCTTCCAGCTGCAACTGGGGCAACATGCCCTTGTTCATATCCAGAGGAGGAGAAGCTGAGTTCTTTTTCCCAGGATCTCAGAAATAGCCTTCAACGTGCGAATAAACACCCAGCTCCTAAGGTGACTTGCTTATTTAAAGAATGTATGTAAAATACCTAGGATGGAGCCTTTGATAGAGCTGATGGTCATTTACTGATTCTCCCCTCACCTCCATCCTTCCTTGGGCGCTGGCCTGTGGCTGAGGAGTAGGGCTTGTGCTGAGAACAAAAATATACCATCACCTGTTGGTCACACAGGAAACAGCTCCCGTGGAACATCTGATAGATTTATGCATAGAAATTCACACTTAGCTTTCCAGTCTGGAATTCTGGACCATAAATTCCTTCCCCAACACACAACATGTACACTCACTCTACCGCTTGCCAATTAAAAGTCACATGTATCCTGCCGAAGCGTTTCAGACATGCAGCTCCAGCCTTCAGAGCCTTAGGCAAGCCTTGTGACTACCATGGTGACGTATAACTGGCCAGGGAGGTTGCAAAGCCCAGTTCAATGACTAGTCAATAGACCTTCGGACATTCTGTGCAAAGCTTGCTTCCTCTTGTCTGAAAAACCTCACCCAAGGAGCCACCTTATCTGGGTCATGTGGCTGAATCTAGTACCTAGATTAAACGTGAAAACTAACTTGGATTGTGGAATCCTCACGATCCAACTACATGCTCTTGGTTTTTTATTTAACTGAGGTTTTACATTTGCTAAGTTCCAGGGGTGGAGTCCCTGGGCAGTGCAAACAGTTAACACACTCACCAGCTAATCAAAAGGTTGGAAGTTGACGTCTACCTGGATGTCCCTCAGAAGAAAGTCCTGGTGATCTACTTCCAAAATATCAGCCATTGAAAATCTTATGCAACCCAGTTCTACTTTTATACACATGGGGTCACTATAATCTGGAGTCAACTCCGCGGCAGCTGACTTTTTAAATTTTTTTTTTTTTTAATTCCAGGGATACCGCTAAGTTCCAGAGGTCAGGCATCAGGCTATCCCTGTAAACATTTTTGTGATTTGGAATGGGGGCTGTTGGCTACTCATGCTCAAAAGCCTTCAATGGTTCCCAGTTACATGTAGGATGAACATCTTAGCCTGACTTTCACAGTATAGCCCCCAAACATGGCTTTCAGCCTTATCTCTCTGATGACTATTCCCCTGCAAATATCCCTGGGAGCAGTGCTGTTTCAGTGGTAGAATTCTCACCTTCCATACAGGAGACCTCGATTCTTGGCCAAAGCACCTCATGCGCAGCCAACCACCCATCTGACAGTGGAGGTTATGTGCTGCTATGATGCTGAACAGGTTTCAGTGGAGCTTCCAGACTAAGACAGACGAGGAAGAAAGGCCTGGGGCTGACTTGACAGCAGCTGACAGTAACACAAGTATCTTCGGCTCCATTCACACCACTCTCTTAGTTATATCTCAAATACGTTGTATATGTTTCTGCATTGCAGAGCCTAGAATATAGCAGATACGTATATATTTAAAAAAAAATCAAATGGGCTTTGGAGACAGACAGACATGGGTTCTACTTGTGACTGTACCACACACAGTCCATATGACTGTGGAACAATAGCTTATTTAGTGAGATTTAGTTTACTTGCCTGCAAAGTGTTGATAATATTACCTCGTGGGATTGATGTGAGGATTAAATAAGATAATTATGCAATGTTCTTAACTCAGTGCCTGCCACGTAGAAAGTGTTTACCAAGGTTATTTTTCCTTCACTCCCTTGTACATTTGGATTTCTGCATTATCGTAAGGAAGGTGCACTTTCTTTCTCCTCTACATCCCTCATAAACAAACAAACAAAAAAACCCAAACCCATTTCTATCGAGTTGATTCCGATTTGTGGTGACCATATAGGACAGAGTAGAACTGTGCCATAGGGTTTCCAAGGCTGTAATCTTTACGGAGGAGCCCTGGTATCTTAGTCATCTAGTGCTGCTATAACAGAAGTGCCACAAGCGGTTGGCTTTAACAAAGAGAGGTTTATTTCTTCACAGTCCAGTAGGCTAAAAGTCCAAATTCGGGGCGTCAGTTCCAGGGGAGGCTTTCTCTCTCTGTCGGCCTTCTCATCAATCGTCCCCGGGACTAGGAGCTTCTCCGCGCAGGGACCCAGGGTCCAAAGGACACACTCTGCTCCCAGCACTGCTTTCTTGGTGGTATGAGGTCCCCCTGTCTATCTGCTCGCTTCTCTCTTTTATATCTCAAGAGATTGCCTCAGGACACAATCCAGTCTTGTAGATTGAGTCCTGCCTCACTCACACAACTGCCGCCCATCCTCCCTCATTAAATCAGAGAGGCAGGATTTACAACATACAGGAAAATCACACAATACTGGGAATCATGGCCCAGCCAAATTGATACACACATTTTTGGGGGGACATAATTCAGTTCATGACACCTGGTGACACAGTGGTTAAGACGACTGACTGCTAACTGAAAAGGTCAGTGGTTTGAAACCACCAGCAGCTACGGTGGGGGTGGGGAATGTGGCAGTGTGCTTCCATGGAGACCTATGGGGTCATCATGAGTTGGAATCAGCTCGATGGCAGTGGGTAATCTTTACAGAAGCAGACTACCACATCTTACTTTTGCGGAGCGGCTGGTAGGCTCAAACCCCTGACCTTTTGATTAGCAGCTGAGTGCTTAACCACTGCGCCACGTGGGTGCCTTACATTCATCATAATTGACAACATATCCAATTCTGTATCTTCCTAGTTCCTTATATTTTTCCTTCTGCACTTATCACAATTTTAATTTATGCTATTTTTGTGGAATTAATTGTTTAGCATTAGTTCTTTACAGTAGACTGCAACTTGCTTACCTCTGTATTCCTCATAGCTGGAACAGTTTCTGATCTGACTCATGGCGACCCCATGTGTATCAGAGTGCAATGGTTCTCCACAGAGTTTCCAATGGCTGATTTTTCAGAAGTAGATCTCCAGGTGGTGTTGGCGAAGAATACTGACTATACCATGGACTGCCAAAGGAACAAACAAATCTGTCTTGGAAGAAATACAACCAGAATGCTCCTTACAAGCAAGGATGGTGAGACTGTGTCTCACATACTTTGAATGTGTGGTCAGGAGGGATCAGTCCCTGGAGAAGGACATCGTGCTTGGTTAAGTAGAGGGTCAGTGAAGAAGAGGAAGACCCTCAAAGAGACGTATTGACACAGTGGCTGCAACCGTGGGCTCAAACATAGCAATGATTGTGAGGATGGCGCAGGACTGGGCAGTGTTTGGTTCTGCTGTACATAGGTTTGCTATGAGTCAGAACCGACTCAATGGCACCTAACAACAACAGATCTCGAGGCCTTTCTTCTGAGATGCCTCTTCTTCTGAGGTGCCTCTGGGTGGATTTGAACTGCCAGCCTTTTGGTTAGCAGCTGAGCGTGTTAGCTATTGGTACCACCAAGGGACTCCTTCTAATACATACCAAAGAAAACCAAACAAACCAACAAACCCAAATCTGTTGAGTCAGTTCTGACTCATGGCGACTGCATGTGCTACAGAGTAGAACTGCTTCATAAGGTTTTCTTGGCTGTAATCTTTATGGAAGTAGATCACCACGTCTTTCTCTTGTGGCACTAGTGGATGGGTTCAAACTGCCAACCCTCAGGTTAGTAGTTGAGTGCAATCCAAACCCATTGCCATCCAGTCGATTCTGGTGGCTGGTGAATTTGAATTGCTGACCTTTGTGTTAGCAACCAAGCTCTTAACCAGTTCACCACCAGGGACCTAAGTAACCCCGTTGCCATTGAGTCGATTTTGACTCATAGCAACCCTATAGGACAGAGTAGAACTGCCCCATAGGGTTTCCAAGGAGCACCTGGTGGATTCGAACTGCCAACCGTTTGGTTACCAGCCATAGCTCTTAACCACTACAACACCAGGGTTTCCTGGACCTAAGTAAGTGTTAACTAAATGCTGAATAACTAAATGGAGAGTTAAAATGAATTGCATACTTCCTAGTACCAGGCACTGTGCTAAATTCATTAATAATGATATTATTATCATTTCTATTTCCTAATGAAAAAATCAGGGTTTAGAAGGTAAAGTAGAATGAAGAGGTCACCTATGTAGGACGAAACAGAGTTAGGATTTGAACCTTTGCCATCTGACTCCACGCCCAGCCTCTGAACCATTAACACTAGGACTTCGTTCCAAAGATAGTGGGTCATGGAGGGAGAGAATGGATTCAGGGCTTGGATAACCTGAGTACTGTGCCATCCTGCTTTAAATCAGTGTGAGTTGCCCAAATGGGACTCAGAAAGTATGACTCCCTTTCACTCTTTCTGACAGCCTTTCCAGTCATGATCCCCTCTGATCTTCACCTGAGATTTTGCTCTGTCAGTGAAAACAACGGGACCCAGCAGGGGTAAGTGATTTGCTCAAGGTCACTCACAAGTAACTGATGTGGAAACACCAGGCAGAGATGCCTCAAAACAATCAGCAGAGTAATCATACCAGGTCAGCGCAGTCAGGAAGCCTTCTCCCACCTCTCGCTGTTTTGAGGGGAGCACGGTGTTGGTGTGATCCTCAGACAGAGCCAAGGAAGAGTCTGGTGTTACAGAAAGAGGACTGCATGGGAGTCGGGAGGCTTGGCCAGTTGTTCCAGACAGAAGGAAACGTTTGGGAAACTGTATGTAGTTCAGTTGGGTCTGGGGTTTAAAGATCAGGTAGGGCAGAGGGCAGGGGAGAGGTGAGTCTAGGGAGGTAGGTAGAGGAAAGATGAAGAGTGAGCCCTGTTAAAAGGCCAGGGCTTTATCCTCATGGATCTGAGCAAGTGGTCCCCATTTGCTGAGCTTTTGTATTTCCATCTGTCTGATGAGAAGGTTAGGCTAGATGTTTTCTCAAAGCCTCAGTTAGATGTACTTATTCAACAAATATTTATTGAGCACCTACTGAAAACATGCCTGTTGTACTCTCATCTGTATTCCTCACACCTAGAGCAGTTTCTGGTACATTGTTGTTGTTGTTAGCTGCCATTGAGTTGGCCCCCGACTCATGGTGACCCCATGCACAGTGGAATGAAATGCTCCTGGTCCTGCACCATCCCCGTGATTGGTTGCAGATTTGCCCATTGTTATCCTTAGGGTTTCCAATGACTAATTTTTGAAAGAGATCACTAGACCTTTTTTCCTAGTCTGCCTTAATCTAGACACTTCACTGAAACCTGTCCACCAGGGGTGACCCTGCTGGTATTTGAAATTCTGGTGACATAGCTTCCAGCATCACAGCAATACGCAAGCCACCACAGTACAACACACTGACAGACAGATGGAGGTGATGTGGTATAGCAGAAGGATATTTGTATCTATGGATACTAGCAGGAGTGGTGGGCATAAAGAGAGGAGGAATGAATGAGATAAAGAAACAGAGTGGGCCTTTGGCCTTTGGGGCTCACCTGCTATATTCAAAGCTCCTAAGACCCTGGGGTGGGGACAAAGTGAGCTGACATGAGGCTGGCAAAGCTGGTGCTCTGAATTCCTGATCATTCTGTTCCTGCTGGCAGGAGGGGGAGAGGGAGCTCCAGGGAGAGGCAGGCAGAATTCTGTACAGCCCGAGGCCTCTTGTCTCTCCATTCCACCTGTCCTAGGTTTTGGTGTCCAGCCTGCTGCAGCAAGGCCTCATCCTGGGCTGTTATCTGCAGATCCACAGCCCTTGTTGTCCCCACAGTGCTGAGCTGACTCTGCTCATCATATCATTGCCTCTCCCATCTGTGTGGCTGAACTCACCATTTTCTTAAGTGGTGTCTTTACTGTTTAATGCATTTCCTTGACCCCTCCAGTTCTAAGACAAACTCTCTGTCAATAGAGATTGCTCCCAGGGATCAGCTTTGGCTCATCTTCATTATCAGTTTGGAGGCAGAAGGCCCTGAAGCTTTCCAGTACTGGCAAGGCAGAGTGATGACTACAGGAAAGAGACCTGGGGTGGCGGGCAGGACACGCACTGCACCCGTGACCTTGAGCAAGTCACTCAAGCCTCTTCCATCTATGAGGTAGAAAAGGAGATAGAATTTACTGCGTCCTGGCACATGGCTAAAGGAGCCCTAGTGGCACAGTGGTTAAAGCACTTGGCTGCTAACTCAGAGGTCAGTGCTTCGAACCCATCAGCTGCTCCGTGGGAGAAAGATGTGGCAATCTGCTTCTGTAAGGATTACAGCCTTGAAAACCCTATAGGGGCAATTCTACTCCTTCCTACAGGGCTGCTGTCGGTCCGAATCGACTGGAGGGCAGTGGGTTTGGTACATGGATAGAACTATGCTCCCTTCTCTGGGTTCTTATTGCATCTTGAACACATTCCTGCTCTAGAGTTTGTTGGTTCGTTCATTCATTTGTTCATTCATTCATTCATTCATTCTTCATTCAGTAGACATTTAAGATCAATTATTTTGTGGTTTTCTGACTCTCCTATTAGTCTGCAAGCACTCTGAGGGAGACAGGACCAGTTTAAAAAAAAAATTAATCATTGTATTCCTAGCACCTGGAACAAAGGCTAGCAAATATAGATACTTAGTTCATGGTGAATAAATGAATCTGGTGCTAGGTGCTGTACTTTGGAGTCCAACAGCCTCAATTCAAGTGGAGGTTCTGTTACTTTTTTAGCTCTGGGTCATTGGACAAGTTCCCTAATCTCCTTGAGCCACAGTTTCCTCATTTGTGAACAAGGGGGATGAGAATGGTACCTACACATATGTACATGCAAAACAGCTTAATTTATGACAGACTGGTGGGGAAGAGGAAGGCTTTTTTAGCATTTTACTGCAGGGAGTTATGAGAGGTGGCCAGGTTTGAAAAGATGAGGCCTTGTTTGCTAGTAGAATCTTTACTGTGAAGAATCTTAAAAAACTGACCATACTCCCATGGAGAACCATGGGAAACTCATCTTAGTAAGTGTGATGGTTAAGTTTGTGTGTGAACTTGGCTGGGCCATGATTCTCAGTGTTTATATGTGATCACCCCCATGATAGAATCTGCTGTGAGTAGCCAGTCAGTTGAAAGGGAATTTCTTTGGGCGTGTAGCCTCCATCTGAATATAAGTGGATGTTCTGGCTTCTGCCCTCTCTGGATCCTCCAGCTGCCTCCTGTTCGTCTGACCTCCAGTTCTGCGGACTTGAGCCAGCAGCTTACCTGCTGATCTTGGGATTTTCTGATCTTCACAGCCTGTGAGCAAGAGCCCTGCTCTCTGGCCTGCCCATCTTGGGTTTTCCATCCTCTGCAGCTACGTGAATCAGGAGAAGCCTCTATCCTGATTCACAGACTTGGGACGTTCCAGCCTCTCCAATCCCATGAGCTGTTTCCTTGATCTAAGTCTCTCTGTCTATATATATGTTTATATACTTTACTGGTTTTGCTTCCTAGAGAACCCAGCCTAAGACAGTAAAGGTCTTCTCCCAGGAGTGAAGACCCCTGTGGCTTTGATCTCTTGGTTTGTGGTAGTGAAGTAGCCAGTGAGGGTAGAAGAAGAAGGAAGGGTAAAGAGGCAAAAGGGGCACATTTGGAGGCTGATTCTTTATGAGTTCAAAGGAGCTTTAAGAGAAAAGTAGAGGCCATGAGGCACATTAGCCACTGGACTCTGGGTGTAATTATGATTGGCTATTGATCTGAATCCACCACCTGTTTGCCAGTGTGTCGTACTGTGGTGGGTTCCACATTGCTATGATGCTTGAGGCTATGCCACTGATATTTCAAATACCAGCAGGGTCACCCATGGTGGACAGGTTTTAGCAGAGCTTCCAGACTAAGACAGACTAAGAAGAAAGGCCTGGTGATCTATTTCCAAAAGTTAGCCAATGAAAAGCTTACAGATCAGAAGAACACTGTCTGATTCACTTGCTTTAGAGATGTTGTCAGGAGGAACCACGTGCTGAGGAGGACATCATGTTTGGTGAAGTAGAGGGCCAACAAGGGTGAGGGAAACCCTCGGTGAGATCGATTGGCACAATAGCCGCAACAGTGGACTTGAGCATGCCAGCGATTGTGAGGATGACACAGGACCGGACAACATTTCATTCCACTGAACATAAGGTCACCGTGAGTCAGAGTCGACTCAGTGGCAGCTGTCTCCATCCACCTGCTTACTCCCTACCTTCCTACTTCCCTACCATTCCATATCTGTCTGTCTGTCTACCTACCTACCTTTCTCTGTCTATCTATCCATCCATCCATCCATCCACCCCCACCCCTCTATCCCCCCACCCCCCACCCACCTACTGACCTTCCTACCTACCTACTGACCTACCTACCTTCCTACCTCCCTACCGTTCCATATCTATCTGTCTGTCTGTCTGTCTACCTACCTACCTTTCTCTGTCTATCTATCCATCCATCCATCCATCCACCCCCCACCCCCCTATCCCCCCACCCCCCACCCACCTACCGACCTTCCTACCTACCTACCAACCTACCCACCTACCTACTTACCTTTCTATAACTATCTATCTGTCTGTCTGTCTATCTATCTATTCCTTTGATTGTTTTTTTCCTGGAAAGAGAAGATATCCACACTGATTTTTTAGAAGTCACTAATTGAGGAGCAAGGAGCCCTGGTGGTGCAGTGGCTAAAGTGCTCAGCTGCTAAACAAAAGGTGGGCAGTTCAAACCCACACAGCAGCTCTGCAGGGAAAAGACCTGATGATCTGCTCCCATATAGATCACAGCCTTGGAAACCCTATGGGCCAGTTCTACCCTGTCCTATAGGGCCTCTGTGAGTCGGAATTGACTTGATGGCACACAACACCAACAACAACAAAAATTGAGATGTGTGTAGCATTTAGGACTGTGTCTGGCACATAGTTATTATTACTTTTCTCCTTTGAGTATTAAGCTGTGGACTTTTCTCCTTTGAGTATTAAGCTGTGGTGAGTGTGTCAATGGGCACCTGTTAGTGCAAACATGCTCAGAGACCCTCTAAGACACACCCCCTTAGAATAACTTCAGACACTTCAGCCCTTCATAAGGGATACCCTTAGGATTGTTCATAGGAGAATTGACAGACATGACCTAAATATTTCCAGAAACATGCATTCTGCAAAACAAATTCTATCATAAAATTGGGATGGGGGCTGCAGAGAGGAGGAAGGAGTTATCACGAAGTGAAAAATAAGAAACAGCTGGATTTTCTCCACTTCACATTAGCCCCTTGCAAGAACACCCAAGTCCCCCACCTGGAGCCTCTTTCACTGTTATCTTAAATGACACACATACAGCAACGTCAAAGCAGAAAGCACCTTCTCTGTGGCTGACACATTTCACAGGGAAAAATGGATTTTAAAACTGTTTTCAACTAACAAATTGATAGTCTTAGCCTTCCCTCGCCCAGGATGCACTCCCTAGAGTTTTGCACAGGGAGGGGGTGAATGAAGGCTGATACAATCTAATCTAGTGCTTACAGCATTTGAGAGAGTTTTTCTAATCACTCACGAGAGGGTCCCCTCCCCAACCCAATTTCCTCCTAAATCACGCACTTGAGGTCAGAAAAAAAGGGTGATAAGCTGTCCACCACGAGGTGGGTTGAAAAGACCTGATTCAGTTCCATCGGAGTGGCGTCAGAGTTTATAAATTGTCATGTCTGTCTTTACAGAAAGGGATAAAGCCTAGAGTCTCACAAATAAATGCATGTTTTCAACTTAGGTTTATTATCTTTAATATCCTTGAAGAGTGGGAGAGTGACAGAAACAGAGGAAGGTGGGATGGCAGGGGAGAAAGGGGTGCAGTGAGTAAGGACAACTGATAGGTGCAGAGCAAGGCTGCCTTTCCTTCTGCAGAGCGTCTCAGAGACCAAGGGAAGGGAGAAATGACAGGCAAGGGGAACATGGAGTTTAAGAGTGCAGGCTATAGTGTTGGGCTGCTTAGGTTCCAATTCAGGCGTTGCCACAATGTCTGTTTAGGCGAGTGACTTCATCTCTCTGAACTTCCATTTCCTTACGTAGGAAATGGGGACAATAATAGCATGTGTGTTTGCAGGGTTTTCTGAGCATTAAATGACCTATTGTTGTTAGATGCCTTCGAGTTGATTTTCGACTCAAGCGACTCTGTAGGACAGAGTAAAACTACCTCATAGAGTTTCCTAGGCTGTAATCTTTATGGAAGCAGATTGCCAAGTCTTTCTCCTGTGGAGCCACCAGGTGGGTTCCGACCACCAGCTTTAGGTGAGCAGCTGAGCGCTAAACTGTTGTGCCACCAAGTATTTAGCACAGTGCCTGGCATTTAGCCAGAATGAATTCAGGCTTGGTTTGGTTGTAAAAACCCATGGAATGAGCTTCAGTAGACAGAGCATGGCCATAAAGTATAAGGATTAGGGGTCTTCCCTGGACAGAATTCAAGGTCAGGAAGAGCTTTCCTGAGAACTGAACCTTGGAATGAAAAAGCTGTGCTGAATGAAGATGCTCTCTCTCTCTCTCTCTCCCTCTCTCTCTCACAGCTGTGCTGAAAGAACATGCTCTCTCTCTCTCTCTCTCTCTCTCTCTCTCACAGCTGTGCTGAATGAAGATGCTCTCTCTCTCTCTCTCTCACAGCTGTGCTGAATGAAGATGCTCTCTCTCTCTCTCTCTCTCTCTCTCTCTCACAGCTGTGCTGAATGAAGATGCTCTCTCTCTCTCTCCCTCTCTCACAGCTGTGCTGAATGAAGATGCTCTCTCTCTCTCTCCCTCTCTCACAGCTGTGCTGAATGAACATGCTCTCTCTCTCTCTCTCTCTCTCCCTCTCTCACAGCTGTGCTGAATGAAGATGCTCTCTCTCTATCTCTCTCTCACAGCTGTGCTGAATGAAGATGCTCTCTCTCTCTCTCTCTCTCTCTCTCACAGCTGTGCTGAATGAACATGCTCTCTCTCTCCCCCCCTCTCTCACAGCTGTGCTGAATGAAGATGCTCTCTCTCTCTCTCTCCCTCTCTCACAGCTGTGCTGAATGAACATGCTTTCTCTCTCTCTCTCTCACAGCTGTGCTGAATGAAGATGCTCTCTCTCTCTCTCTCTCACAGCTGTGCTGAATGAACATGCTCTGTCTCTCACAGCTGTGCTGAATGAAGATGCTCTCTCTTTCTGTCTCTCTCTGTCTCACAGCTGTGCTGAATGAACATGCTCTCTCTCTCTCTCACACAGCTGTGCTGAATGAAGATGCTCTCTCTTTCTGTCTCTCTCTCTCTCACAGCTGTGCTGAATGAACATGCTCTCTCTCTCACACACAGCTGTGCTGAATGAAGATGCTCTCTCACTCTCTCTCACAGCTGTGCTGAATGAACATGCTCTCTCTCTCTCTCACAGCTGTGCTGAATGAAGATGCTCTCTCTCTCTCTCTCTCTCTCACAGCTGTGCTGAATGAAGATGCGCTCTCTCTCTCTCTCTCTCTCTCTCTCTCTCACAGCTGTGCTGAATGAACATGCTCTCTCTCTCACAGCTGTGCTGAATGAAGATGCGCTCTCTCTCTCTCTCTCCCTCTCTCACAGCTGTGCTGAATGAACATGCTCTCTCTCTCCCTCTCTCACAGCTGTGCTGAATGAAGATGTGCTCTCTCTCTCTCTCTCCCTCTCTCACAGCTGTGCTGAATGAACATGCTCTCTCTCTCTCTCTCTCACAGCTGTGCTGAATGAAGATGCTCTCTCTCTCTCTCTCTCTCCCTCTCTCACAGCTGTGCTGAATGAAGATGCTCTCTCTCTCTCTCTCACAGCTGTGCTGAATGAACATGCTCTCTCTCTCTCTCTCCCCCTCTCTCACAGCTGTGCTGAATGAAGATGCTCTCTCTCTCCCTCTCTCACAGCTGTGCTGAATGAACATGCTCTCTCTCTCTCTCTCTCTCTCACAGCTGTGCTGAATGAAGATGCTCTCGCTCTCTCTCTCTCACAGCTGTGCTGAATGAACATGCTCTCTCTCTCACAGCTGTGCTGAATGAAGATGCTCTCTCTTTCTGTCTCTCTCTCTCTCACAGCTGTGCTGAATGAACATGCTCTCTCTCTCTCTCTCACAGCTGTGCTGAATGAAGATGCTCTCTCTCTCTCTCTCTCTCACAGCTGTGCTGAATGAAGATGCGCTCTCTCTCTCTCTCTCTCACAGCTGTGCTGAATGAACATGCTCTCTCTCTCTCTCACACAGCTGTGCTGAATGAAGATGCTCTCTCTCTCTCTCTCACAGCTGTGCTGAATGAAGATGCGCTCTCTCTCTCTCTCTCCCTCTCTCACAGCTGTGCTGAATGAAGATGCTCTCTCTCTCTCTCTCTCTCACAGCTGTGCTGAATGAAGATGCGCTCTCTCTCTCTCTCTCTCACAGCTGTGCTGAATGAAGATGCTCTCTCTCTCTCTCTCTCTCTCTCTCCCTCTCTCACAGCTGTGCTGAATGAAGATGCTCTCTCTCTCTCTCTCTCTCACAGCTGTGCTGAATGAACATGCTCTCTCTCTCTCTCCCTCTCTCACAGCTGTGCTGAATGAACATGCTCTCTCTCTCTCTCTCTCCCCCTCTCTCACAGCTGTGCTGAATGAAGATGCTCTCTCTCTCCCTCTCTCACAGCTGTGCTGAATGAACATGCTCTCTCTCTCTCTCTCACAGCTGTGCTGAATGAAGATGCTCTCGCTCTCTCTCTCTCCCTCTCTCACAGCTGTGCTGAATGAAGATGCTCTCTCTCTCTCTCTCTCACAGCTGTGCTGAATGAAGATGCGCTCTCTCTCTCTCTCTCTCACAGCTGTGCTGAATGAAGATGCTCTCTCTCTCTCTCTCTCACAGCTGTGCTGAATGAAGATGCTCTCTCTCTCTCTCTCTCTCCCTCTCTCACAGCTGTGCTGAATGAAGATGCTCTCTCTCTCTCTCTCTCTCTCTCTCTCTCTCTCACAGCTGTGCTGAATGAAAATGCTCTCTCTCTCTCTCCCTCTCTCACAGCTGTGCTGAATGAAGATGCTCTCTCTCTCTCTCTCTCCCTCTCTCACAGCTGTGCTGAATGAACATGCTCTCTCTCTCTCTCTCCCTCTCTCACAGCTGTGCTGAATGAAGATGCTCTCTCTCTATCTCTCTCTCTCACAGCTGTGCTGAATGAACATGCTCTCTCTCTCTCTCTCCCCCTCTCTCACAGCTGTGCTGAATGAAGATGCTCTCTATCTCTCTCTCTCACAGCTGTGCTGAATGAAGATGCGCTCTCTCTCTCTCTCTCTCTCACAGCTGTGCTGAATGAAGATGCTCTCTCTCCCTCTCCCTCTCTCACAGCTGTGCTGAATGAACATACTCTCTCTCTCTCTCACAGCTGTGCTGAATGAAGATGCGCTCTCTCTCTCTCTCTCTCTCACAGCTGTGCTGAATGAACATGCTCTCTCTCTCTCTCTCACAGCTGTGCTGAATGAAGATGCTCTCTATCTCTCTCTCTCACAGCTGTGCTGAATGAAGATGCGCTCTCTCTCTCTCTCTCTCACAGCTGTGCTGAATGAAGATGCTCTCTCTCCCTCTCTCTCCCTCTCTCACAGCTGTGCTGAATGAACATACTCTCTCTCTCTCTCACAGCTGTGCTGAATGAAGATGCGCTCTCTCTCTCTCTCTGTCTCTCACAGCTGTGCTGAATGAAGATGTGCTCTCTCTCTCTCTCTCTCTCTCACAGCTGTGCTGAGTGAAGATGCACTCTCTCTCTCTCTCCCTCTCTCATAGCTGTGCTGAATGAAGATGCTCTCTCTCTCTCTCTCACAGCTGTGCTGAATGAAGATGCTCTCTCTCTCTCTCACAGCTGTGCTGAATGAACATGCTCTCTCTCTCACAGCTGTGCTGAATGAAGATGCTCTCTCTCTCTCTCTCACAGCTGTGCTGAATGAACATGCTCTCTCTCTCTCTCACACAGCTGTGCTGAATGAAGATGCTCTTTCTGTCTCTCTCTCTCTCTCACAGCTGTGCTGAATGAACATGCTCTCTCTCTCTCTCTCTCTCTCACACAGCTGTGCTGAATGAAAATGCTCTCTCTTTCTGTCTCTCTCTCACAGCTGTGCTGAATGAACATGCTCTCTCTCTCTCTCACACAGCTGTGCTGAATGAAGATGCTCTCTCTTTCTGTCTCTCTCACAGCTATGCTGAATGAACATGCTCTCTCTCTCTCTCCCCCATACACATCACCATCGTCACTGTCATCATCACTTTAGTTTCTGTCTCACCTTCATTATCTTCTCCCAGAAGATAGGCCATTTCTGCTCTAGTGAGATGAACCATCATGGTTGTCTCAAAATGGTGCCCACCACCAACTAACTGGGAGTCCCTGGGTGGTGCAAACTGAAAGGTTGGAGATTCGAGCCCACCCGGAGATGCCTCAGAAGAAAGACCTGGTGATCTACATCTGAAAAATCAGCCATTGCAAACTCTACGGAGCACAGTTCTACTCTGACACACATGAGGTCACCATAAGTCAGAGTTGATGGCAACTGGTTTTTACCAGATAACTAGGGAAAGGTGTCTCATGCCAAATTCTTAGAAGGAATAATCTGATTGTTTTACCTGAAGTCAGCTGTTGACCCCTGACCTAATATCAAATCCCAGAAAAAATATTGAGGGTTAAGGTTCAATAACCTTAGAAGTGAGGATGGCAAGACTTAGTCTCACTTACTTTGGACATGTTATCAGGAGGGACCAGTCCCTGGAGAAGGACCTCATGCTTGGTAAAGTAGCGGGTCAGCGAAAAAGAGGAGGACCTTCAATGAGATGGATTGACACAGTGGCTGCAACAGTGGCTCAAACATAGCAACTATTGTGAGGATGTCGTAGGACCAGGCAGTGTTTTATCCCGTTGTAGACAGTGTCGCTATGAGCCTGAACAGACTTGATGGCACCTAACAACAACAACAACAACAAGGTTAAACCCAGAACACTAGTGGTGGCTCAGAATCCTTAACACCTTAATAATCCTGATGGAAGCAGAATAACATGGTGATTAAGATCACAAAGGTTAGAGTCGGATGGTTTGAGTTTGAGTCCCAGCTCACATTTCTTAAACGTGTGTCCTTGAGAAAGTAACTTAGTTGGTGCCCCAGTTTTCTCATGGGTAAAAGGGGTATGATAGAAATCCTACCTCACTGGGCCACTCTTATGGTTAAATGAGACATATACCATACCAGTTGCTGTTGAGTTGATTCTGACTCCTAGAGATCACGTGTGTGTCAGAGTAGAACTGTGCTCCACAGGGTTTTCAGTGGCTGATTTTTCGGAAGTAGATCGCCGAACCTTCCTTCTGAGGTGCTTCTGGGTGGACTTGAACCTCCAACCTTTGGGTTAGCAGGGACAAAGGAAACACGTGTAACACATAATAAGCACTCAGTGTTGTTACTGTTGTTAGTTTCCGTCAAGTCGGCTCCAGCTCATGGCAACCTTCTGTGTGACAGAATCAAACAGTGCCCGGTCCTGCACCATCCTCTCAGTTGTTGGTGTGTTTGAGCCATTGGTGCTGCCATTGTGTCAGTCCATCTCATGGAAGGCTCCCCTCATTTTTGCTGACCCTCTGCTTTACCAGATGTCCTTTTCTGGTCATAGGTCTTTCCCTGATGACATGTCCAAAGTCAAAAGCACTCAATAATAACTGCTTAACTATGACTCTTATTTTTCTCTTCACTGTTGAAACAGTGTAAACAGGAAAGAAACTAACTGTGTTAGAAGAAGCTACAACACAACTCTGGACTCTTTTTGCAAAGAGACGCTGCATCAGCCCCAGCAACCATCTCGTCCGTCCTTCTGGGCAGGGTTTGGATTTATGCCTGTGCTAAATCTTCACTTCCTGTTGATGTACACCCAGAGTGCCTTTCCCCTCGAGGGGCACGTGGGGAGCCAGGATCCATCTTCGATCTTTCCTAACCACATGCAGGCCTGTGCCACCTCCTCCCTCCTGCCCCTGTTCTTTCCCCTGCTGTGGCGTGCATTGTCAGTGGTGGGTGGTGATGGAAAAGCGGAGCAGGTTTGACAGTTATGCTTTGTTTCTCTCTGTTTCCCTGTGACTTTGAGGATGTACAGATTCTTCCTGGCACTCCCCCTGGTTCTGTGTCTATAAAATAAGTTTAATGGCTGAATTTTCTTTAAGATAATCAGAGGCGGTATGATTTATGCGTATGAATAGTGTCGTAGCCAGATGTAAGTTTGCTCGAACTTGTGGCATTACAGTTAGAAATGGCTCTGCTGTGTTTTGTAAAATTTGCAATTTATTTAACAGTTGACTGAGCACTGACCCCAGATAAAAGAACCATAATCAAAGAGTAGTTTCAAAAAAAAACAAAGGTGGGGAGGAGGCCTTGGAGAAGGGCTTGAACGGAGTGATGATTGGAGAGAAAAGCAGGTGGTGAGGACTCCAAGGCAGGTGGATACTGTTTAGTTAGCAGACGTGGCAGAAGAATCTTTGATTTGGAAGTACCCCCCGCCCCCCACCCTGCTGGCTTTCTGCTTGGCGGTTCATACCCCTTTGATTGAAAAGCAGATTATGTTTGTCTTGCTCATAGAAGCTATGCTGTTCCTCATTCCCAGTGCCCCACTTGTATAGGATAGTTCCAGAGAAACTTGAAGGGCAAGGGGGTCCAATCAGGGCATGTCTGTGGCTTCTGTAAGGAGTGGTTGTTAGTTGCCAACAAGTTGGCCCCTAACTTATGGTGACCCCAAGCACAATGTTGCCTAGATCAAGCTGTTGTGATCCATACGGTTTTCATTGTTTCATTTTCAGAAGTAAATCGCCAGGCCTTTCTTCCTAGTTTGTCTTAGTCTGGAAGCTCCGCTGAAACCTGTACAGCATCCTAGTAACTTGCAAGACTCCACTAACAGATAGGTGGTGGCTGTGCATGAGGTGCAATTGGCCAGGAATTAAACCTAGCTCTCCCACATGGAAGGCAAGAATTTACCACTGAGCCAGTCTAACTATTCCAAAATCCCAACATCTCTATAGTCCTATAGTTGGCTTATGATTGTGAGGTTGGCACAGGACCAGGCAGTGTTTCATTCTGTTGTACCTAGGGTCGTTATGAGTTGGAACCGACTTGGTGGCGCCTAACAACAACAGTATAGTTGGCTTTATTCCATAGGGAGAGAAGAAGACCCTTCTTCATACATCAAGCCTGCCTCTGCCTACCCTCTTCCTAGTTGCCTTCCTGCCTCCACTCCCAAGCCCTTTAAAAATGGATGACTGTTCAGTTTAGGACAGAGAATGGACCTCATTCTACAAGCAGATAGTGTTATTTATTGTCCGAGCATCTGGGCTGCATCCTCTTTTGCTTGCATCCAGCCAGGGTCTGGCTCTTGGAATGAGCTACCCATCTTTTTACACTTCCTTCTTCCTGAATCCACAGGGCTGGATAGAGTTGGAGTACCTAGCCATGCCTGGAGTCAAGGCCTCATGCTCCAACCCAGTCTCTTACCATGGAGATTTGAGCATCCGTGCAGATGTTGATGAAGTGCTGATAAAGCTGAGACCCATTTGTCTGCTGTTCTTCATATGTCCTACTTCCTCAGGTGCCTCACGAAAGTATTGGGGTGAAGAGTTGTTGTTGCTGGTTGCCATGGGGTTGGCTCCTACTCATGGCGACCCCAAGTATAACAGAACAAGATACTGTCCCCTTCTCAGCCATCTTGGTATATTCGAACCTATTGTTGTGGCCACTGTGTCAATCCAACTCATTGAGAGTTTCCCTTGCCGTCACTGGCGCTACACTTCACCAAACATGGTGTACTTCTCCAGCAATTGGTCCCCCCTGAGGATGCATCCAAGTTAAGCAAGTTGAAATCTTGGAAAATATTCTGTGATCCATAGGGTTTTCATTGGCTAATTTCTGGAAGTAGATCACCAGGCCTTTCTTCCTAGCCTGTCTAAGTCTGGAAGCTCCACTGAAACTTGCCCACAATGGTTGACACTCCTGGTATTTGAAATGCCAGTGGCATAGCTTCCAGCATCACAGCAACATGCAGTCCATCACAGAATGACAAACTGACAGATGAGTAGCGGGAAGGGGTATTAGGTAAAGAAAAATGTTTTCATTCCTTTGTCCCTGGTCACGAACCTATTAAAATAACTCCAACCACCCAGTCTACAGCCTTAATAAATTCGGTGCTCTCATTCGTAATCTGACCAGGTCACTCCTGGTCTGGAATCCTTCAGTGGCTTCCCCTTGCCCTCAGGATTAAGTTAAAAAGATTTTAGCCTGGAGTTTGAGGTCTTTTGTAATTAGGCCCTGGTTTATAATCCACTTTTATTCCCTGTGAGCACTGTAGCACCCTCATCTTCTTGCCTAAACTACATACTACATTTAAGTGGTCCCAAAGTTTTTGGTTTTTTACTTGCACATAAAATGTCTAACTTTTTTCACCCAGATAATTTTTACTCATTGTTCAAAACACAACTTGGCTGTCCCCTGCACTCAGAAAGCGTTCCTTACTCCTGAGGGTTGTATAAGATTCCCCTCCTCTGAGTCCATTACCCTCCTTATCCCCTCTTTCATGACAGGCACTTTAATTGCATCTTTGCTCTATTATCTGTGTATCCTACAAACACAGGATGTTGTCTTGCACATAGAAGAAGCTCAATATGTATTTGTTAAGTGAAGGCATAAATAAATGTGCTCTAGAAATTGTGATTGAGACTGGCGTGGAGGGGAAGCAATGCAAAGGGTCAGCGAAAATGAGAGAAAATTTCAGTGAGATGGGTTGACACAAGAATGCACTGTGATATACCAGCAATCATGAGGCTGACGCAGGACCAGGCAATGTTTCGTTCTGTTATACATCAGGTCATCATGAGTTGGAGCTGACCTGATGACAGCCAACAACAACAACAGAAACTGTGATTCATACTAGTGTGTAGGGGGAAGCAGAGGAAAGGAAAAAATCA
The DNA here is from genome assembly GCA_030035585.1 of Dugong dugon. NCBI lineage: Eukaryota > Metazoa > Chordata > Mammalia > Sirenia > Dugongidae > Dugong > Dugong dugon. Next base: position 117,249,705 of record CM057470.1, read on the forward strand.
GAGGAGAAAAGAGATAAAACCTCACTCCAGGAGTCAAAATACTTCAAGGTTGAAGGATGCAAAAAATAAATATGAGAGCTGATATGTCTTATGTGCTCTGACTATGCCTGTCACTTTGCTAGGAACTTTCCCTGTATCATCTCATTGAATCCACATAGCAATACTACAATGTGGCAACTATTATTATCCCTATTTAGCTAATGAGGAAACTGAGTGTCATGGATTGAATTGTGTCCTCCAAAAAGATCTGTCAGCTTGGCTGGGTCATGATTCCCAGTATTGTATGATTGTCTACCATTTTATCATCTGATGTGATTTCCCTATGTGTTGTAAATTCTATCACTATGATGTAATAAGATGGATTAGTGGCAGTTACATTGATGAGGTCTACAAGATTAGATAGTGTTTTAAGCCTATCTCTTTCGAGATATAAAAGAGAGAAGCGAACAGAGAGACATGTGGATCTCATACCACCAAGAAAGCAGTGCTGGAAGCAGAGTGCATCCTTTGGACTTGAGGTTCCTGCATTGAGATGCTTCCAGACCAAGGGAGGACTAATGAATCACAAGGACCTTCCTCCAGAGCTGACACAGAGAGAAAGCCTTCCCCTGGAGCTGGCACCCTGATTTCGGACATGTAGCCTACTGGACTGTGAGAGAATAAACTTCTCTTTGTTAAAGCTATCCACTTGTGGTATTTCTGTTATAACAGCACTAGATGACCAAGACACTGAGGTTTAGAAAGGTTACACAGCTACTGTGTAGCCACCTCAAGATTCAAACCTAGACCATCTGGGTCTGGAGTTTTGCACTTTTTGTTTTCTTTCTTAGACATTTCTTTTAAAATACCGGAATATCTTATGTATTCAGAAAGTACAATAAAACAATGAACACTCATACACCCACCAAACAGATATGACAAATATTAGTCTAACTTGTCTTCGTCATTTTAAAGAAAGGTGATTTTACCTTGTCATTTCAATCCCCTCCTTCTTCCCGAGAGATAACCGGTATCCTGATGTGGTTTTGTATTATTCCCCTCTCATGATTTTGTTTTTATGTATTTGCTGCTTGAGTATGTATCCATTAACAATGAATGGTATCATTTTGAATATTTTAGATATCATTTTGGTATTGTTTTGAATGTGTTAGGTAATTACATAAATGGAATTATACTGCATGTATTTTTTTTCCACCTACCTTTTAAAATTCACATTTTTTAAAAATTAAATAAACCTTTTATCTTGGAATAATTTTAGATTTACAGAAAAGTTGTAAAGATGATACAAAGAATTTTCATATATCCTTTTCCTAGTTTCCCCAACTGTTAGCATTTTATAGAGCCATGATACATGGTGTTATGGATTGAATTGTGTCCCCTGAAAATACGTGTATCAGTTTGGCTAGGCCATGATTCCCAGTATTGTGTGATTGTCCACCATTTTGTCATCTGATGTGATTTTCCTATATATTGTAAATCCTACCACTATGATATTAACGAGGTGGGCTAGGCGGTAGTTATGTTAATGAGGCAGGACTCAATCTACAAGATTGGATTGTGTCTTGAGCCAATCTCTTTTGAGATATAAAAGAGAGAAGCGAGCAGAGAGACAGGGGGACCTCATACCACCAAGAAAGCAGCGCCGGGAGCAGAGTGTGTCCTTTGGACCCAAGGTTCCTGTGCAGGGAAGCTCTTAGTCCAGGGGAAGACTGATGACAAGGACCTTCCTCCAGAGCTGACAGAGAGAGAAAGCCATTCCCTGGAGCTGACGCCATGAATTTGGACTTCTGGCCTATTAGACGGTGAGAACATAAATTATCTTTGTTGAAGCCATCCACTTGTGGTATTTCTGTTACAGCAGCACTAGATGACTAAGACATATGGTCAAAACTTTTAAAAAAAAATCCAGCATGGCACGTGTTTATGAACTAAACTCCACACTTAATTGGATTTCACCCATTTTTCCACTACTGCCCTCTTTCTGTTCCAGGACCCCTTCCAGGGTACTGCATTGCCTTTCGTTGTCATGTCTCTCCAGTCTCCTCTGGTCTGTGATGGTTTCCCTGTTTTCTATGACCTTGACAGCTTTGAGGGACACTGGCCAGGCCTCCTGTGGAAAGTCCCCCAATCTGGGTTTCTCTCGTGTTTTCTTCTGATTCGACTGGGGTTATGGGTTTTTGGAAAGAAGACCACAGAGGGGAAGTGTCCTTCTCATCATATCATATCCGGGGGTACATGTTGTCCACATGACATCACTGTTAATGTTGACCTTCATCTCTAGGTTGAGGTAGTGTCTGCCAAGTCTTCTCCACAACCAAGTTACTCTTTTTCCCTTTCTATACTCTAGTCTTTGGAATCAATAACGTATAATAAAAACAGCATAGCAAAAAAAGTAACACCCATAACGTACAGTAAAAACAGTGTAGCAGAAAAAAAATATGTGGTCCCTAAGTCTAGCCCACCCTCAAGGGTTTTACACTCCATCTCCCAGAGAGGGGCGTATCTACATATATTAAATGGGATTCTTCTCCCCCATTTATTTATTTTGTCATTTATTCATATCAGTATGGACTCATGTATGTTTATTTTGGACTTTGGGTTTTAATCCAATACTACATTATTCATTTTCTTTCCCAAATTGTCCCAACTTTGGTCATTGGGAGCTCTTTCAGACTAGCTCCTGTGTCCCTTTGACATGTTCCCCCCCTTGATTGGAGGTTCAAGTTCACCAGAGGTGTCTCAGAAGAAAGGCCTGGTGATCTACTTCTGAAAAATCAGCTATTGAAAACCCTATGGAGCACATAGTCTTGCACACATGGTGTCATTGTATATTGGAATTGGCTCAATGGCAACAGGTTTTCTATTTTTTCCTTACTGTATGGAGCCCTGGCAGAAAAATGATTAAGAACCTGGCTGCAAACCAAAAGGTCAGCAGTTCAAATTCACCAGCTGCTCCTTGGTAACCTCATGGTGCAGTTCTGCTCTGTCCTATAGGGTCTCTATGAGTCAAGATCGACTCGATGGCAATGGATTTGGTTTGGTATATGTCACTGCAGGAAGGATGCTCCATCTTATCTTATATTTTCCCTGCACCAGCTCTAGAACAGCCATTTATCCAAGGATCACATTATTTTAAAGCATTCATCCCTGTTGATAAATGCATAATTTAGTTTATTCATTTTAACAGCTTTATAGTATATCTCATTGTTATTGTTAGGGACCATCGAGTCAATTCCCACTCATACCGACCCTGCGTATGACAGACACTGCCCGCTCCTGCAACATCTTCACACCTGTTGCTATGTTTAAGCCCATTGTTGCAGCCACTGTGTCAATCCATCTTGTTGAGGGTCTTCCTCTTTTTCACTGACCCACTACCTTGCCAAGCATGATTCCTTCTCCAGAGACTGGGTCCCTCCTGATAACATATCCAAAATACTTGAGGCAAAGTTTTGCCATCCTCCCTTCCAAGGAGCACTCTAGCTGTACTTCTTCCAAGACAAACTTGTTCGTTCTTCTGGAAGTCCATGGTATATTCAATATTCTTTGGCAACACGGTAATTCAAGGCATTAAATCTTCTTTGGTCTTCCTTATTCATTGCCCAGATTTTGCACGCATATGAGACAATTGAAAATATTATGACTTTTTTTGGCAAGTTCTGAGAATGACTCTTTTAGTTTTTTTTGGTAAAAATTGGAATGGCATTGACTGTATATCATGTTTTGGGATGAAAGGTTGAGGTCCCCAGGTTAAGGGACTGGGTCAAGTGAAACAGAGAGAAGTTATCAGACCAAAGATTGTGTTTTATTCCCAAATCTCAATTCTTTCTACTACAGCGTATCCCACTTGCTGGAATAAGCCATCTCCCGGAGTAATGACACCCCCATCACTTGAGGTGTTTATGCTGTGGCTAAATGGCCACCTGCTAAAAATGACAGAGGATTTTTCACATACGGTAAAACTTTTAGGCTCCTTCTGAGTGTGAAACTCCACAGACATCAGAGAGCACACCTTAGTCCTCAAAATAACGTCTTTGCTTTTCAACACTTTAAAGAGGTCTTTTGCAGCACATTTGCCCAATGCAATATGGCATTTGATTTCTTGACTGCTGCTTCCATGGGTGTTGATGGTGGATCCAAGTAAAGTGAAATCCTTGACAACTTCAATCTTTTCTCCTTTTATCATGTTGTTGCTTATTGGTCCAGTTGTGAGGATTTCTGTTTTCTCTGTGTTGAGGTGAAATCCATACTGAAGGCTGTGGTCTTTAACCTTCATAAGTAAGTGCTTCAAGTCCTCTTCACTTTCAGCAAGCAAGGTTGTGTCATCTGCATATTGCAGATTGTTAATGAATCTTCCTCCAATCCTGATGTCATGTTCTTCTTCATATAGTCTACCTTCTCAAATTATTTGCTCAGCATAGTGATTGAATAAGTATAGTGAAAGGATACAACTCTGCTGCACACTTTCCTGATTTTAAACCATGCAGTATCCCTTTGTTCTTTTTGAACAACTGCCTCTTGGTCAATGTACAGGTTCCTCATGAGCACAATTAAGTGTTCTGGAATCCCCATTCTTTGCAATGTTATCCGTAATTTGTTATGATCCACACAGTTGAATGCCTTTGCATAGTCAATAAAACACAGGTAAACATCTTTCTGGTATTCTCTGCTCTCAGCCAAGATCCATCTGATGTTAGCAATGATATCCCTGGTTCCACGTCCTTTTCTGGCTTGAATTTCTGGCAGTTCCCTGTCAATGTACTGCTGCAACTGCTTTTGAATGATCTTCAGCAAAATTTTACTTGCGTGTGACATTAATGATATTCTTTGATAATTTCCACATTCTCCTGAATCACCTTTCTTTGGAATGGACACAAATATGGATCTCTTCCAGTTGCTTGGTCAAATTTCTTGGCATAGATGAGTGGGCATCCCCAGCGCTGCATCTGTTTGTTGAAATATCTCAATTTGTATTCTGTCCATTCCTGGAGCCTTGTTTTTCACCAGTGCCTTTAGTGCGGCTTGGACTTTTTCCTTCAATAGTGCCAGTTCTTGTTCATATGTACCATAATACACCTATTCATTCTGCTGTTGGTGAACACTTAGATTGATTCCCATGTTTCGCTGTTTCAAACGATGCTAAATTCAAGTGTCTTTTCACCTGGTCCCCAATATGTATGATCGAAAGCTTTTCTGGAGTAAATTTCTAGAAGCAGGCGGTACTGGGACAGAGCAAATGCATATCTTTAATATTCCAGGCATTGCCAAAACTTTTCCTTAGTTTACATGCCCAGCAGCCCAATAGCTTCGGAGCTTACGTTTCCACACATTCCTGCCAACTCTTGATGTTACCTTGCTACTCTGAGGGGTAGGTATCTTGCTGTTGTCTTAATGTGCATTTTTCTGCTTACAAAGGAGAGTGAGCCCCTTTCCACAAATTTACTGGACGCTCAGGGCTCTTCCTCTGGGAATTGCCTTTTCTCACTTTGGGTCGTTCATCTTTTCTTATTGATCTGCAGGACTTCTTTATATTTTGGAAATGAATCCACTCTTGGTTTTATATGTTGCAGATATCTTCTCCCAGCTGTGGCTTGTCTTTTCACTTTTCTTATGGTATTTTATTTTTTTTGTCATACAAAATATTTTAAAGATTTTCTTTGCATCCATGGGCCTTTAATCCGTTCAGAATATAATTTTTAATTTGGTAGGAGTTAGGGACCACATTTTATTTTTCCACTACACTGTTTTTACTATGTTATTGATTCTAAGATGTACTTTTCCCCTCTACATTTTTCCATTGCTGAAATTGAAATGCATGACAGTATCAATGCAATATCATAGTTTAATTGGCAGCATTTTTTCTCTCTTTATGGTACATAAAATGGTATTTGTCTTATAATCAGTGGCATCTTAGATTCAATGAAAGGTAGCATTATTCTAGCTTTGTCCTAATTCTTGATACTTGGTAGTGTCAGCAGAGTTCCTGGGTGGTGCATACAGTTAATATGCTCAGCGAAAGGTTGGAGGTTTAAGTCCACTCAGATGCCTTGGAAGAAAGGCCTGGTGATCTACTTCCGAAAAATCATCCATTGAGAACCCTGTGGAGCACAGTTCTACTCTGGTGCATATGGGGTCGCCATGAGTCAGAATCCACTTGACAGCAACTGTTTTTTTTTAGTATGATGGACCTCCTGTTTCCCTTATCCTGGCAATTTTTGTTTTTTAAATATTTCTTATGAGTACTAGAATCTTTTTGGCAAGTTCTGAGAATGACTCTTTTAGTGTTTTTTTTTTTTTTTTAAATTGGAATGGCATTGACTGTATGTCATGTTTTGGGATGAAAGGTTGAGGTCCCCAGGTTAAGGGACTGGGTCAAGTGAAACAGTGAGAAGTTATCAGATCAAAGATTGTGTTTTATTCCCAAATCTCAATTCTTTCTACTACAGCGTATCCCACTTGCTGGAATAAGCCATCTCCCGGAGTAATGACACCCCCATCACTTGAGGTGTTTATGCTGTGGCTAAATGGCCACCTGCTAAAAATGACAGAGGATTTTTCACATATGGTAAAACTTTTAGGCTCCTTCTGAGTGTGAAACTCCACGGGCATCAGAGAGCACAGTGTGATTTGAAAGAGAAAACCTGAGGCCGAAGTGAGAAGCTCCTGCTTTATAATTTTGCCTGGGGCCAGCGCTGAGCTAGGAGGAAAAGACTGAAATCTGCCCAGTTTTTCATTTGCTTCTTCTGGCTCCTGCAGAGAACAATGGATGTCCCACTTGCTCTTCTGCCTGCGACTCCTCCTCTTTTACCCCTAAGTATTGAATAGTTTAAAGTAGAAGTTGGCAAACAATGGCCTGTAGGCAAACCTATAGCTGCCTGCTTTTGTAAATAAAGTTTTACTGGAACACAGTCATGCCCATTTGTTTAAGAATTATCTATGGCTGCTTTCTATCACCCGTCTGTCAGTTTGTCATACTGTGGTGTTTGTAAGCTGCTGTGATACTGGAAGCTATGCCACCAGTATTTCAAATACCAGCAGGATCACTCATGGTGGACAGGTTTCAGTGGAGCTTCCAGACAAAGACAGACTAGGAAGAAAGGCCTGGAGAGCTACTTCTGAAAACTGGCCAATGGAAATGTTATGGATCACAACAGAACACTGGCTCACTTGCTTTGGACACGTCATGCAGAGGGATCAATTGCCAGAGGCTAGAGGAGGACA